>JAZKJV010007677.1:0-351512 GCA_037367405.1 Ottelia alismoides
TAGAAAAAACCAAACCTTTTCCTTTATTCACAACATGGTTCCGAGATACATCAGGTGAAGAAAAAACTACAGATCTCTCTCTATGAACTCTGGTGGTCTCAGTGCCACCATGGGTTGGATCATCTGGACGTCTCGCGGCCTCAGTACCGCGCTCTGGCTCGGCATCCTGGGTGGCCTCAGTACCACCTCCTCGAACTGGTGAAATGATGGCCTCAGCCACCGCCTGTGGAGTCAGCATCCTTGGTGGCATCAGTACCACCGTCATCATCATGGGCGGCCTCAGTACCGCTCTCCTCCTCCTCATCTGGCGCTCCAGGTGTATCCTCATGATGTCGCTCAGACGAGGCGTCGCCGCCGGCTGGTGTCCTACCGCTCCTAAGTGTGACAAAATCATCATCAAAAAGGTCTGCAGACAATATCATCAAATGGATCACTAGGAGTGGCATGCTTAGTGTAAGCTACCTGCTCAGACTTCCGCTTCAGGCTGTTGGGGTTCGGCTCGATCTGGGCAGGGATGGCGGCCTTCCCTCTCACTATGTCCCGCATCTCCTATCGGAACTCGTCCATCTCCCGTCTGAAAGTGGCCTGCTGGTCCGTGAGGAGGCGGGCTATGTCATCCAAAGCAGGGCTCTCGTGGGAACCTGGACGGGTAGCCTCTCTGGTAATGAGGCTGCTGGAACTGGTGCTGCTGCTGCTGAGAGGGGTATGGGTGTGGTGGATGCTGCTGCTGGTGAGGCTGCTGCTCACGTCTCCAAGACTATCCCTGCTGATAGGGACGAGGAACGTAGGATGACTGCTGTTGCTGCTGTGAAGGGTAGACTGGGGGTTGCTGTTGCGGCTGGTGATCTCTCTGCTGATTGTACTGGCCTCCCTGACCAGATGGCTGCTGCTGGGGCTGGGTACCTCCGTTCCCCCACATGAATCCGGGATGGTCCCGTCAGATTCCAGGCTGAGGGCGGTCATACCAAATCCCGTTGACATCCATCAACGGCTCTGCATCGTACTGGGCTGGCGGGAGTACTGCCAGAGGCTGATCAGGCTGGTATACCACCATCTGCATGTCTGGAGATGGTGGTGATTGGTAGGTGGGCTGCGGCTGCTGGTACAGCTCCGCCTGTACAAGGTGAACCTGTCTAGGCTGCTGGTGTGAGCTGGAGCGCTGGGACGAGCTGCTGCTGCTGCCGTGATCGCCTCGCGACTGAAGACGGGGCTGTGAAGCTGTCTGTGCCTCCTGGAGACACATGAGATGGGTCTTCATGTCGCTCAGAGTCTGTGCCATCTGCTCCATCTGAGTGATGCCCTGGCACTGCTTCTCCTCTATCAGCTCCATCCGATCGAACTTCTCGCTAATTATGCCCATGTTCGCAGCTGAAGACTCTGCCTGTGCTGCTGCTATTGCGGACGAACTGGAAGGACCGGCATCGACCCGTGCTATCCTCTGGTACTGCACGGGTCCTGGCTGCTGGGGTCTGCCCCGAGTATACAACCTGGTCTGAGACATCACCATGTAGTTCTCGGCCATCTCCTCGTAGATGGTCCAGACCTGGTCGTGATCCTTGGCGAAATACGACCCGCCACAAGAAGCGTTCACCAAGCCCTGGAGCTCTGGTGTCAGCCCGCTAAAGAAGCTATGCATAAGGTTGGGCTTGGAAATATCATGGTGCGGGCATCGATCAGTCAGCTCTCAGAACCTCTCCCATGCCTCATGGAACTGCTCGTTGGGGAGCATGGAGAAGTTGCTGATAAGGGCTCTCGCTGCATTGGTCCGCCCGAGTGGATAGTACTTGTGTAAGTACTCGGTGCGGAGCTGCTCCCAAGAGTAGACAAACTTCCCCAGGTGCTTCAGCCAGGTGGCTGCTCTATCTGCCAAGGAAAAGGGGAAGGCAATCATCCGAATCGTGTCCTGGTCCACCTGACGATCGTGGACAGTGCTGCAAATCATGAGGAACTCCTGGAGGTGAAGATGAGGCTCCTCAGTAGCGATCCCATGGAAGCGGGGAGTAACTGCAAGGTGTTCGGGGGGAACTTGAAGTCCCCCACGATAGCTGGTAGTACGACCCAGTGGTGCATCAGTGTCGATCCGGGGTTGTGCAACTCCCGCATCGGTCTTGGTGGCTCTCCTCCACCTACTGCGGCGGCTGCCGCTGCGGCGGCGGCTGCTGCGGCTGCATCATCCGGGATCCTCGGTCCCTCTCTCCTCTGCTCACGCTCTGCTCTCATCTGCTCCATCTCTCTCCTCATATCAAGCATGAATGCTCCCTGATCCCTCAACTGCTGCTGAACTGTCTCGAGGGAGGCGATCAGGGTGGAGTTGATCGCGCCCTGGTCCAACACAAAGTGCTCAGGCTGTGGACCTCGGGAGCGATCCTCTGAACTACCGGTCATGGCGTCTGCAAAATCAAATGAGCCAAACTCAAGTGCTGATAAATCTGCTAATCTCTCCTCTGGCTCATGTCTCTCGGGACCGAAAGAAAGGGGGTTGAGGGGTAACAGGGCGGGATCATACTCGGGCTCGGAGAGCTGGTCTCGGCTCTCGCGGGCCAACCTAGATGAACGGGTAGACGCCCAAAAGCGGTGCAGCCAGAGGCTGCCTAAGAGACCGTCTACCCATCATCGTGATGTAGCGAGTAAGGCGGATGGGATCTGGAGAAACTATGATCAGCAAACATACCCCTCTTTTCACCAACGCACGCGAGCTGAAGAACGTGAAAGTTCGGTTAAATTATCTTGTCCAATTTTATTTTGGTGAACAAACAGAATATCAGAGCGATTACGTGACCTGCTGGGATACCCGATGCTACCCCAACCGACTGTCCTGCACGAAAGAGTCGGTAATCAGTCGGGAATAGCACCGGAGGGCTCTACCTAGTAAACGGGTCACTCTCTCACACAAGCAAATCAATCAATGAGGGGATTGCTCTCCCCAAGACAAATTTTTAGATCAGGTGTCTTTTAGGGTCAATAGCTTAAACAGTCCTAATTTTATGGTTTTTTTCTTTTTAATATTTTTCAATAAAAACAAAAGGCCTAACGAATTTTTCGGTTCTCCTGATTATTAAGTCAAAAACAGGGGGGAGAAGACGAAAAAGCCGATGCGCGATGAAATCAATGATGCATGCAAAGATAGAAATGGGTACCTGTCTCCAGCACTCCACATGCAAAGTGATCCGCGCAGAAATGTAAAGACTGAAAGAAACTACCTATATGGTGCAGCGGTGAAAACCGAGTCCTAAACAGGCAATTTCTACTCGAAGAACCGTCTAACTGGTCACCGATCCTTCAAGCCAAAGGTCCGATCTCGGTCTACCCCTCCTCCTCCCGACACATCGGGTTCAAGAGCAGCGCTTGGCAGGGCAGGCTACGGCACGTAGGCTACGAAGGGTGTGAATCAGTTATTTTTATTAGTGATTTATTAGTAGGTCCAATTAATCGCTCTATAGGAACAGGCAATCAGTTAAGTGTGGGGATCCTACTAATTACGGCACAGTCAAGCAGAAAATCCTAAGTCTAGGGGCTCGAGAAAAACCGCGTAAAATCGTAAAAGGCAGCGAAAAATCAAAAAGCCCGCGAAAAAGCCGCGAAAAATATAAACTAGCTACCGGGTCCCCCAAGCACACCGGTGCTCGGCGAAACAGACCCGAGAAAGAAGTCCAAGTCTTCAGTCTGCACCTGTATTATTACAACAGTTCTAATGACAGAAATAAACCTAAACTAATCTCTCTCACTCAGCTCCTCTCTCGCTCTCTTCTGCGGCTCCGTGCAGAAGGGAGCCGCCTCCAAGTCCCGCGGTTGCGCCGGCCTCTCGAAAGTTGCCGCCTCGGTCCTCGGGCCCTCGTAAGAAAGAAACAAAGTATCAAACTGATAAAATAGTCAAATATAAACAAGAAATAAAAAGAGGGGTATATGTGCAGAAATAGCAAAGGAAATAAACAAGCAAAAATAAATCAAAAACAAAAAGGAAGGAAAAGAAAATAAAACAAAAATAAAATAAAAACAAAAGGCCACGAAAAGCCGCGAAAAGGAAAATAAAGTAAAAACAAAAACTACTAAGCCGTGCTGCCCGGCAACGGTGCCATTCTGATGAGCCAAAATCCCACTAATCCGGATCAGGTCAAAATATCACTCGGGTCGTTGCGACCCGGATCAATGAGAACCTCGGCTCAATCAAGAAAATGAGGTTCAAACCACCAAAATCAGAGAAAAATCAAATAAAATCGATAGCGGTCCTGGCTATTAGATTAGCCTGGTATAGCGACCAGGGTCAGACTCAGGGAGCACGTGATGGCCTTGCGGCCTACGAAGTAGTCTAAAAAAGGAATTAAAATAAAAGACAAGTGTTTTGGTGGATTTTTAATTGTTTTTAAATTTTTTGAATTTTTAATTACTTAAGAAAATAAGGAAACAAGTAAAACAAGCCAATTCAAACAATTATTTAATGCATCAAAAATCAATCAAAAATTCAAATAAAAATGTTTTTGTGTATTTTATGATTTTTAATGTTTTTAATGAATTTTTGGTATTTTTCTGATTTTTATTGAATTTTCTAAAAATAAAACAATGCAAGAACACAAGGGTACTGTCCAGCCGAGCTTAAGGGACTTAGATAAAATATCTAAAAATACCCAATAAGGCTGGAGGTAATTTTCCTGTAAAGAGAAGAAACAAGGAAAATTTAGGCACCACAATTATTATTTTTGGGTTTTTAGATTAATTATTATAATTTTTATGAGTTTGTAGGTGTTTTTCAATTTTTATGAGTTTTATATAATGAAAAATGACCAAAATTGGTCAGAAAATCAAATACAATTAAAGCAACAGTAGCTAATTTTTTTATAATTTTTAGATAAATTTTAATATTTTGTTTGTGATTTTTAAAATCAAACAGTAACGAAAAAGGCTGTTTTTGAATTTTTAAAAATATCATATCAAAACAAAAATGTCTCCAAAAATTCTAGAAAATTTTACAACATGGCAGGAGCCATATGTCCAATTTTCATGGAATTTGGAGTAAGTTTGATATTTTATTCAAAAATAAAACCTAGGTACAGTGCACAGGGACCTGTACGTAAATATCCAAAGCTCTGGGGGTCCGGTGCAAAATTCCCAAGAAATCACGTGCGCGGCGCATGTCTGGGGCACACAGGGACCTATATGCAAAGAAATAAAGTTCCTGGGCTAAATAATAACAAGTATTAAAAGCCCAGGAAACTTAATGTAATTTACCCACGAATATAACGCACATGCGCATAAAAAGCACTCACAGGGGCATATCTGCAATTAATTAAAACATTTCATTCCATAACATTGCAGAACTACAGAGCTAGACATGCAAAATACCCAACAAAGCACGTGTCGATGCACGTGCTACACCACAAACAAGGGCATGTGTTAATATAGAAACAGACAGGGTATAAAGTGCAAATGTACGAACGTACCTAAAATCCTAAAAATATTTAAAGGACTGAAACGAAACTAAACTAAAGATAAGGGCCTAAGGGATAAATTACTCTTTATTAAATCCGAGGGTCGAATGCGTGCCACGTGGTGGATCGAGCGGTCGAGAACGGGTGGCACTCCAACGCTAGACTCCTCGGGCTGATCGGATGGATAGGGCCTCGCCACGTGGGGGATTGAACGGAGGGGAAGCGCTGTGGCTAAACCTCGGCCATCGGACAGTCCAGAGCACTCCTCCAAAGATCTGACGCTGCTGGTGGCTCCTCAGACAGACGGCTGTGATACGAACTGGAGCGGGGGGTGCATCGGACGGCTGCTGGAGGTCCTCGAAGAACAAGTGGCCGGAGAACTTCGCCGGCCCAGTTCGCGTGCTCCGAGCCTCCGTGGGGGCTTCTGATGATCGAGAAAGCTTCGCCTTAGCCTCCCGCGTCTGTGGGACCTCTCCGATGAATCAACGGAGCTCCGGAGAGCTCGGTCGACCCCAGCGGAGGAGGAGCTCCGGTGCTCGAATGGGAAGACCTCAGATAGCCTTCCTGGGACCTGCAAAATGACACCGAAAAGCTCCTGGGTCGAGGGCAAACTGCCTCTACCCCGTAAGCGACTGTGAAGGTGAACAGTGCGGTGTTGCGGGCGAACCCCGGCGATGCGACGGCGAAGGGGTTCGAACCCCAGCTCCTGTGCGAGCTGGGTTGAATGGAGGTGTGGAGAAGGTGCGCGGGAGAAGGGCGAGCGTGAGGGGGGATTCCGATGATCGAATCGAAGGTGGGGGTGGACGGAATCGATGATGGACGACGACGGTGATAATTGGGGGAAATCAAAAATTAAAGAAAAGGAAGAAGAACTACGGCTACCTGGATGAGGGAATCGACTGGGAATGAGCTTAGGCAGCTCTGGGTCCTTGCCTCATGGGATGTCGTGGCCCGAGGCTCTGGCGCTACCTCCTGGCGGCGCTCGGCGGCGGAAGCTCGTCGGATCTATGTCTCCTTGCTCCCTCCTCGCTGCAACACCCTCTGGAGCGAGTTGTCACTCTCGACAAGACGGTGGAGGTCACTGGGTGGTGAACAAATGAGCCAAAGATGCGCAATAGGGTGGCGGAGCTGGGAATTTATATGGGTGCAGGTCTGGGAAGAAAGGCCCGGGTCCGGCTCGATGGAGCACGGATCCCTTGGCTGGAGATCGGGCGAGGTTCCTGGACCATAAGAGTGTCATTAGGACCCTGGGTTTGGCGGAATGAGGATCGGGTTTAGGCGCTAAAATGAGGAGAAGTCGGGTCGCCCGCCTAATAACCGTGAGAGGTGGTCCTGGGGGGGGGGGGTTGACCGGGCGGTCAACAACCCCCGTGGACCAATGGGGAACGGCCATTTGGAAAAGATTTAAAAAATTAATTAAAAATAGTAAATGGCTGATTTATTAAAAAGTCAAAACATGAAATATTTTTGTTTTAATTTTTTCTATTTTTTGGGATTTTTAATTAATTTTTCAAAATAAAAATAGGGTATTTACATAATAAGGCTATAGATAGGTATATGTACAATATAGGGTTTTTATTTTTTTTATTTTTAATTTGTTATTTTTGTACATTTTTATTCCCATTTTATATTTTATTTATTTATAACATAAAATTAGGAATAAAAATATATTTTTATTTTATTTTTATTATGTATATACAATAGTGAAATAAATAGGTATATACATCTATGTACATGGTATATCTACAATGTGATTTTTTGGTTTTTAATTTTGTGATTTTTATTTTGTTCTTTTTTTAATGGTTTTTATTTTATTTATTTACAACATAAAAAAGTAGAATATTTACAAAATTTTTGGAGATTAATTTTATTTATTTACAAGGCTAAATAAATATAGATGAGTGGACTATATACATGGTGAATATACACAAGTGATGTTTTTGTTTTCTTTTTAATTTTTCTATTTTTATCTTGATTTTATATTTATAAATATGTACAAGTATTTACAAGCCCATTTTATTTTATTTTTGGAGGAAAATATTTTTATTATATTTACAGGTATATTTACACACATGAGCCCCTATCTCTCTCTACTTTGGATTTTATGTGGTCAGGCCCATGCTGAGCCCTCCCTTGGGATTAGGTTGCTCAATATTTATTCTAAATATTTCCCTATTTTTCTTTTTAATCTTTATTCTTTATTTTTGCACAAAAACATGCTAATTATTACTTTTTACACCATGCATGCTTTTGGTAATAACTTATATTTACAAATATAAACATGCATTTGCAAAGGTTTTTGTAGCTAAAATATAAGAATAAACAGTGATGAATGAGTATTCATCAGTCTACATCACGAGATATCCAAGCCCAACTTAGTCCAAAGTTTCTTTTGTGGGCTGACACCGCAGCTGCAGGGGCTAGTGAGCACCTCATGTGGAGAGTCTGACTTTGCCAAGGATGAGGACCAAATCTGGGACATCTACAAGGAGATGGCAACGAACTACATGGTGATGTCCCAGACTAGGGTCTACACTTAGGAGAAACCCCTCCCACAGGTTGTATCATACCATAGGAACGCACGAGTCGATGTTGATCCTTCTACATTGTTAGCAACATAGGTTGAGTCCTCAGCTGCTGACATGGGGATCATCAGCGAGAAGCTGGACCGCATTGAGATCATCGAGAAGAAGCAGTGCCAGGGCCTTACCCAGATTGATCAGTTAGCATAGACACTGAGTGACCTGAAGACTCGGATCTTGTGTCTCCAGGAGGAACATACGGCTCCACAACCTCGTCTCAGGTCACGAGTTGATCCCAGCAACAGCAGCTCCACCCAGCCCTCGGCCACTTATCGTCATGTTCACCACATCTAGGCAGAACCGATCCAACAGCTGCAGTCCTACCACCATCCACCACCATCTTACGACACTTGGATGGTGGTCTTCAGTCGGATCAACCCCTAGCAGTTCTTCCCCTCCACCTTTCGAGCATGAGTCATTGATGGAAGTCAATGAGATCTGGTACGACCGGTACCAACAGCAGCCCAGGATTCGTCATGATCACCTAGGATTCTGATGGTCCACCGGAGGCACCTCGTCCCAACAGCAGCCTCCAGCTCAGGGCGGACAGAGCAACCACCAACAGCAGTAGCCCCATCACTCCCACTATCAGCAGCAGCACCAATAGGGTCCTTGTCCCTCATACCAGGGACAACAGTGGAGGTAGAAGCAGCAACCTCATCAGCAGTACTCCCAACCTCCCCCTCATTACCAGCAGACTCAGTCTCATTTCCAGCGAGGCAACCCGTTTGGTTCTCATGGACCTGTCTACGAGAACCCGTCCCTTGACGACCTCACCTGTTTACTTTCTGACCAGCAGGCATCCTTCCGCAAGAGATGGACGAGTTCCAGCAGGAGATGAGGGATATCATCAAGGGCAAGGCTGCCATACCAGCTCAGATCGAACCAAACCCGAACAACCTCAAGAGGAAATCTGAGCAGGTACAGTTTACAGAGACTACTACTCCTAGTTCTACTTTGGGTGATATATCTTCCTATGTGTTTGATGTTGATTTTGTGTCACTTAGGAGCGGTAGGATGCCAGTCGGTGATGTCTCATCTGAGCGACAATCCCATGGAGATTCTGGAGCACCAGATGAGGAGGATAGCGGTGCTGATGCCGTGCATGATGATGATGACGGTGGTGTTGAAGCCACCAAGGAGGTAGATCCATCCGACAATAATGAGGCTGTCATGATTCCAGATGCAGTCGGTGGTACTGATGCCACCAATTCTCCAGTTGTTGATCTAGAGTGTGGTGCTGATGCTGCAAAGACAAATGTCGCTGGTGGTACAAATGCCACCATTTCTCCTTAAGATGTGTTACCATCTCTTGTATCTCAGGATAGAATAGCACAAAAAATAGAAAAATAGAAAAGACCAAAAATACGAATAAACGAAAGGTTTCTGCATCTTCTTCGAGTCCATATGTGTTTCATGATGATTGTATGGATTCTATCACTTCACATACACATGAACCTATTCCTGGCCCTCATCTCTCTGGAGTGGGAACAACCATCCCCTTCCCTCAAGCACTCCGCTTAGCGAAGGGGAATAAACCAAAAAACCCAAAAAAGAGACACCAATTAGAGTTCAGTTAGCAGATGATTGATAGATTCCAGATTCAGCTGACTCTACAAGAGGCACTAGAGCGCATCCCTCTCTTCCAAAAGAGTTTGAGAGAGAAAACTACCATCCGCAGGAAGAGAAGGAACCATAATGTAGAGATCCATGTGCTGACTCATGCCATCTGTTGCGCCATTCGAAACCGATTGCCAGCTAAGAGACCCGATGCAGAACCTCTATATATCTGATGCCACATCCATGAGCAACGGTTCGACCGTACCCTATTAGACAACGGGTCTTCTATTAACTTCCTTATGGTTGCCTTACTCGACTAATTCGAGTTCGACCCTCTTCAACAGAGCAGGACAGTCCTTCAGTTCGCTGATAGATCTGTCAAGAGGTCGAATGGGTTATTGAAGGACATGGTCATCACAATTTAGGGCCTAAAATTCCCCGTGGACTTTGTTGTATTGGACAGGGAGATCCCTGAGTCTGTGATAGATACCCCCATCAAACTAGGACATCCACTCTTGGCCACAACCAAGGCCATGCCCGACCATGATAGTGGGAAGGTATACTTTCGCGTCGAGGTCGATAGTGTACAAATAGAGACAATTGAAGAGACCAGAGCGAGAGATTCAGCCTGCTCCGAGCAGTCGAGCGATACAGAGCAGATGACAGATGTTGAGCGAGACGTCCACCAGGAGTGCGACTTTGTGATCACTGATGATGAAGTCATATGGTCAGACCCAATAGCACGAGCTCTTGTCACACATTCAGATACAGAGGATTTACATATTATGGCAGACGAGAGTTCGGAGAGCACACTCTTGGCACCGGACACATTAGAGGCTGACAGTTGTGGGACGGATGGCGAAGCAAATTTTGTTTCATGTTCTTCTGATTCAGATCCCTCATACTAAGACATTGATTGGGATGATTTTGATGACTATTTGCCTTGTCTGATTCCTTCAGAGCCGACAGCTAGGGCGAAGAGTGAGCCAACACAGATTACAGATACACCAGCAGAACCGTCTTCGCCATGTGTTCACATATAACGAGAGTTCTCCCATGCAAACCTGATAGCATTCACTCAGACATTTCAGAAGACAGATTTGCCAGCTCCCAACTGTCCAGAACGGAAGCCTTTACCATAGTAGATGAAGTATAGATTCCTTGTAGGTGAGCCAGATATGTTCTCAATCATTATCTCAACGGAATTTACTGGAGATCAAGAATCTCGTTTGATGGAGATTTTTGAAAGAAAGGAGATTGGATGGAGCGTAGATGATCTTCAAGGGATAAGTCCAACCCTGCGCTCCCACCATATTTATCTCGAAGAGGATGATAAGCCCTCGTGTGAGTTCCAGCGACGGCTGAATCCGAATCTTCGAGATGTGGTCATGAAGGAGATATCAAAATGGTGGAACATCAATTTTATCTACTCCATCTCCGACTCCAAGTAGGTTAGTCCATTACATGTGGTGCTCAAGAAGACAGGCATCACTACAGTTGTGAATGAGTCTGGAGAGGAGATAGCTACCCGGGTACCCACTTCTTGGAGGGTATGTGTGGACTACAGACGATTGAATCAGGCCACCAAGAAGGATCATTTCCCACTGCCATTTATTGATCAGATTATCAAGAGGCTAGCTGGGAAGAGTCATTATTGTCTCCTTGACTGGTACTCCGTTTATAACCAAGTGGCCATAGCACACAAAGACCATGAGAAAATGGCATTTACATGTCTGTTTGGGACATATGCTTTCAGACGGATGCCCTTTGCTTTATGTAATGCTCCATCTACATTTTAAAGGTGCATGTTGTCCACCTTCTCGGACATGGTGGGTGATTGTTTAGAGACCGTCATGGATGACTTTTCGGTCTACGACGACAGGTTTGATGCTTGTCTTGATTGCCTAGACCGCGTACTTCAACGTTGTATCGAGGTCCATCTTGTATTATCTTGGGAGAACAATCACTTCATCGTGACTCAAGGGATGGTGCTTGGCCATATCATCTCCAACAGGGGCATGAAGGTTGATCTGGCTAAGGTGGATATCATTAGAAAACTCAATCCACCATCCAACTTGTGACAGTTACGATCTTTTCTGGGGCATGTCGGTTTCTATCGATGATTCATTCAAGATTTTAGTCATATTGCCTGATTGCTTATTGATCTGCTGACGAAAGACATCGAGTTCATTGTCGATGATAAGTGTCTAGCATCCTTCGAGAATCTCAAGGGATTAGTTGTCGAGGCTCCTGTCCTTCAGCCATCTGATTGGTCTCTCCTATTCGAGATCATGTCATATGCTTCTAATTTTGCCATAGGGGTTGTGCTAGGATAGAGAAAGGATGGATTGTTATATGCCATTCACTACGCTAGCTAGACTTTGGATGTCGCTCATTGGAATTATACCATGACTGAAAAGGAGATGCTGGCTGTAGTCTTTACTTTGGATAAGTTCAGATCATCTATTCTTGGATCTCGAGTGACTATATTCACGGATTACACCACCATTCAATACCTCATGGCAAAGAAGGATGCCAAAGCCAGACTGACCTGATGGATCCTTCTACTCCAGGAGTTCGACATTTAGATTAAGGATAATCCTGGAGTCAAGAATGTGGTGGCAGATCACCTCTCCCGATTAGAGAACCTAGAAGATTCAGACTAGATTGCACCTATTACTGAGACCTTCCTAGACGAGGCAATCCTTGCTATTGCCTCGCTCCCATGGTACACCGACATTGTAAACTATCTTGTCTCCAAGAAAGTTCCACAAGGTTGGCCTAGGCAGTGACTTGAGACTTTCCTTGTGAAGGCCAAGTCATACCATTGGGAGGATCCCATCCTTTATCATGAAGGAGGGGATAGTGTCTAGCGTCGGTGCATTCCTCAAGAGGAGCACTACAACGTCCTCACATACTTCCACAAGCTTGAGGTAGGAGGACATCATTCTGGAAGGAGGACAGCACATAAAGTGCTCCAATCCAGCCTATGGTGGCCTACCCTCTTCAAAGATGTTAATGAATTAGTGAAAAGGTGTACTGAGTGTCAGAGGATGGACACTTGTGGATAGCGTGATATGATACCGACGTAGCACATTCACTTCTGTGAATTTTATGATGCATGGGACATTGATTTCATGGGTCCATTCCCTAAGAGTCTGGGATTTGAGTACATTATGCTTGTTGTGGATTATGTGAGTCGTTGAGTTGGGGCCATCCCCGCCCAAACCGTAGATGCTTAGACTGTTTGCAGATTTTTGAGGAAGAATATCATTTTATGGTTCAGGGCACCTAGAGTGTTGATATCTGACGGGGGGACTCACTTTATCAACGATAAGGTAAAGGCCCTTGCTAACAAGTTCAACATTGACCATCGTGTTGCCACTTCATATCACCCTCAGACGAATGGTCTTGCTGAAGTATTGAACAGGGAGATCAAGACTATTTTGCAGAAGGTTGTCCGCCAAGACTGAAAGGATTGGTCACAGCTTTTGGACTTGGTCTTGTGGCCCTATCGGACTTCCTTCAAGACACCTTTGGGTACATCTCCCTTCCGTCTTGTTTATGGCAAGCCATGTCATTTACTTATGGAGATCACGCATAAGTCACTATTGGCAGTCACTGAGCTATTATTGGATCCCAAGATATAGGAGATCAGAGGAAAGCAGAGTTGGCAGCCCTGGAGGAGCTGAGAGATACAAACTTTTCGAGTAGCCTACAATACAAGGAGAGAGTGAAGATATGACATGATTCTCATATCAACCATAAACAGTTTGAGTCAAACCAGAGAGTATGGTTATTTGATGCTAGGTTGAGACTATTTCCAAGGAAGTTTCAAAGCAAATGGAAGAGACCATACTTGGTCCAAAAGGTGCATGACAATGGGAGCATTGATATATATGATCTGTCATCCGAATCCACCTTTCGAGTCAACATTTATCGCCTGAAGCTTTATCTAGATCATGATCCACTGATCGTTGATGTTGCCCCTATTCATTTTGCATGAGATGTGATCTTTGACTCACATCATATGCATCTCATGCCTGATTATCACTTTTCCTCTGCAATTGTATAGATCCAGTTGTCCATATCACACATTCTTTTGTCTAACATCCTATCTTCATCTTATGATTATGTTATACTTAGGGTGTACTTTACCCTAAGTATGGGGGGTGTCAGATTTGTGATTATCTATTCGATTCTTTCTACCTCTGTTTTGTTGCCTATATTTGGGGATATTTTACCCTAACTATAGGGGAGGTACACCCTGTATATTCTAACCCTCAATTTTCTCCTTGTGTACAGACTGCTATACTTAGGATTACTTGATCCTAAGTATAGGGGGATCACCGACCTCTATTCATTGTATTCTTTCATTTGCCGTCGTAGTATAACATTCCTTTTACTTCCCAATACTCAGCACGAGTTATATCTTCCTTTCATCGCTCTTTGATCACTCTGAGGACATCGTTCGAGCTAAGTATAGGGGGTGTCGTATATATTGTATATATACTTTAACCATAACTCATACTTAGTGTGAGGGTGTTAATAAAATAAAATGGCTAAAAATATTAAACCTAAAAAATCACAAAAAAATTAAAATTTTTCTTGTACATCTACTTGTGAATAACTTTATGTAAAAACTATTTTTGTACAAATGTTTGAAAAAATGTTTTGATTGTAAAAAGTTTGTAAATATTTTTGGTATAAAAAGTATGTATATAGTACAAAATTTTTGGAAAATATTTGAAAAATAAAAGTTTGTAAAATTTTGTTTGTAAATGTTTGTAAATATTTTGCAAAGCTTCGTCTTCCTTGCATTCAAACATGTTTTTCATAAAATTTTGCATACTTTGAAAAATTGCACAAAAAGAGTTTTGTATATATCTACTTGTATATTCGTCTGAATCATAGTTGACATTTAAACTAGTCTAGAATTAAATTGAAAATGGAGCTTGCTTAAGACCTTAATCCACTTAACTTCATAGAAACCTTATAGGATTCAGGTTTGAGACTTTTCAGGTCCATAGTGGCTTAATTCTTTGAGTCTACTAGGCTATATTCACATGTCATCTTGATGAGCCTAAGTAGAACACTTAACAACACACACATGACTCTCAGAGATAATGGCTTTACTTGGACTAGCACCTTACACATAGCTCCACACGGATGAGGTGGTGAGGAGGCAGAATTCCTTGGCTTGAGGTAGCATATGAGGGAAGTACTTCTAGGTGGAACATCTCATCTTCCTTTAGGGAGGGATGTACACCTCAACCTGATCTAGTAGCATTGAGGTCTAAAGACAGGAGTCTGTGGGTTGAAATAATACTTCAAAAGAGGGATAGTATACTGGCTCAAGAGGAAAAATTCCTTATGTACATGTTGCACCATGTAAATATGTTGTATATATGCACATCAAAAAAATGTGCAAAAATAAGAAAAACTCCAAAAAAATGGACAAGCCTGAGTGAAAATAAAATGCATGTCGGAGTGTATATAGTGAATAAGCAAAGCTTATGCATTCTGCCTTCTTGTCTCATGGAATCTTGCAGCGGTATACTTAGCTACATTGGTTAGGCTCCCAAGGATACGTGGCTACACTGGTCACGGTCCATTCTCTTCTTTCCCCTCTTCTTGAGCTAGTTGAACTTGAACTTAGAAGAAAATATCCCGCTCCTCGAGGAAAGAGCTGCTAGACTGGGGAATTAGAGTTACCTTGTTGAGGGAGGTTGTTGCTTTGTCATTTCTGAGGTGGGGAGCTACATATCACTTACATAGTACAAGGAAAGATGCACAATCATTACAGTTTGTGTATGTAGACTTGTTCTGGCTTGGTTTATTGAGGAGTCTTGACCATAGCATTGTGGAACTTAGAGGTTGTTGAGTCTTAAACCTATTTCCCAATAAGATTCCGATAAATTAATAATCTAAAGGTCTGACTGAGATTCATATTCCAATTTTATGAAGATGAGTTTAGTAATCAACCTTGATTCTTTTGCTTTTTCTTTTTCATTCCTTTCTCTTTTCACTTATTTTTCAAATAAGTGTTCGCTAAGGGACTATCAAAGGTAAAGTATAGGGGGTGATGAATCTCTGATTCTCACTCTTTGTTATTTTATTTTAGCTCTTTTTCTTGGCAAAACTTCTTATAAATACATGTAAATATAATAACTTAGCAATCTGCATGCTCTTGTTAATATTGCATAATTAAGCAAGTTTTTGGCTAAATAAAAGAATAAAGGAAAAAGAAAAAACAATGATGTATTTAGAATAAATACGAAGTAACCCAAATCCCAAGAGAAGGTCAAACCTTTACCTGATCGCAAAATAAAATAAGTAGAGAGAGATAGGGTTCACTATGGGTTGTACATCTCCTATACTTATACTTATTACTTATGTATTTATTTTTGATAAATAAAATTAAATTATTCTTTTTACACCCTTGTATATAATCCTAGAAATAAGATAAAAATAAAATAAAAATCAAAAAATAAAAATTAAATAAAAATTAAATCCTCAATTACTTGTACAAAATGCACATGTGTATATTACATTCACTAATTATTATGTACCCTCAAATATTTTTTATAAATAAAATAAAAATGTTATACTCCTGAAATTATGTTGTAAATAAATAAAATATAAAATAAGGGTATTTATGTAAAAATAATTAAATAAAAATACTTGTACATAATAAATAGTATAATATACTTGTATATGATACTATATATTGTATATACATTATTTTATTTTTCCTAAAAATAATTAAAAATCATAGAAAAATAGTTTCAAAAATTACAAATATTTGTGTTTTATAAAATTCTAATTTTAAATTCATTTGCTAGTTTTTATTGAATTTTTATTTATTTTGTATATTCTGATTTTTCTATTGGTCCAACTGGAACGTTGACATCGGTCAACGTCCCCTTCCAGCCCGGGTCGGGTCGTAGCCTTCTCGTCGGAGCTCCTTCTCTGATTTTTCCCGCCTGATTCCGAGCTCCTCTTTCCTCGAGATCCGGACCCGAGATTCCTCGTATAACTGATATTCTCGCGGATCCCTTGCATCATCCGGATCCCTTTAGGGTTTTGTGCTTCATGCTGATCTTTTTGGACCCTTGCTTCGCCTATAAATCTTCTCGTCTGCTCCCACAGCTGGGTAGCTCATCCCTCACGTCCCCATTCACTCCTAGCCACCTTCGTTGAAGTGACAACCATCAGAGGAGCATCAGGACCCTTGGGCATCGCCTGGAGGCTTGTAGCTCGTCATGGCCGGACATCTCCGCTACGAGTAGCCTCCCCGCCCATTGCAGCATGGTCGATTCCATCACCCTGACGGTCACCTTCGCTTGAAGATTAAGAGTCCCTCTGAACCTTCAGGTATCACATTTATCCTTTGCATCTATACATTTGATTCCATCTTGTCACTTTGCTCCGTCGCACACACCTTAGCTCCGACCAACTGGCTGGAGCGTCGATATCAATACCTATCTGCACAGATCGACTCTTCGACTCACGCCTCATCTTCCCACACAGTCTGATCATCATAATGCTCATCTATCCGGTTGAGATTAGTGTCGGGTTTCCTTCTTCCATCTTTGCCGAAATCCCAACGCTCTGTTCACCCTCGCTTCCCTTGTTTTACGCTCAATAATCATCGCTGGAGCTTCACCTCCGAGCAGCGTACCCCTTGCAGGTGTTGGTTCACACGGAGACACCCATTTGGCCTACCAGCTGCTCAGGTAGAGCAGCTATAGGACGTGTCGAACCTCCACACCCATCTGACCGTCGTAGACCTCATCGGAGCCCTCCACCGGATGCGGGAACTCTCATGACAGTGTCGGAGCCTTCAGATGTGTCATCAGACCAATGGATCTCTTCCCTTGGCCGGTTGAATTTCACCCAGGAGGTGTTCTTGCAGACCTCCTCTCCACCATTGGATGGGCCCCCTTCTGCCAAATCATATCTGAGTCGCCGACTGCAGCAACTTTAGGTCCGTTGGATTGGATGCCTCCTGACGCATCTAGCCGCACGTTCTCGACCATATCCTCAGCCATCCGATCCGTACTATAGTAGCGAATCATAGACGAACGTCCTCGACTCATCAAAGCCGTCAGATCTTTTCCAGGGGACAATCAGAGCCGCCAAGAGCCTCACGCGTGAAGCACGTGCCTTAGGGTATATTTCGCTCTTTATCTTGCTTATTTTGATATTTAGTCTTAGTTTAGTAAAAAATAGTGTAGTTAATACATTTTGCAGTTTGGGCCCTGTGTTTTTATATATTGCATTTTAATCAATCTCAGTTTGTAGCATGTGCATGATCACGTGATTTCTAGGTCATTTGCATATTATTGTCTGAACTTTTATGATGTTACAGAATGAATGAAAGGTTTTAATATTTGCATTTATACCACTGTTAATCAGGATCACATGAGTTGCATGCGCTTGATTGAATACAGACCAAACAGAGTGATTTTGAAGAAGAAAAAAGAGGTAGCCTTGGGTTTTTTGCAGATATGGCCCTGAGCAATTGGAAGGTGTTATTCTTTTGTCCGCGAACATATTTTATTTGCAGATTGGTCCCTATAAATTGTGCTTATTTACTTAATGTATTTTGGGCTTAATAAATAGCTAATTAATTCGAAAAATCACCTAAAAATTACAATAATTCCTGTTGGCGTGTAGTATGTAGTGTGATTTTCTTGGATTGATTTATTTGCATTTAATTTTTTTTGAAAAATAAAAAACCCCAAAAAAACTTGTTTGCCTTAGAAAATTTATAAAAATTTGAAAAATGTTATCAAAATTCTGAAAAAAATCATGTGACTGTCTTTTTGTGTGTTTTATCTGCAATATTAATTTTGTTTGAAAATTCATCCTAAAAACCCTAAAAATCATAAACCACCTAAAAACTTATAAAAAACTTATAAAATCAAAGAAAAATCCAAAAATTATGTTTTCAGTTACTATTTGTAGCATTTTATCTCTATTTTTGCATAAAATTGTTTACCGGGACCTTTGGGCATTTTATATACTTTTAATTTGCAATTTGGTCCTGGTTGTGCATTGCTTTCATTTTTTAGCTTTATTTGATTTTTGGAAAATTTTAAAACCCCCAAAAAATCACATAAAATTACCAAAAACATTTCAAACCTTTAAAAATCCAAAAATATTTTTATCCTAATTTTTTATTATTTTAAGCTTTATAGAAAAATACAAAAAGATTGTTGTGCATATTTGTCCTTACTGATTTTGATTTTATTTTCTTATTAAAAATTAAAAATGTGCAAAATAAAAAACCACTAAAAAATCTATTATTTTATTTCTGAGATTTGACTACTTCGTAGGTTTTTCATGCTCCTTGTGTTTGACCCTGGCTACTATATCAGGTAAAAAAATAGCGAACCGCTTACATACTTGTATTGTTTGATCTTTTGAGTGGTTTATTTCTTCTTGTTGAGCATGTCTGATTGGTTTGGGTCGAAACGACCTTGTTTATTTCTTGTTACTTAACCTTGATTGGTCGGATGCTCATCAACGGTCACCGCCAAGTTGAGTAGGTGAACTGGGGTTTGCTTTGTGTATTGTTTAAGCTTGGTGTGTATGTTCTTCTTTCTATCTTGAGTTCTAGCAGTTATCTATCATCTGAGTTTTGTCAGTTACTTTTGTTTTACTTTTCATTTCTTTTCTTTTTCTTGAGTCACGATGATGGGTAGACTGTCTCTTTGGCCGACTCGTACGCCACCACTTCCACGTACGCCTACCCATTCATCTAGGTCAATTCGTGACAACCTGTGTTTTGAATCTGAGTTGAGTCCTCCATTCTTCTCCAGGTATGACTCCGATCCTGGAGAGTCATCTTTCTCATCTATGCTTATTTCTCTCGAACCAAATCGAGTGAACTCTCTTTTTGGGCCTAACCCTGACCCTCCCTCCTCTCGGAGTTGGATTTTGATCTTGGAGAACCATCTCCTTTTGTTCCTCGTGTTTCTTTATCTCCTCCTATTCATTTTATCCCTCCTTATTTGTTCTCTTCGAGTCACCATTCTACAACACCTATGGCGGCTAGGTAGAGGTTTGAAACTTGTGAGCAGAGATCAGATCATTCAATATACACGAGTCCATGAAATGCTGAGATGAGAGTGCGGACTAAGCAGCCTATATATGATTCATGAGTGAAGTCAGATTCTACATTGGGTTTACCGATTTTTGGGATTGACTTGGACTTTGTATCATTGTTGTCGAGATTTTATGACAAGCTGAACAAGGAGCTGTATAAGCATATTTTTTGCATTTGAGGAGATAAGCGGCACCAAATACTATTCAAAAATTTCATCTGGGGATGATATGATGAAAACCGTTCCCTTGACGCTCAAGGATGGAGCCGTGAGATGGTTCTAAGGTTTGGGAAAGGAGAGAGCTAGTTGGGGTACATTACGAGCTTCTTTCCCATTAGTCGAGCAAACTTTATGCAGTCAATTATCAGAGACTTTCATACATAGGCAAGCAATAGAGAGCACTCTCTGTCCAGTCTAAGTAGCCACCTTCCTTTACTTATTTTCGATCCTCCCTTCTGACTCGGACTCAGGTTGAGCCCCCTGGGGAATCATCTCTTTCAGAAGCTTTTGCTTATATTGACTACCCTCAGACTGTGTGGGTGACAAGGCAGCTGGAAAGGGATACCGAGACCTCTCCCTTCCCTCCGCCGACCTATTATCGAAGCAGGAAATTCTAGTGAAATCCCCTTGAGCCATTTCGTGATATGTGGCTCTGTTTTCATACTCTTTTGAGGAGATTTTCAGATCATGGAATCTCCAAAGAAGAGTTGGTTCAGATTTTCTATCAGGGATGCCTGTAGAGAAGCAGGCATTGGTTGATGCCTCATGTGGTGGTTCACTCCGCAATCTCGATGGGGATTTACTTTGGGTTCTCTTTGGAGATATTTCTGATGTCGATACATCACACGAGGAAGATGTAAGACCGATCAGAGGTGACCAGCTTCATTATTATTTAGAGATCGTAGATCAAGCAGTTGATATGGTTTCTGATATAGCACAAAGGATGGATGTTGGGACATTTGTAGAGAGTTCTACTCTTTAGTTACAAGTTCCGTCTTCATCGATTTTCCAAACGGAGTATAGAGAGCAAGGTCATACGATGTTTCAACAGCCGTCTCAGTCTTACTTTATTTCCATGTCATGACAAGAGCCATGCATAGTATACACCTTAGGAGCATACCTTCTCAAATTCTTTCATACGTCTTTTTCCATCTCAGTAGACGGATTTTGATTAGGGACGTCACACAGATGTGTCATATATAGATGGTCCAAGGATTTAGCACTTAGTCCATATCATTCATGAGACTGATGCTTATTATAAGGAACTGATGAATCATCTTCAGTAGTTAGTAGACAGCTTTGTCATAGAGAGAGGATCATATTCTTGTTAACAATCGACTTCTGAGTTGTTGAGTGCTTCTACTCTCAGTTACCACAATGTTCAGAGACAGCCTCCGGTTGTTAAGACATTTAGGAGCGAGGAGCATATAGTGAGCCATGGCACAGAGGTACAGATTTAGCATGATTCTCCTTGTAGCGAAGACACAAAATCACATAAAAATATGAAAATGAGAAATACAACAAGATGAATAAAGATGAGACATCTTCTGCTAGTTCTTAATCTTCTTCTGATGATGATATGGCTAGTCCCAATTTGGCAAAAAAAATATTCTTCCATCCTCCATGTGTATATATGGCTGAGGAGGATGTATAGATACCCTTCCCAGATGCTCTGAATCTAGGGAAGGGAAAAGTTTAGAAAATATCGAAATAAACTATCTGGAGAATTTCACAAAAGATATGCTAGATAGAATTGAGATCAAGCTTACTCTTTCGGAGGCATTGGCACACATCCCTCTTCTCCAGAAGTGACTGAAGCAGTATACCACACCTCAAAGAAGTAGAGGAGAAATCATTGCTCAGAAAAACACTTTCTGACCATTGCCACGTGTTATGCCATCCAACAACATCTCTCGGGAAAAAGAAGAAAGATATGGGAGTACCATTTGTCAGATGTGAAATTTTAGGTCGTGAGTTCGAGCACACTTTGTTGGACAACGAGTCTTCAGTGAATATATTACACTTCCATCTTCTAGATACACTTCATTTAGGGCCTCTCAAGAAAGCCAGAATGATTCTTCAGTTTATAGATAGATCGGTTAAGAGGTCAAAAGGTATACTTCATGATGTTGTAGTGATGGTACACAACATAAAATCCACTGTGGATTTTATTGTCTTGGATGTTGACTCTTCAGTACCATCACAGTATACTGCAATTATTCTTGGTCAACCTTTTCCATGTGCAGTCAGGGCCATTACTATTTATTGGATACATAGTGTTACTTTTTCCTGCAGCATCACAATAACAAGCTCCAAGCTGTTAGACAAACCTACATCAGACAAGTGTGCTACCAAGCTATCAAACACATATGCATGTGATTTCACTATCGAGACTCGACACGATTCTACTTCTTCTGATTCTACTGAGACCCGAGAATTCCTCTCCAAAGAGGAAAACTTCGAGAGCATAGCCTTTTGTGATCCACCAACACACTATTGGAGATGTATTGATGAGATTCTATATATGTTATTAAGTTAAAACCATTGGTGGCACATGATTCTGATACTTTGGAGGTCGAACCCGATTTAGTTGTAGATGCTTCACTCGAGCCTTCTAGTTGCAAGAATATCAAGCCCTCTTTTCACTCATATTCAGACAATGGATATGTTGATGAGGACATAGATCAGATTGCAGCAGTGTTTGATCTCTTAATCGCATCTACTTCAGACACTACAGCGAGGTCTCTTTAGTCACACAGAGATGAGGATAAAGTGTTAGGGGGTGATTCCTCATCTTCTAATTTCAATGCTGACAATGATTGTGATTTATAGATCGTGGTACAACTTTTAGAAGTCCGTTCTATGCATTTTTTAGCCATCTGAGTCATTCCTCACTGGTTGACATGGGTCAGGGATCCTCCGATTCAGATACGGATCGACCTTTCTCTTGCAAATTCTATCGTTCCTCGGTCGCGTAAGAAGAACAATCTTCGGCATTCTTGAGCTTGTACATTTCTTGTTGTGTTGTTCATTCTTTCTATCTTCTACATATGTGTTTTCTATTTTATTCATTCATTCTTTCGTTTGTTTTACGTCTCAGGTTGTGCTTAGGATTTTTTCTATATTTAGGATGTACTTTATCCTAAGTATAGGGGGTGTAAACACCGAGTTGTTCTATTTTAGTTCTATTTCATTATTCATGTTGATGCTTATACATAGGGATCCTTTACCTTAAGTATAGGGGATGTGATGTCGTTTAGTTTATTCTTATGTATTTTCGTTTTAGTTTCTTCTGTTCTCTCGCTTATCCCTCAACGTGTTGATATTCTCATCAATACATAGGGATCTTTTGGCCTAAGTATAGGGGGATAAGCCGAGTCATTGATTTTTGTACATTCTCTTCTTTGTCTATCTCCATTTATATAGTCTTCTATACTTAGGATTAGTTGTTCCTAAGTATAGAGGATATCATCGACTTATATTCATTTCCTTCTTTATTCTTTGAGTCATTCTAGCATAGCATTCTTTTGACTTTTCTATACTTAGCATGAGTTATGTCTTCCTTTGCCACTTCTCGATCACTATGAGGACATAGTTTGAGCTAAGTATAGGGGGTGTTGTACATATTGTATATATACTTTAGCCATAAATCGTACTTTATTGCGTTTAATATTATGGCTTATCTTATAAAATTACAAATGTTTTAAAATGTTTTGTAAATTATTTTTAAAATCCTTTGTAAACTCTCTGTAAAATGTTTTTGTAAAACATTTTGTAAATTGTTTTTTTAAATGCTTTGAAATCTTTTGTAAATTTATTTGTAAAACTATTTTTGTAAAAATTGTTGTAAAACATTCATAAAATCATTTGTTTGTAAAATGTCTTATAAAATTATTTTGTACAAAATTATAATTATTTAATAAAGTACCTGTAAAAGTTTGGAAAATAAAATGTTTGAAAAAATTTGTAAAAGTTTTGTATTTTTTGTAAAACTTTTGTAAGAAATTTGGTAAAACATTTGTAAATCTTTTTGTAAATTATTTTGAAGTTTTTTTGTAAAATTGTTTGGCAAAACTTTTTGTAAACTTGTTTTGTAAAATTATTTTCCAACCATGTATATAAATTATTTTGTGTAAAATTTTGTATATAAACTTGTTGTAAAAGTCATGTAAATAAAACCCATAATTACTTATAATTATATATATTAAATTCTTTTGTAAATAAAATTCTCTCATAAAAGTTGGATTTAGAGCTTATAAATAAAATCCTTTTGTAAAATTTGTAGATAAAACTTATAATTAACATTCTTCTTGAAAAAAATCGTGTATAAAACTTGTATAATTCTTGCATTTAGTTTGTATGAAATATTCTGTAAATATGTACATAACTCTTGTTAATAATTGTAAATACATCTAATTATCTAACTCTATCAAAACCACTTAAAATTTGAAAATGTTTAAAATTCATAAGAAATTACACATTCTTTAAAACTCACATAAAAAGCTTAAATCAAAAAATTTACTTCAAACAAAAATTATTGCATTTGCATTCACATTTTTCAGAATGATATCGAGAATTAAACAATTCTGGAATAAAGTCTGAATAATGGAGTCTGGTTAAGATCTTAATCCACTTAATTTCACAAGAACATTATAGGAACTGGAGTTGAGACTTTTCAGGTCGAGAGAATTAAATCTTTGAGTCCATAAGACTATCTTCACATGTTATTTTGATTGGTCTAAGTATAATATTTTGAGACACACACACAATTCTTTTAGACAGTGACCTAACTTGGACAAGAACCTTGCACGTAGCTCAACACAGATGAGTGGTGAGGGGCAGAAACCACTGGCAAGAGATGCACGTGAATGGAAACATACGCAGTCACTATAAGTGGCCAGTGTACCCCACTAGTCTAGTGGCTTTGACGTCTAAAGACAGGATATTGTGGGTTGAAATAAATCTTTGAGTGAGGGATAGTCTACTGGCACAACTTTTCTAAGACCCCAAAATATGGGCCGAAAAAAGATTCTATATCCGTCGAGGAACAAAAGATTAATGCAGTGCAAAAATACTTTCTACCAAAAAGAAGCCAACCACCAAAAATATATACATGACCACAATGGTCTAAGATTCAGAGAACCTGCATATCTTAGTGGATACTTGGCTATTCCGGTCAAGCTTTACAAGGAGATGTGACTACAGTGGTCACACTCCAATTTTTTTCACATTGTCCTATCTAATTCCCCTTTCGATCGTTGACACAACATACCTAAATTCATTAGAAAATAGCCCGCTCCTCGAGGAAAGAGTAGCTAGGATGGGGAATTAGGGTCACCTTGCTAAATAAGGTTGTTCTTTATCATTTCAGATGTGGGGGCTATATTTCACATTTACAGTACAAGTAAGTTCCATAGTAATAAGAGATTATGTATGATGACTTGTTCTGACATGACTATTGAGGCGAATTGAATAGAGACTTGTTGAACTTAATGGTTGTTGACTCTTAAGTCTTATTCCCAATAAGGTTCTGACAAACTAAAAATCCAAAGGTCTAATCGAGCTCCATACTTTTATTTTATGAAAAATAGTTAAAAATAAAAATCATTCTAAGTTCTTTTCTTTTTTTCTTGTTTTTGTCTTTCACTTATTATTAGAATAAGTGTTTGCTAAGGGACTAGAAAAGTTAAAGTATAGGAGAATAATGAATCACCAATTCACCATCTTTATTCTTTCATTTTGTCTTAAAATCCTTAGTAGAACACATGTAAATAACACTAATTCTCATTATAACAGACTGTATATAAAATAGGGATGATCGAGGATACATAATTTATGAACTTAATGGACTCGTCTTGTCTCCCCTATACTTAGGGTGAAATATCCCTAAGTATAGACAGAGTATCAAAAATTAAGAGATAAGCGAGAGAATGAATAATGGATACCTAGATGCCCTTATCCCTCATTTACTTAGGATGGAGTATATCCTAAGTATAACACATATGAATGGGATGAGTGCCATAAGGAATGATAAAAGAATTGAAAATTGAAAAGAAGAAAGGAAGAAAAGAAGAAAATCAATCGGAGATATTTTTATCTACATTGTTTGGCTCCACTGATCTTGTTGAAGCTATGAATTCTTCATCAAAAATTACTTGAATATAATCGACAACATCCAGTAATGTGTCATGCTCTGGATATGCTTCAGCAACTGACCATTGACGATGAATTGTTGTGTGTCAGGTGACAACTCGGATATCAAAATTCTTCCATTGTAACTTACAGTTCTAACTATGTAAGGCCATGTCCATTTACTCTTCATTTTTTCTAGAAATATCTTCAACTTTGCATCGAACAACCAAATTTTAGTCTAAGTTCAAAGGTCTTACATCTGATGTGCCGGTCGTGCCAGCGTTTGATACTCTCTTTGTACATTAAAGCTGTTGTTGTGGGCGTAGTCTCAAAATTCCAGGAGCTTGTTCAGATTTATTTTTCTGTTCAGATCACCTTTCTGAGAATCGAGGTTGTAGATATTGACTTCTCAGAGATATTTGTGAATGAGTTCCATGGGCATATGGCAAGGCTTTCCATACACAAGATGATAGAATGACGTGACCAACGGAGACTTGTAGGTGGTTCTATATGCTCAGAGAACTGAATCCAAAAGTTGTGACCAGTTCTTTCTGTCTGACCTCACAAGTTTCTACAGGGTCATCTTGATTTCTCAGTTTGATAATTTACTCAAGCCATTGGATTGAGGATGATAAAGAGATGCGACTCGATGATCCATGTTGTATTCCTTTATTAATTTCTTGACCTCTTTGTTGATGAAGTGGCTATCCCCATCTGATATCAGTATCTTTGGTATTTCAAACTGCAAGATGATCTTATCTTTCGGAAACCGACACTATGTAGCTATCAACAGCTCAAGTAGGGAAAGGTTCAACCCATCAACTCACATCATCCACGACAAACAGGGTGTATTTATAGCCCTGATTATTAGGAAACTAATCCATGAAATCAATGCCCCATACGTTGAACACATTAGATATCTGAATGAATTTAAGTGTCATAGAATCTTTGACATCGAGGGGTTTCCTATTTTTTGACAATCAATGTAGGCTTTGACATATTCTGCAGCATCCTTGAGTAGTGTGGGCCACCATTGTTATGCTTCTATAATGGTGTCCACCAGAGTGGAGCTTATGACAATGCTCAAGGACACTTGTGTAATCCTCCCGAGGAATACACATACACTGTGTGCAATCTGCTCCTTCATGAACATGTATGCATCTTCCCTTAGGTAAAAATGAATATCGGACATGAATTTGTCCTTCTTGATTCTCGTTCAATCTTGTGGAAGTACCCCAGAGATGACGTAGTTCACAATATCGGCATACCAAGGGAGAGATCCAATGCTGATGATGGATTCATCAGGGAAGTTCTCTGTGATCAGTGCACTGCTTCTTTGGGTATCTTGGCTTTCAATTCTGGAGAGATGATCTGCTACCACATTCTGAACTACAAGTTTATCTCTGATTTTGAAGTAGAATTCCAAGAGAAGAATGATCCATCAATAGACCTTATTTGGAATCCTTCTTCTGTTAAAGGTATCTTATAACAGAGTGGTCAATGAAAATAATAACTTTCGATCATAAAAGATAGGATTTGAACTTCTCTAACACAAAAATGATTGCCAGAAATTCTTTCTCTGTAACTGTTTAATTTCTCTACACTTCATCAAGTGTCTTGTTGGCATAATGAATGGTGTAGGACAATTTCTCTCTTCTTTATTCTAGGACAGTCCCAACTATGAAGTCTGATGCATCCGTCATGATCTCGAACGGGAGAGACCAATCCGATGTTTGTAGGACTAGAGCCTAAGTGACTAGGTCTTTCTGGAGAAAAAATGATTGGATAACCCTTTAACGACAATGAACTCAATCTCCTTGCAAAGAAGTTCTATTAGACTCCGGGCAAGTCTGTTGAAGTCCATGATATATCTTATTAAATCCAACATGTCCTAGGAATGACCTCATATTTTTAATATTTCGAGGTGGTTCTAATTTAGCAATGACGTCCACCTTTGTCGTGCTGATTCTCATGCCTCGCATGGAAATGACGTGGTCTAGCATAATTCCTTCAATGGCCTTGAAGTGACTCTTTTCCCATGATAAAGCCAAATTCACTTCACGAAATTTTTGCAGTACTCTGTCTAGGTGCGTGAGACATGAATCAAAACTGTCATCGTAGACTGAGAAATCACCCACAAACACTTTGAGAAAACTCCCAACCATATCAGCAAAAATGGCAAGTATTCACCTTTAAAATGTGGCAGGAGCATTGCTCAATCCAAAGGGCATTCTTCTGAAAACATAAGTGTCGAATGGACAAGTGAATGTTATCTTCTCTTGGTCTTCAGGGGGCAATCGCCACTTGGTTGTACCTAGAGTACCCGTCTAAGAAACAGAAGAATTCTTTCCTAGCAAATCTCTCACGCACTTGATCAATGAATGAAAGCGGGAAGTGGTCCTTCTATGTAGCTGAATTCAACCGACGGTAATCAACACAAACCAAGATGTTAGTACTTTGGCAGAGATCTCCTCTCATTGTTCATTCTTAACCACAGTGATCCATGATTTCTTTGGAACAAGAGATAGAGGGCTCACCCATTTTGAGTCGGAGATGGGATAATTATCTTGTCAACACAGTGAAGCCGTAAGAGTTCTATAATTATCTTGTCAATTTTATTGGTTATTTCAGGCAATTATCTTTTGACTTGTCTTTAGAGGTCTATCCCTATAGGAGAGTGAGTACTATCGAAAAAGGATCATGTACTTTCCACTTCCTTTGTAACATGTTATATGCGCTTTAGAGATCCTTGATCTCGTGCTTGGCAGGCTACTCAACCAAAGAAATAGAGAGAGGAAGCCAATAGGCAAAACCGCCACTTCCCTCACAAGTGAGGTACTTGGATGCAAGACAATGAGGCAAACACACCCATGAGGGAGTGACCTATGCTAAATACTTCATACCAAATTGGATGCTCCACACAAGGCAGGAGCACTGTCATCGACATGGCCCTACTCACCTACGTACAATAAAAGTGCCAATACTTCACCGTCCCAGGTGATTATTAAGGCAACCACATATCGAGATTGGAGCTCTAATCCTTAAGGGTTGTGCTTCACTTTGTCTGGAAGGTACCTGAAAATAATAAGGACTTTATGAACCCAAGACAATGAAGTTCGTTACAGATTTTACAATTAGGTAAAGTTTTCTTTAGCAGTCCTTTTTTTATTTTTTTTGGGTTTTCACTTGTTTTGAGTATTTATGCAAAGGCCTAATGATTTCTCAATTTTCATCTATTTTTTCCTAAGTGCTCAAAAATAGGAGAGAGGACGGAAAAGCAATGCAAGCTAGCACGATGTTGGAAAACTCATCATCGTGTCATATGATGAATGCTTGGTAAGAAGACTTGCCTTGCTTTTTAGTTCTATCCATGTGGGATGATAGGCGGAATCGAAATTACACTACATGCATGCAATGGTGTGAAATCATCCTAGATCAGGAATTGTTATTACACGAAGCACCAGATTAGTTTAAATCTATGTCCAAGCGAAGTGACTAGTAGAGCATGAGATATATTACGTTTTGGACCTAGATTACTCTATCAAGCAATCCTAATATATAGGGGCTCAATCACAAAAAACAAAGAAACTAAAGGTGGAAACAAACAAATCACGAGAAACAAAACAAAGAAAAAAATAAGGAGAAAATAGGGAGAAGGTAAAGAGAAGCAAAGAAGACTGTCAAACACCCTACGATGTCCCTCAAGTGCACCGACACTTTGAAAAATAGACCCCTTCTAAGTGTCCAAGTGTACCTATTTTATTACAAGTTCAAAATAAATCTCTCTTTCTCTCTCTCTCAAAAAAAGAAATAAAACACTACTAAACCAGAGTCTTCTCCTCAACGTTGTGCTCTGTCTCCGATGCTCTTTCCTGCAGGTTAGGGAAGAATGGTCTGCTCTACCTCATGTGGGTGCAAAGGCTATCCGAAGATAGCCTACTTCGATAAATAGCTAATTAATTCGAAAAATCACCTACAAATTACATTAATTCCTGTTGGCGTGTAGTATTTAGTGTGATTTTCTTGGATTGATTTATTTGCATTTAATTTTTTTTGAAAAATAAAAAACCCTAAAAAAACCTTGTTTTCCTTAGAAAATTTATAAAAATTTGAAAAATGTTATCAAAATTCTGAAAAAATCATGTGAGTGTCTTTTTGTGTGTTTTATCTGCAATATTAATTTTGTTTGAAAATTCATCCTAAAAACCCTAAAAATCATAAACCACCTAAAAACTTATAAAAAAACTTATAAAATCAAAGAAAAATCAAAAAATTGTGTTTTCAGTTCCTATTTGTAGCATTTTATATCTATTTTCGCATAAAATTGTTTACCGGGACTTTGGGCATTTTATATACTTTTAATTTGCAATTTGGTCCTGGTTGTGCATTGCTTTCATTTTTGAGCTTTATTTGATTTTTGGAAAATTTTAAAACCCCCCAAAAATCACATAAAATTACCAAAAACATTTCAAAACTTTAAAAATCCAAAAATATTTTTATCCTAATTTTTTATTATTTTAAGCTTTATAGAAAAATACAAAAAGATTGTTGTGCATATTTGTCCTTACTGATTTTGATTTTATTTTCTTATTAAAAATTAAAAATGTGCAAAATAAAAAACCACTAAAAATCTATTATTTTATTTCTGAGATTTGACTACTTCGTAGGTTTTTCATGCTCCTTGTGTTTGACCCTGGCTACTATATCTGGTAAAAAATAGCGAACCGCTTACATACTTGTATTGTTTGATCTTTTGAGTGGTTTATTTCTTCTTGTTGAGCATGTCTAATTGGTTTGGGTCGAAACGACCTTGTTTATTTCTTGTTACTTAACCCTGATTGGTCGGATGCTCATCAACGGTCACCGCCAAGTTGAGTAGGTGAACTGGGGTTTGCTTTGTGTATTGTTTAAGCTTGGTGTGTATGTTCTTCTTTCTATCTTGAGTTCTAGCAGTTATCTATCATCTGAGTTTTGTCAGTTACTTTTGTTTTACTTTTCATTTCTTTTCTTTTTCTTGAGTCATGATGATGGGTAGACTGTCTCTTTGGCCGACTCGTACGCCACCACTTCCACGTACGCCTACCCATTCATCTAGGTCAATTTGTGACAACCTGTGTTTTGAATCTGAGTTGAGTCCTCCATTCTTCTCCAGGTATGACTCCGATCCTGGAGAGTCATCTTTCTCATCTATGCTTATTTCTCTCGAACCAAATCGAGTGAACTCTCTTTTTGGGCCTAACCCTGACCCTCCCTCCTCTCTGAGTTGGATTTTGATCTTGGAGAACCATCTCCTTTTGTTCCTCGTGTTTCTTTATCTCCTCCTATTCATTTTATCCCTCCTTATTTGTTCTCTTCGAGTCACCATTCTACAACACCTATGGCGGCTAGGTAGAGGTTTGAAACTTGTGAGCAGAGATCAGATCATTCAATATACACGAGTCCATGAAATGTTGAGATGAGAGTGCGGACTAAGCAGCCTATATATGACTCATGAGTGAAGTAAGATTCTACATTGGGTTTACCGATTTTTGGGATTGACTTGGACTTTGTATCATTGTTGTCGAGATTTTATGACAAGCTGAACAAGGAGCTGTATAAGCATATTTTTTGTATTTGAGGAGATAAGAGGCACCAAATACTATTCAAAAATTTCACCTGGGGATGATATGATGAAAACCGTTCCCTTGACGCTCAAGGATGGAGCCGTGAGATGGTTCTAAGGTTTGGGAAAGGAGAGAGCTAGTTGGGGTAGATTACGAGCTTCTTTCCCATTAGTCGAGCAAACTTTATGCAGTCAATTATCAGAGACTTTCATACATAGGCAAGCAATAGAGAGCACTCTCTGTCCAGTCTAAGTAGCCACCTTCCTTTACTTATTTTCGATCCTCCCTTCTGACTCGGACTCAGGTTGAGCCCCCTGGGGAATCATCTCTTTCAGAAGCTTTTGCTTATATTGACTACCCTCAGACTGTGTGGGTGACAAGGCAGCTGGAAAGGGATACCGAGACCTCTCCCTTCCTTCCGCCGACCTATTATCGAAGCAGGAAATTCTAGTGAAATCCCCTTGAGCCATTTCGTGATATGTGGCTCTGTTTTCATACTCTTTTGAGGATATTTTCAGATCATGGAATCTCCAAAGAAGAGTTGGTTCAGATTTTCTATCAGGGATGCCTGTAGAGAAGCAGGCATTGGTCGATGCCTCATGTGGTGGTTCACTCCGCAATCTCGATGGGGATTTACTTTGGGTTCTCTTTGGAGATATTTCTGATGTCTATACATCACACGAGGAAGATGCAAGACCGATCAGAGGTGACCAGCTTCATTATTATTTAGAGATCGTAGATCAAGCAGTTGATATGGTTTCTGATATAGCACAAAGGATGGATGTTGGGACATTTGTAGAGAGTTCTACTCTTTAGTTACAAGTTCCGTCTTCATCGATTTTCCAAACGGAGTATAGAGAGCAAGGTCATACGATGTTTCAACAGCCCTCTCAGTCTTACTTTATTTCCATGTCACGACAAGAGCCATGCATAGTATACACCTTAGGAGCATACCTTCTCAAATTCTTTCATACATCTCTTTCCATCTCAGTAGACGGATTTTGATTAGGGACGTCACACAGATGTGTCATATATAGATGGTCCAAGGATTTAGCACTTAGTCCATCTCATTCATGAGACTGATGCTTATTATAAGGAACTGATGGATCATCTTCGGTAGTTAGTAGACAGCTTTGTCATAGAGAGAGGATCATATTCTTGTTAACAATCGACTTCTGTGTTGTTGAGTGCTTCTACTCTCAGTTACCACAATGTTCAGAGACAGTCTCCGGTTGTTGAGACATTTAGGAGCGAGGAGCATATAGTGAGCCATGGCACAGAGGTACAGATTTAGCATGATTCTCCTTGTAGCGAAGACACAAAATCACATAAAAATATGAAAATGAGAAATACAACAAGATGAATAAAGATGAGACATCTTCTGCTAGTTCTTAATCTTCTTCTGATGATGATATGGATAGTCCCAATTTGGCAAATAAAAATATTCTTCCATCCTCCATGTGTACATATGGCTGAGGAGGATGTATAGATACCCTTCCCAGATGCTCTGAATCTAGGGAAGGGAAAAATTTAGAAAATATCGAAATAAACTATCTGGAGAATTTCACAAAAGATATGCTAGATAGAATTGAGATCAAGCTTACTCTTTCGGAGGCATTGGAACACATCCCTCTTCTCTAGAAGTGATTGAAGCAGTATAACACACCTCAAAGAAGTAGAGGAGAAATCATTGCTCAGAAAAACACTTTCTGACCATTGCCACGTGTTATGCCATCCAGCAATATCTCTCGGGAAAAAGAAGAAAGATATGGGAGTACCATTTGTCAGATGTGAAATTTCAGGTCGTGAGTTCGAGCACACTTTGTTGGACAACGAGTCTTTAGTGAATATATTACACTTCCATCTTCTGAATACACTTCATTTAGGGCCTCTCAAGAAAGCCAGAATGATTCTTCAGTTTATAGATAGATCGGTTAAGAGGTCAAAAGGTATACTTCATGATGTTGTAGTGATGGTACACAACATAAAATCCACTGTGGATTTTATTGTCTTGGATGTTGACTCTTCAGTACCATCACAGTATACTGCAATTATTCTTGGTCAACCTTTTCCACGTGCAGTCAGGGCCATTACTAATTATTGGATAGATAGTGTTACTTTTTCCTGCAGCATCACAATAACAAGCTCCAAGCTGTTAGAGAAACCTACATCAGACAAGTGTGCTACCAAGCTATCAAACACATATGCATGTGATTTCACTATCGAGACTCGACACGATTCTACTTCTTCTGATTCTACTGAGACCCGAGAATTCCTCTCCAAAGAGGAAAACTTCGAGAGCATAGCCTTTTGTGATCCACCAACACACTATTGGAGATGTATTGATGAGATTCTATATATGTTATTAAGTTAAAACCATTGGTGGCACCTGATTCTGATACTTTGGAGGTCGAACCCGATTTAGTTGTAGATGCTTCACTCGATCCTTCTAGTTGCAAGAATATCAAGCCCTCTTTTCACTCATATTCAAACAATGGATATGTTGATGAGGATATAGATCAGATTGCAGCAGTGTTTGATCTCTTAATCGCATCTACTTCAGACACTACAGCAAGGTCTCTTTAGTCACACAGAGTTGAGGATAAAGTGTTAGGGGGTGATCCTCATCTTCTAATTTCAATGCTGACAATGATTGTGATTTATAGATCGTCGTACAACTTTTAGAAGTCCGTTCTATGCATTTTTTAGCCATCTGAGTCATTCCTCATTGGTTGACATGGGTCAGGGATCCTCCGATTCAGATACGGATCGACCTTTCTCTTGCAAATTCTATCGTTCCTCGGTCGCGTAAGAAGACCAATCTTCGGCATTCTTGAGCTTGTACATTTCTTGTTGTGTTGTTCATTCTTTCTATCTTCTACATATGTGTTTTCTATTTTATTCATTCATTCTTTAGTTTGTTTTACGTCTCAGGTCGTGCTTAGGATTTTTTCTATATTTAGGATGTACTTTATCCTAAGTATAGGGGGTGTAAACACCGAGTTGTTCTATTTTAGTTCTATTTCATTATTCATGTTGATGCTTATACATAGGGATCATTTACCTTAAGTATAGGGGAAGTGATGTCGTTTAGTTTATTCTTATGTATTTTCGTTTTAGTTTCTTCTGTTCTCTCGCTTATCCCTCAACGTGTTGATATTCTCATCAATACATAGGGATCTTTTGGCCTAAGTATAGGGGGATAAGCCGAGTCGTTGATTTTTGTACATTCTCTTCTTTGTCTATCTCCATTTGTATAGTCTTCTATACTTAGGATTAGTTGTTCCTAAGTATAGAGGATATCATCGACTTATATTCATTTCCTTCTTTATTCTTTGAGTCATTCTAGCATAGCATTCTTTTGACTTTTCTATACTTAGCATGAGTTATGTCTTCCTTTGCCACTTCTCGGTCACTATGAGGACATAGTTTGAGCTAAGTATAGGGGGTGTTGTACATATTGTATATATACTTTAGCCATAAATCGTACTTTATTGCATTTAATATTATGGCTTATCTTATAAAATTACAAATGTTTTGAAATGTTTTGTAAATTATTTCTAAAATCCTTTGTAAACTCTCTGTAAAATGTTTTTATAAAACATTTTGTAAATTGTTTTTTTAAATGCTTTGAAATCTTTTGTAAATTTATTTGTAAAATTATTTTTGTAAAAATTGTTGTAAAACATTCATAAAATCATTTGTTTGTAAAATGTCTTATAAAATTATTTTGTACAAAATTATAATTATTTAATAAAGTACTTGTAAAAGTTTGGAAAATAAAATGTTTGAAAAAATTTGTAAAAGTTTTGTATTTTTTGTAAAACTTTTGTAAAATATTTTGTAAAACTTTTGTAAATCTTTTTGTAAATTATTTTGAATTTTTTTTGTAAAATTGTTTGGCAAAACTTTTTGTAAACTTGTTTTGTAAAATTATTTTCCAACCATGTATATAAATTAGTTTGTGTAAAATTTTGTATATAAACTTGTTGTAAAAGTCATGTAAATAAAACCCATAATTACTTATAATTATGTATATTAAATTCTTTTGTAAATAAAATTCTCTCATAAAAGTCGGATTTAGAACTTATAAATAAAATCCTTTTGTATAATTTGTAGATAAAACTTATAATTAACATTCTTCTTGAAAAAAAACGTGTATAAAACTTGTATAATTCTTGCAATTAGTTTGTATGAAATATTCTGTAAATATGTACATAACCCTTGTTAATACATGTAAATACATATAATTATCTAACTCTATCAAAACCACTTAAAATTTGAAAATGTTTAAAATTCATAAGAAATTACACATTCTTTAAAACTCACATAAAAATCTTAAATCAAAAAATTTACTTCAAACAAAAATTATTGCATTTGCATTCACATTTTTCAGAATGATATCGAGAATTAAACTATTCTGGAATAAAGTCTGAATAATGGAGTCTGGTTAAGATCTTAATCCACTTAATTTCACAAGAACATTATAGGAACTGGAGTTGAGACTTTTCAGGTCGAGAGAATTAAATCTTTGAGTCCATAAGACTATCTTCACATGTTATTTTGATTGGTCTAAGTATAATATTTTGAGACACACACACAATTCTTTTAGACAGTGACCTAACTTGGACAAGAACCTTGCACGCAGCTCAACACAGATGAGTGGTGAGGGGCAGAAACCACTGGCAAGAGATGCACGTGAATGGAAACATACGCAGTCACTATAAGTGGCCAGTGTACCCCACTAGTCTAGTGGCTTTGACGTCTAAAGACAGGATATTGTGGGTTGAAATAAATCTTTGAGTGAGGGATAGTCTACTGGCACAACTTTTCTAAGACCCCAAAATATGGGCCGAAAAAAGATTCTATATCCGTCGAGGAACAAAAGATCAATGCAGTGCAAAATTACTTTCTACCAAAAAGAAGCCAACCACCAAAAATATATACATGACCACAATGGTCTAAGATTCAGAGAACCTGCATATCTTAGTGGATACTTGGCTATTCCGGTCAAGCTTTACAAGGAGATGTGACTACAGTGGTCACACTCCAATTTTTTTCACATTGTCCTATCTTATTCCCCTTTCGATCGTTGACACAACATACCTAAATTCATTAGAAAATAGCCTGCTCCTCGAGGAAAGAGTAGCTAGGATGGGGAATTAAGGTTACCTTGCTAAATAAGGTTGTTCTTTATCATTTCAGATGTGGGGGATATATTTCACATTTACGGTACAAGTAAGTTCCATAGTAATAAGAGATTATGTATGATGACTTGTTCTGACATGACTATTGAGGCGAATTGAATAGAGACTTGTTGAACTTAAAGGTTGTTGAGTCTTAAGTCTTATTCCCAATAAGGTTCTGACAAACTAATAATCCAAAGGTCTAATCGAGCTCCATACTTTTATTTTATGAAAAATAGTTAAAAATCAAAATCATTCTAAGTTATTTTCTTTATTTCTTGTTTTTGTCTTCCACTTATTATTAGAATAAGTGTTTGCTAAGGGACTAGAAAAGTTAAAGTATAGGAGAATGATGAATCACCAATTCACCATCTTTATTCTTTCATTTTGTCTTAAAATCCTTAGTAGAACACATGTAAATAACACTAATTCTCATTATAACAGACTGTATATAAAATAGGGATGATCTAGGATACATAATTTATGAACTTAATGGACTCGTCTTGTCTCCCCTATACTTAGGGTGAAATATCCCTAAGTATAGACAGAGTATAAAAAATTAAGAGATAAGCAAGAGAATGAATAATGGATACCTAGATGCCCTTATCCCTCATTTACTTAGGATGGAGTATATCCTAAGTATAACACATATGAATGGGATGAGTGCCATTAGGAATGATAAAAGAATTGAAAATTGAAAAGAAGAAAGGAAGAAAAAAAGAAAATCAATCGAAGATATTTTTATCTGCATTGTTTGGCTCCACTGATCTTGTTGAAGCTATGAATTCTTCATCAAAAATTACTTGAATATAATCGACAACATCCAGTAATGTGTCATGCTCTGGATATGCTTCAGCAACTGACCATTGACGATGAATTGTTGTGTGTCAGGTGACAACTCGAATATCAAAATTCTTCCATTGTAACTTACAGTTCTAACTATGTAAGGCCATGTCCATTTACTCTTCATTTTTTCTAGAAATATCTTCAACTTTGCATCGAACAACCAAATTTTAGTCTAAGTTCAAAGGTCTTACATCTGATGTGCTGGTCGTGCCAGCATTTGATACTCTCTTTGTACATTGAAGCTGTTGTTGTGGGCGTAGTCTCAAAATTCCAGGAGCTTGTTCAGATTTATTTTTCTATTCGGATCACCTTTCTGAGAATCGAGGTTGTAGATATTGACTTCTCAGAGATATTTGTGAATGAGTTCCATGGGCAGATGGCAAGGCTTTCCATACACAAGATGATAGAATGACGTGACCAACGGAGACTTGTAGGTGGTTCTATATGCTCAGAGAACTGAATCCAAAAGTTGTGACCAGTTCTTTCTGTCTGACCTCACAAGTTTCTACAGGGTCATCTTGATTTCTCAGTTTGATAATTTACTCAAGCCATTGGATTGAGGATGATAAGGAGATGTGACTCGATGATCCATGTTGTATTCCTTTATTAATTTCTTGACCACTTTGTTGATGAAGTGGCTATCCCCATCTGATATCAGTATCTTGGGTATTTCAAACTGCAAGATGATCTTATCTTTCGGAAACCGACACTATGTAGCTATCAACAACAAAAGTAGGGAAAGGTTCAACCCATCAACTCACATCATCCACGATAAACAGGGTGTATTTATAGCCCTGATTATTAGGAAACTAATCCATGAAATCAATGCCCCATACGTCGAACACATTAGATATCTGAATGAATTTAAGTGACATAGAATCTTTGACATCGAGGGGTTTCCTATTTTTTGACAATCAATGTAGGCTTTGACATATTTTGCAGCATCCTTGAGTAGTGTGGGCCACCATTGTTATGCTTCTATAATGGTGTCCACCAGAGTGGAGCTTATGACAATGCTCAAGGACACTTGTGTAATCCTCTCGAGGAATACACATACACTGTGTGCAATCTGCTCCTTCATGAACATGTATGCATCTTCCCATAGGTAAAAATGAATATCAGACATGAATTTGTCCTTCTTGATTCTCGTTCAATCTTGTGGAAGTACCCCAGAGATGACGTAGTTCACAATATCGGCATACCAAGGGAGAGATCCAATGCTGATGATGGATTCATCAGGGAAGTTCTCTGTGATCAGTGCACTGCTTCTTTGGGTATCTTGGCTTTCATTTCTGGAGAGATGATCTGCTACCACATTCTGAACTACAAGTTTATCTCTGATTTCGAAATAGAATTCCAAGAGAAGAATGATCCATCAGTAGACCTTATTTGGAATCCTTCTTCTGTTGTAGGTATCTTATAACAGAGTGGTCAATGAAAATAATAACTTTCGATCATAAAAGATTGGATTTGAACTTCTCTAACGCAAAAATGATTGCCAGAAATTCTTTCTCTGTAACTGTTTAATTTCTCTGCACTTCATCAAGTGTCTTGTTGGCATAATGAATGGTGTAGGACAATTTCTCTCTTCTTTATTCTAGGACAGTCCCAACTATGAAGTCCGATGCATCCGTCATGATCTCGAACGGGAGAGACCAATCCGATGTTTGTAGGACTAGAGCCTGAGTGACTAGCTCTTTCTGGAGATAAAATGATTGGATAACCTTTTAACGACAATGAACTCAATCTCCTTGCAAAGAAGTTCTATTAGACTCCAGGCAAGTCTGTTGAAGTCCATGATATATCTTATTAAATCCAACATGTCCTAGGAATGACCTCATGTTTTTAATATTTCGAGGTGGTTCTAATTTAGCAATGACGTCCACCTTTGTCGTGCCGATTCTCATGCCTCGCATGGAAATGACGTGGTCTAGCATAATTCCTTCAATGGCCTTGAAGTGACTCTTTTCCCATGATAAAGCCAAATTCACTTCACGAAATTTTTGTAGTACTCTGTCTAGGTGCGTGAGACTTGAATCAAAACTGTCATCGTAGACTGGGAAATCACCCACAAACACTTTGAGATAACTCCCAACCATATCAGCAAAAATGGCAAGTATTCACCTTTAAAATGTGGCAAGAGCATTGCTCAATCCAAAGGGCATTCTTCTGAAAACATAAGTGTCGAATGGACAAGTGAATGTTATCTTCTCTTGGTCTTCAGGGGGCAATCGCCACTTGGTTGTACCTAGAGTACCCATCTAAGAAACAGAAGAATTCTTTCCTAGCAAATCTCTCACGCACTTGATCAATGAATGAAAGCGGGAAGTGGTCCTTCTATGTAGCTGAATTCAATCGACGGTAATCAACACAAACCAAGATGTTAGTACTTGGGTAGAGATCTCCTCTCATTGTTCATTCTTAACCACAGTGATCCATGATTTCTTTGGAACAAGAGATAGAGGGCTCACCCATTTTGAGTCGAAATGGGATAATTATCTTGTCAACACAGTGAAGCCGTAAGAGTTCTATAATTATCTTGTCAATTTTATTGGTTATTTCAGGCAATTATCTTTTGACTTGTCTTTAGAGGTCTATCCCTATAGGAGAGTGAGTACTATCGAAAAAGGATCATGTACTTTCCACTTCCTTTGTAACATGTTATATGCGCTTTAGAGATCCTTGATCTCGTGCTTGGCAGGCTACTCAACCAAAGAAATAGAGAGAGGAAGCCAATAGGCAAAACTGCCACTTCCCTCACAAGTGAGGTACTTGGACGCAAGACAATGAGACAAACACACCCATGAGGGAGTGACCTATGCTAAATACTTCATACCAAATTGGATGCTCCACACAAGGCAGGAGCACTGTCATCAATATGGCCCTACTCACCTATGTACGATAAAAGTGTCAATACTTCACCGTCCCAGGTGATTATTAAGGCAACCACATATCGAGATTGGAGCTCTAATCCTTAAGGGTTGTGCTTCACTTTGTCTGGAAGGTACCTGAAAATAATAAGGACTTTATGAACCCAAGACAATGAAGTTCGTTACAGATTTTACAATTAGGTAAAGTTTTCTTTAGCAGTCCTTTTTTTATTTTTTTGGGTTTTCACTTGTTTTGAGTATTTATGCAAAGGCCTAATGATTTCTCGATTTTCCTCTATTTTTTCCTAAGTGCTCAAAAATAGGAGAGAGGACGGAAAAGCAATGCAAGCTAGCACGATGTTGGAAAACTCATCATCGTGTCATATGATGAATTCTCGGTAAGAAGACTTGCCTTGCTTTTTAGTTCTATCCATGTGGGATGATAGGCGGAATCGAAATTACACTACATGCATGCAATGGTGTGAAATCATCCTAGATCAGGAATTGTTATTACACGAAGCACCAGATTAGTTTAAATCTATGTCCAAGCGAAGTGACTATTAGAGCATGAGATATATTACGTTTTGGACCTAGATTACTCTATCAAGCAATCCTAATATATAGGGGCTCAATCACAAAAAACAAAGAAACTAAAGGTGGAAACAAACAAATCACGAGAAACAAAACAAAGAAAAAAATAAGGAGAAAATAGGGAGAAGGTAAAGAGAAGCAAAGAAGACTGTCAAACACCCTACGAGGTCCCTCAAGTGCACCGACACTTTGAAAAATAGACCCTTCTAAGTGTCCAAGTGTACCTATTTTATTACAAGTTCAAAATAAATCTCTCTTTCTCTCTCACAAAAAAAGAAATAAAACACTACTAAACCAGAGTCTTCTCCTCAACATTGTGGTCTGTCTCCGATGCTCTTTCCTGCAGGTTAGGGAAGAATGGTCTGTTCTACCTCATGTGGGTGCAAAGGCTATCCGAAGATAGCCTACTTCGATAAGTGATCCCTCACAGAAAAAGGTAACAAGAGGCAATGCGAAAAACAATTATGAAGCAACTATAAGCAGAATAATATAGAAGACCAAGTAAATAAACAAGCAAGCAGAGAAAGCAGAAAAAATATAAGTGCCTAAGGCTGCAAATCTACCAGACAGTTATTCCTCGACAACGTTGCCAATTATTTAAAAAATGAATTATTTCAGAGGATCCCAACGTCAGGTCTTGAAGGGCATGTGGTGTCCAACAAGTCAGATCCGACTATCTCTGTATCGACACCTATCTCAGCTCTCGGATCGTGGATAATCCAATCAAACAACAATAATGACATCCCACGGATGTGTATGTGTACAGAGATCATGTAGTGTGTGAGCGATGAAATTTATTTAACTCTACATGAAATGCGTACGAGGCAAGCACGTAGAGTGTCGTCCACGGGAGTATCGGGGATAGATCACAAAAATGAAACCCAATTCAGAAAATCAAGCACAAAATTTGTTGGTTTTGCATCCTATTAGATTATATTTATGTTTGTAATTTTTCAAATTTATAATTTTATTTGATTTTTATTTTATTTTTTATGAATTTTAATTTTGCAAATGTTTTTTTAATTAATGTTTATAATAAATATATAATAGTATAAATGAGAGATATATAAAGAGAGAGGGGAAGTATTTTTGGATTTTAAAATATAGTAAATAAAGTCAAAATGCATTAAATAAAATGTTTTTGGATTTTTTTATTTTCTCTGTTTATTGTATTTTTAAGGTATTTTTGAACTTTTACATATTTTTAAAATTAACATACATAAAATAAACTAAACAAAAAATACATGAACTTAAAGTGGGCCTTATAAATATATATTAACCAACAAAGGGCCCAAAACTGTTTTTCCTGTGTAGTAATAAAATTAAGAAATTTTGAAGCTTTAGAACATATTTTTTATTTTTGTATGGTTTCTCTAAGTCAAAATAATAAAATATAGCTAGTTATATAATTTTTAAATGGGAAAATAATAATATATACCTTAATAAAAAAATATGTGTTATATAAATCATATAAGGTATTTAAAATGTTTTTCCTAGATTTTTTGGATAATTAGCTAATTATATAATTAAAATCAAAATAAGTAATTTATGCAACAACTTAGGGACCATTCTACAATATGAGAGACCCTAGGTACACATTTATAACAAACTAGGAAAGTCTAGGAGCTAATCCACAATCTATCCCATTAATTAGGCAATTAAAAATCACCTGAGAGAGGTATTTCTACAAATAAGTTAAAGTCCAGGCTATCCTTACAAATATCCCAATAAAACATTAATTAAAATTAAACTAGAAGGGACCAAAATGTATTCCCAAACATATTTTTAGAATTTCAGAACAAGTTCAAGAAACTACAAGGCATAATATGCAAAATACCCATAAAAACCCTCACATGGGATGGCACGTGAGGTGATGTGATAGGATTAAAAGAAAATAACAGAAACATGAGGGTTCAAGTTCCAAAATATACTAAGTTTTTTATATTGCAATAAATATTTATAGGACCAAAATGTAAATGCAAAAAATAGGAGGGGTTAGGTGCAAAAACACCCTCTCCTAGCATGCGAACGGATGACTGAGATTTATTCACTTAAAGTGATCAACAATCGTGGAGTGTCGATACTGGTTCGAGCACGTGCGGTTGGTATTAGATCTGGAGAATGGTTCTTCATTGAATGGTGTAGACAGCATTAGGAAGAATGATTGAAGAACAACTGCTCGATGACTTTAGATCGAAGCTCCTAAGCAGCTCCGACCACTTCCTACATTGTTGATGATTGGGAAGTGCTCCTGGGAGGTGGCTGAGCTTACTAGTGGTCGGAATCAAGTCCGGCACCCATTGACAGGGTTCTGGAGGTCGAAGATGGAAGCTGAACCTGGAGCACCTTCTTTCCTCTTGGGACCCCTCAGATGGGGTCCTTCGTACATGGAGCCTGCATAATTAGAACTGGGGCTTGGAAGTGGAGCTTCTAGGCCTAAAAATATGCAGAGGGGAACGGTGGATGGCATGGTCGGAGGGTCTCTGATGATGGGAGGTGGAGGGGGCCTGGGGAATATAATCTTTGTGAGATAATGGTGGTGAAGGTGATTTGTGAGCTGGAGAAGGGGTCAGGAAGTTGATGGGGATGAAAGGAGCGCTGCAGTAGGTGTAGATGATCGGAGATAGTGCTGGAGCTTTGAGCTCCGACAAAGAACTATTTTTGGATTTTCGAGTAATATCAACAAAATCTAAGCAAGCAGGAAGTAAAACTACACTACTGCGAAGATAAAGAACGAAAAGATGTAAAGAAAATGCAGCTCACCAAGGCAAAGCACCTGGGAGTAGAGCTTCACCGAGAAGAGCTCCAGTGAAGTGGATGTACCTCCTCCTCTTTTATCCACGCCCAAGAATCAGTGTCTGGCCTTCTTGTCACAAAGGTGAAGCTCCCTGAGGATTCGAAGGGGTTGCATATGGAGGTGGACAATAATGGGAGTAAAGGAGTGGGAGGTTATTTTATACCGGTTGAAAAAAGTAGAAAGAGGAATTAGGGTTTTGGCCAAATCGATCGACAAAGATCAAATCACAAGGATCCACGAGAAGGATCATGATCTGATCTGCAACTTTTCAAAAGGGATCGAGCTCAAAGGGGCAATAAGATTTACGTGAAAATCGACGAAGTCGGCACCTACGTGGCCCAATCGTAGGTCTTGGAGTGTTGACCCTCACAAGCATAAAATGACAAAACAGATAATAAAATGAAAGAATACTAAAATTAAAATAGAAAATGTTTTATTTTAATAAACTTAAAACATGAAATATGTTTTATATTTAATAAGCTATTTTTAGTGATTTTTTTTATTTATACAAGTTAATTTATAAGTAGTAAATTTTTACATGTAATATTATAATGGTATAAATATCTAGATATATTGTATTTTATTTTTATTTTGTTTTTATATTTTATTATTTTATGCACATAACTTTATATTTACACTATATTTAAATACATATGTACATATTTTTCTGAAGTTATTTATGTACTTAGATATATATATACACATATATTATAGGTACTTTAGATATATTTACCTATGTAATAAAGTAATTATTTATTTTAATGAATTTTAAATTATTTTTTTAAATTTTATTATGTACATGTATTTTACGTATTATTTACAAATTTACAAAAATATAAGAAGGTGAAAATATGAAGAGAAATATATTGAATATTATATACAGATAAACTGCACAATGAGGGCCCAAAGGCCAACTTTTGCATCTTAACTCCAAATTTAATGAAATCATCTTCATTAAATATATAATTTATTTTTATGAAAAATAAAGTGAGTTTGTTTAATTTTGATGTATGGAAAAGATACAGGTCTGTGAAGTTTTCTTTGTGGCTTTCTATTCTGTGTGTCCCAACCACACTGTGCATTATTTTCGAATGAAATAAATTTTGTATTTTTTTTGTATTTTTATGTACAAAGTTCATGTTCAAAGTTTATTGATTTGAGGTATAAAATATGAAAATAAAATAGGTCCAAAAATTTATATATTGATAAAAAATAGGGTTTTGAATTCTAAATTTTTGTGTAGTTTCTCTGCCATATCTCCCTCTACTTTATTCATTGTCGACCAAGTCACTGCTTGACTTCGTCTCGAGGGTCAAGGTCAGTCAGTATCTGTAATACCTCCTTTAATTTTCTTTTTTTCTTATTTATTCCTTTATTTTTAGGGTTCAATTACAGGTATTTATATATACTATATAGATTAATACACAAGTGTTAATTCAGGTGTGTTATTGATATTTACAAGCATTTATCTATGGATTAAAGACTAAATGAATGAGTAAATATGCATGAATGGCAATTCATCACCCGGTCAACACGTTATTAATTGAATATTCAGGGAATTTTATGTGTATGCCCTTAGAGTTTTGAAATGTCTTCTGGAATGCATTAATATTTTATTTTAATTGCATTTATGTCCCTTCTTGTATATTAATTTTTAGTTCTTGTATTTTGATTATGGAAAATAGAATTTTCACCTAACTAAATAATATATATTTTTCGTAAGGTAATTGAAAATATTTTCCTATTTTAAAACTTCAATAATACTCCATTTTCTTCCAATTTGCGTTTAAAAATACAAAAAATATAAAAATATTTTGAAATATTCCAAATAATTAAACTATATTATTGTTGTATTTTGCAACTTCAGACCAAAAAATACAAAAGAAAGGCATAACAATTTAAAAAACCCCAAAAAAACTTATAAAAATTATTAAAAATCATCTAAAAATCCAAAAATATTATTTTATTTTTCTACACTTTATCTTTATTATATATTGTATTTACAAATAACTTTAGAAGATTTTGAGATATTTATCTATTTTTACATTCCAAAATAATCCGGCCTATTATTAGTCATTGTTTGACATTTTTAATCATTTAAAATACAAAAAATAAGCAAAAATTATAAGAAAAATTACAAAAATATAGAAAATCTAAAAAATAAAAATATATTTAATTTTACAAATTTGAGTACTTATATCTATTTCTATAAATATAAAAGCCTACATTCTATGTATATAGCTATATATAATTATTTTATTATTATTATTATTATTAAAAATACCTAAAATATATTTTAAAACCTTTAAAAATAATAAGGATTGCACTTTGGGGTATTTTTCCTGATTTTGTGTATATTTCTTATATATATTATATAGTATCTGTATTATACATATTGCCTATATATACTTATATAGATATATATTACATTTATATTAAAAAGAAAAGTAAAAATTAGAACATAAAAATAAAACTAAAATTATAAAATCTAAAACAAAAAATATAAAATAAAATCCAAAGTATAAATTATTAAACAAAAAATCCATATAAAAGACACAATAACATTTATTGATTCTTTTGTCAATTGTGTGGTTATCCACTTTCCACCTTTGGGGTTAGGCCCCTACGCTTGCGTACTATACATATCATTTTGTAGGGTATAATAATTTTTAGCTCAGTTTACTTATTATTTGATCATTATTGTGGGTTAATTGTTGATTGGCATGCTTGAGTTGGGTGTTGAGTGCTGTAAGAGCGATCGATACATCGATTGTCGGATCAGAATTATCGAATAAGTTAAGCCCTCTAAGACCAAACGTTAGACACTTCGATTTTAGATTATCATCAGCGACCTGGGAAAGTGCATGATCTGCCAGTTGCTGCTGGATAGACTGTATACATGCAAGAAACTATGCATTGACAGTATTCTGATCTGGCTAAGGGCCCTGATCTGACTGATGTAGTCCCTTCCCCTTCCCTTGAGGAGCCATCTATGATTCAGACTCAAATGAATATATCTGAACGGGGTCCAGTGTTGGTTATTGATCTACACCATAAAATGTATCATGATTAAACTAGAAAACTAGAGCACCATATAAAAATATGAATCTGAAATTAGGGTCAATTCCAGACAAATGTGAATGAAGCATTTGATATGAACTGAAATCAATTTCCATCCACAAGGGTGAATGATGAGACAAGAGTGATCCTGACTTACTGAGGAATGATAATAAGTCCAGAGTTCTGGAGATCAGTTCGTAATGTTTGAACCAGGTTCTCGGGAATCACCTCGAATTATTAAAGACGTTGAGTTCATGGAATCGATGTAGGTGTCGACGGGGTCCCGACTAAACCATTCATGAGTCGACATCTTGGATAGAAGTGGAATAGATGAGGAATGGAATACATTAATTAACAATTGATGAAATAAAGAGGAAAATAGTAGAAAGCTCAAAATGAGCAGGGCAAGAAGAAATGAAAATAGATGAAATAAAAAAGAGCGCAAGTGTGCAGGATTGGATCTTTTACCTAATCTAATTCAAATAGACACAATGCAAATTGGATTCACCAGCTTACATAATGTGAAGCTGTAAGAGTTTAGCTATTTTTACCTTTTCAATTTTATTTTGTTTCAAACAATCTTATAACAAGTCCTAACAGGGTTAGCCCTATAGGAGAGTGAGTACTGCCAGAAAAGTATCTCGTACTTCTCACTTCCTTTGTAACATGTAGCATGCACTTTTTAAGAGAGTCCTTGCCACCAGGTCTGGATCCACTACTCAGACAAAGAATAGAGGAGGAAGCCAATAGGCGAAATCAATATTTCCCTCTAGAGGGGTACCCAAACATGGAATGATGAGACAAACATCCCTGTGAGGGGATGGCCTAAGCTCAATACTTCAGAGAAAGTCTGCAAGAAGACGAAGACCTGCTTGCCCACATACGATAGAAGCGCCAATACTTCGTGAATCCAGTCAATAAAAAGGCAGTACTTAGGTTGGGGTTTTGGCTCTATTTTCTAGGATTGCACCTCATTCTATCTTGATGGTATCTAAAAAAATGTGGGCCTTATGAACCCCAAACAATGAATGTCTATCATGGATTTTAATTTGGGTCAAAGTTTATTTAATAGTCCCCTTGTTTTAATTTTTGTATTTTCACTTTTTGAGTATTTTTTAAGGAATATTTGCCTAACGATTTTCTTATTTTCTTTAAATCCCTAAGTGAGCAAAAATAGAGGGAGATAGCGTAAAATCCATGCAAGTGGATACTGGGATGGAAATCTCACCCTTGTATCAAATGATGCATGCTCAGTAAGAAGACTTACAGTGCCTCCCAGCTTTCTCCATGTGAGATGCAAGAAAAGAGTTTTAAATTTACACTACATGAAAATGCAAGTTGATGAAATTGTCCTAAGCAGGAATTGCTATTAGCATGAAGAACAGATTAAGTTTAGTCTAAGTCCAAATGTAGAATCTATAGGCACATGCAGATATTAGATGTTTGTACCTAGATTAACCAATCAACCAATCCTAAAAATCTAAGTGCTCATTCACATAAAAAATAAATAAAGGTAGAAAACTCAAAACATGGAAAATAAATAAAAACAAGTGGAAAATAGGGAGAATAAAAAGGTAGAAATTGCTGAAAACATGAAAAATCGAGCAGGACCCAAGTGAATAGACACTTGGTAAAATAGGCCAACGAGAATGTCAATGTTCAAAGTTCAAGTACATGTATTATTACAATTTATAATGCAAAATAAAAACTCTCTCTCTAACAAATAGATAAAAATGCTACACTAAGGTTGTGCTTCTCTCTTTCTCTATCTCTCTTCCTTGCTCTCTCGTACTGACTCGTGAACCAGTGTTCGAAAATGCGGTCCATGCGGCCGCATATGCGGCCGCATATGTGTATTCGGTTATTTGACCGAAGCGCATATGCCATATGCGGCAATATGCGGTCAAAACGCATATGCGGTCCGCATATGCGGTATATGCGGCCGCATATCTAATAGGATTCATGTTAATCCATGGCCTGTTGATGACACGTTAACTCGATTTTTTTTTCCAAGCAACTCTTATCATTTGCATTTATGCATCTTTTCATTAATCTCGTATATGTTACGTTTGGGAATATAATCTAGGATATTTTTTCTCTTATCCATTTTTTCATTGTTCTCAACAATTATTAATGAATTGTTTACTAATTTTTGAATTTTCTATATAATGAAATTCATTCTAATTCATTAAATAAAACATGAAATAATTGACTAATATTCTGACACTTTACATTTTTGTGTTTCTAATAAATTTTGTATGTAAGCAATCTTCCCCTATATTTTATGTCAACATATTTTATCCCTTGGAGATACATATATGTGTATAATTTTGGGCGTATGTACCTATGATTATTCTTTAGCTTTTGTTATCTATAGGATCTATATATACATTAAATATTTTCTTATAGAATCATGTCCTGTTGTATCCAATTTTGTATATGCATATATATGCATTAAATTCAAAATACACACTAAAACTAATCATATATCTTATTGATTATATTATCTTATTTGGAATTTTTGTTTTTGAATTTTTTTAGATAATCAACTTCTATATATAAACACATTTTATTGTTTATTTTATAATATTTTAAATTAAAATATTATAAACCGCATGAACCACATATACTTTCGTATACTCCTCTGCATATCTGCTTACTCGCTTTAGACAGCATGACCGAACGAATACCGCATACCGCATTTCTGAACCTTGTCATGAACAAAGAGCCAGTCTTCACCAAGCTTGGTTGCCTCAACTTCCTAGAAAGTCCTCCTCACGTAAAGGGCCCTCATAAAGAATTCAACAAAGAGATTGGTCAGACACAGGTAAATAATTATCTATGAAAAGAAAATAAAAGACAAGAAAAATGATATGGATATTATATGCAAAAATCTTATCCTACATTGCTCCCTAGTAACAACTCCATTTGATAATTCAGATGGTATGAGGTACCTAGCGTCCGGTCTTCAAGGGCATGCGATGTTCAACAAGTTAGATCCGACAATTGTTGTATCGGCGTCTCTCACGGTTTTCGATACTCACACAACCAAATATATCATCAGTTAGTCCAAATTGTATGATAAAACAATAAAGGAATGCAGGGTGAAATTTATTATACCCTATATAAAGATGTGTATAGACGGCAAGTGTAGGGGACGAACCACTGAGAGCTGTAGGGATACGTTAACTATTGCTTATTGATAAAAATAAACAACAATTGTTTTTTTTTACTTTTTTTAGGTTTTTTGTTTTGTGGATTTTTAATTATATTTATGTTTTTTTACATTTTTATATTTAGTATTTTTTAAGTATTTTTAAAATTTTTTAAAATTTTATTTTTTAAATTTTGTTTTGTTTTCATAATATAATATATATAGTAAGGGAAAAGGGAGTATGCACCGGCAGGTGCAGCTAACTAGCTACACCCGGCTATTTTTCTTATTGGTTTTTTATTTTTTGAAAAAAACTTATGGAGATTTACTTAGTTTATTGGCAAGAATATGTGTTTCAAATTTCATGCAAAACAAACACTCTTAGCATGTTGATGAATCCACATTTCGTCATCTTTATTCTATCATTTTGGCCGCAAAAATCCTAGCAAATGCGTGTAAATACCCTTAATTTCCATTTCTTAGCATTCATGCATGTGCATGTAAATAGTGTATAAAATACTGTAATTAAAGCCAAAACTATAGAATAATAAAAGAAAAGAAAAAGAATAAAATATTGTAAATATTTTATGACCCAAACCCCTGAGACCTAGGCATCTTGATGAATAGGTCGACAAGGAATAAAGAAGGGGGAGATAAGGGTCAAATTACAGTAGAAATACCTATTCTTTTTAATTCATTCTTTATTCATTTTGGGACCTATTTTTGGTTCCACTTTTTATACCTCAAACAAAGAAACTTTGTACATAAAAGTTGTAGATAATTAAATAAAGAAAAATACAAAATTGTTTTCACTGAAAAATAATGTACAGATAAAAAGTTATGGTCTGAATAAAAATCCAAAATCCCAACTTACCAGACCCGTATCTCACAAATGAAAACTCCAAATGCATCAAACTCACCTTTAATTGTATATAGTTAAAAATAAGCTATCTAAGGGCGGTGGTTTCGCATTTGGCGGAGCTACGGTTTGAAAGTTGAGTTTTGGACCCCTATTGTATACTTGTACAGATTAAAATATTTAATTTATTATTTATTCATTATTTTTATAATTTTATATTTTTATAATTTTGTAAATATTATTTATAATATATTTGTATATTAAAATCAGAATAAAAACATAAAAGAAACACAAAATAAAAGTACATGTATATAAAATACATAGGTATTATACGTATAAATATACATGTATAATGTATACTTTTATTTTATTAAATATATAAAACACATAATAAAATAAAAATAAAAATATATTTAAGTGTATAAAAGTATTTTATAATTTTATAAAATAATAAACAAAATTAAAGAAATTAAAAACACAAAATAAAAATAAATTAATAAAATATATATGTATATGTACCTACAAAGGTCTAAAAAGACAACTTGTAATTATTAACCTCATAAAAATAATTAAAAATCAGAATAAAATACTTCATAAAAAATAAACATTTTTCATTTTATAATTAAAAATTAATAAAATCATTATCTATTTTTAAATGATTTTACAAAATAATTTTCCAGGGTTTTTCCTGGTTGGTCCACGTGGACCAACCAGGTGCAAACCCTAGTTGACCCCGATCAACGAGGCGTCCTCCCCCTTGTAGCATGTGTCAGAGCCTCGTTTGACCCCGCTTTTGCGGATTTTTCGAGGATGTTTCTTTCATCCTTTCGAGTTGATTCCTTCTACAAACTTGGTCCTCTTTCATCCCTCTCACTCGCCCTATGATTATCTCGAGCCGAGGACCATCGATTTGTCCGATCTCCCTTAGTCTTTGGTGCCTCTTCACCATCGAGTCAAACCAAATATAATGGACCCCCGACTTCAATTTCAAATTCGAACCCCTCATTCCATAGGTTAGCCACCGTGCTTGTGCCCATCTGCTCGAGGAAGGTGACAGCTTCCTCTTGAGCTCTTCAGGCCGGTCGTGCAGCGCCTGAGGCGGCTCCAATCACCTCCGCCACCACCGTCGGCATCGAGGTACTTCCCTCCGGTCTACATCGTTGAGGCTGCCACCTTTTCCCTTTCTTTTCTTCGCATTTTACTTGTCATATCCGTAGGATCAAAAGCCCTCTAGAAATTTTAAGTTTCGATCATCAAATCGCCCTCCATTTCAACCTCGCCGGACCGCTCCTCCGGCCGAGCTCTGCTTCACCACTTCACGCCACCTTTTCGCCACCGCGGGACCCATGCATTTTGCCCTGGGTCCTTTCACTTCTTTTTGTAGGTCAACTCCCTTTGACTCGTGCCTGGGTGCACTTTTGAGCCTCACCGGAGCTCCGTGGAGCCTCCCAGCTCCGCCGCCCTCCTCCGCGAGCCTCGGCCACCGTCGAGGACTTTTGAAGCCCCCAGGATCTAGCCTCGACCATCAGGAGCCTCCAGCCTCATTTTGAAGCCCAGAAGCCCGCCGGAGAAGGAGCAGGACCTCGGAGAAACTCGCCTCGCCGGCGTTCCTCCACGGTTCTTGCTCTGGTCTTCAGTGCAGTTGGATCGAGGCGGAGCCCCGGATCGCACAGCCGCTGTTGGATCTGCTCGAGCCCAGGCCATTCGATCAAGCCCCGATCTTCTAATCCTGGCCATTGCAGATGAAGCGTCATCGGTCGTCCATCGCCTGTCGCGTGTCAAGTGAATCGCCTTCAGCCGTTGGATCGCGTGCTTAGGGGTATTTTGCAATCTTTACCCCGTGCCTTTTTGTAATTTTTATTTAGTCCAGAAACTTTCAGTGGTATTTTAAAATATTTTGTAATATTTATAACCAGACCCCCAAACTTCTCATATTAACAAATAGGTCCTGGCCATGTCACTTCACGTGACCTGTACACGTGAGGTGAAGGGCATTTTGCACAGGACCCCTTCAGGGTTGTCGTATTTCATTTCAGTCCTAGGGTTTGAATATTACGTGTAAACTTTTTAGGATATTTGCATGCGAGCCCCTGGGAATTTTCGATATTACATCTAGGTCCTTCCCAGGCGCGTGCTAGTCATGCACCATGGTGGGTTATTTGCAGGCGTGCCCTTGCAGGTCTTGTATTTTATATTTGGTCCATTAAATGCACTATTCAGTTATATATTTTGTATGAAATTTGCAACTTGGCCCCTGGTTGTCTGTTTATTTGCACTTATACCCCTACTAGGCCTTGTATTTTTGATTGCTTTCTCTATTTATTTATGGCATCATTAAAACTCCAAAAATTACCAAAAAAATAGCATAAGCTCCATTTCACTTGCTGATTCACGCCATATTTTTGTATTGCATTTTTATTGCATTTTAATATTTATTAAAAATAAAAAACATGCATTTTCAGTACTGTCTATCTTAGAAATTTCATAAAAATTAGCACAACACTTGAAAAATTCCAAAAAAATTATCTATTGTCTATTTCAGTGTATTCTAGTGTCAATACAAAAATCACTAAAAATTTCATAACAAAAACCCTAAAATTAGAAAATACCTAAAAACTTCCAAAAAATCTAAAAAATTCTATAAAAATCAAAAAAATATAAACTCAGGTCCTATAGGTTACTTATTTTATTATCTCTATTTTAAAATTAATTTAGTAAAATTTTGTTACTGTTTGATATTTTTCATTCCCATTTTAGTTTTGGCAAGCACTCTTATTCACTGTTTCTTTTATTTTGACTTTTAAAAATACTAAAAATATTCAAAAAAACCCTCAAAAATCACAAAAATAGTAGAAAAATATAAAAAGACCAAAAACAATTTATTTCTTAATTTTCGAGCATTTTTCCTTATTTTTATAAATACCCTATCCCCTCTTTTCTTATATTATACATATATTCCAATATTGAAAAAGAAAATAAAAAAATATAAAATATAAAAAGAAAATATAAATCAGAAAATTAAAAATCAAAATACAAAATTAAAAATTAAAAATTAAAAAAAATTAATTAAAAATTAAAAACCCACAACAACATTTGCATTTTTGTAGACATTTATCACGATCACATTCACATTTTAGCCTTAGCCCGATCTATCATGCCTTGCTCCCTGAGTTCGACACTCTACCTACTTCCATTATACACTTGTTTGTAGAGTTATAATAAATTTGACTCCACACCTTTATTCTTCATTGCTTGACTTATATTTTGTGGCATCATTGTTGATTAATTAGGGACTTTTGAGTGGTCAATACACCGACTGCGGTTTCGCCTTGTGAAACCGTACGACCCTCGAAATCCCCGATTATCAAATGGCATCGTTGCCGAGGAGATTTACTTAGTTTATTGGCAAGAATATGTGTTTCAAATTTCATGCAAAACAAACACTCCTAGCATGCCCATCTAGATATGGTCAATTTCAATAATTCTGAAACCGTTAAAATGTCATAGCCTTGATGGAGATTATAGAAATATCGAATTTAGTTGGAATTGGTAAGATATCATGGTGATATATGGTCATTTAAATCCCCCTAGGTTTCATTTCAAAAACGCAAAAAAATCAATGAAAAAAGGGCCGAGTGCAGCTAGTTAGCTACACCCCCGGGTGTAGCTTCCCCAGCCCCATAAAGTAATATGTATATTACAAATACTTTATATGATATATATAATAGATAAAATTGCCAAAAATATGAGAAATAAATACAAGAACAGTCCTTTTTATTTTTAAGAGTTGTAAAATATCTATAGGTATTTATAAATAATTATAAGTATATAGGTATTATTATATATAGTCGGGTTTTATATTTTTTAATATAGCTATATATAGTCAAAAATTATAAAATAAAATATTTTTGTATCTTTATAATTTTTCTATATTTTTACGATTTTCTTATAAATTTTGTAAATTTTTAGGTAATTTTAATAGATTTAAATATACAAAATAGGGGAAAAGATAAATAGATCAAATTATTTTGGGTTTTAAAACGAGATAATGAATCCAAAATTCCCAAAACTATTTTTACTATGTAATATATAATACAAATAAAAAATGAAACAAAAACAAATATATTTAGATTTTTAAAGGAATTTTCTGATTTTTATAGGGTTTTTCAATTTTTAGTATTTTATTATATTTTTTATTTTTGATATGGATTTATAATATATAATAATATTTACTATATAATGCTTTTGGAATTGCTAAAGTTAGTTTTATATTTTTTGTATTTTTATATCTAAATAGGGGATAAAAGCTCATATTCTATTTTTAATAAATGGAAAATGCAATAAAATGATGATAAAAATTTAAGCATGTATCAGCATCATTCCAAGTATCTCCCACAATTTTCCAACATTTATAAAGCACACGAGCTATTCAAGAGAAATAGAAACGCAAATAAATAGATGCATTGTGAGTAGGGTACATTTGTAATAAAATATAACTACAAGGTGTTTTGTACAAATAACGTAAAAGTTTTACATAGAATTGCAAACTTTAAGTATTGAATAGAAATAAAGGAAGTTGGGAGGGATCCCTTGCAATTTAACTGTCTCACGTAGGGGACCACTTGAGGTGAACTGGCATGGACCTATGTGTGATTTACAATGAGTTCCAGGGATTCATGCAATTTTACACAGAACTTTACGTGTACTTTAATATTTACAAGACCTTTTTCACAAATACAAAACGAAGTGTTGGGGCCCTAAGATATTACCCCTTTAAGTGTGCTTCATCGGGAGGATCGTAGCGATCCATGTGGCATCTTCAACAGTTGATGACGAAGATGGTTCGCTTGATGAGGGAACTACATATGAGCTGCCTTTCTTGATTGAGTGACTCTCAGGGTGTCTAGAAGAACTCCCCAAGAACTTGATCTGGGCGAGCTTAAATTGGGCCTAGTGCGTTACTCCAACGGCTAATATTTGATCTGAGAGGTGTTCGACCTTCCTGAGAATAGGTTGCTTTTGTGGGTGGTTTCAAGGGGTTCCAGGTCCCAATGATGGGGACATGTAGCTTGTTGCATTTCGCGCAACTTAGAGGACAACCTGAACTTCAATTCTATGGTCCTGGGTCCCCTCAGGTCTCCTGACATGCACAGAAGCATTCCTTGGCTCGAGGCGAAGATCTCAACCAGGATTTGAAGATGGGCTGCATGGAAATGGATGAGATGAAGAGATTCCGTCGATCAGTGGAGGAGATACCTCGATGCTTTGATCTGAGCGTGATCTGAGTGAAATAGATGGGGGAAATGATGAAGATTATGAGAGGGATCTAGAAGGTGGCGGAGATGGGTTGAAATAAGGACAGAGGCATAGTGAATTCGAGCTGGAGCAAGAAACTCCAGCAAACTTATCTAAAAATTACACTAAATTAGTTGTTGATTGCATGAATTAAATTCTAAACTAATGTTCAAGATGAAAATGCGAAAACGTGATCTAACTAGTAGCTCATACATGTGCTCATACTTGGAGCAGATGACAGCTTTCCAGAGATGATCCGGCTGACCTTTGATCATTGCAATCTGCCCCTTATCCATGCCAATTAGGCCTGAATGCTCGTGTTGTCATCATGAGCTTCGACGAGATGGTCTCCTAATGGGGTTATGAGGAGGAAACGGGATCAAAAAATCAAAAGGGAGCATAGGAGGTGATCTATACATAGGCGAAGGGTGAGTTTTTGAGGGGAGATTGTGTGTTGGAGATGGAGGGTCGGTGGAAGGTGTGGGCATAGGTTAAGGTGATGGAGGTTCACAATGGCAAGGTGCTCAATGAAGAAGGTGGAATGGAGGAAGCATGGAAATGGGGATAAATTGGAGTGCCCGTGACTCTGACACAAGTCAGAGGGTACGGGGGTACTATTTACTAGATGGTCAACAAGGGAAACATTATGGTTGGTCCAACCAGAAAATAGGGATCCCAAAATCCCTTATTAATTCTATTTAAAATAATAATATATTTATTATTTTTATGTTAAAATATAAAAATGTTTGTAATTTTACGTAGTATTTTATTCTAATTTTTATTTATTTTTATAAATTGATTTATTAGATGTTGATATTTACATGTATATACATAAGTAAATATACCAATATTTGGCATATTTTAATTTTATTTTGTATTGTATGTTTTGTTATTGTATTTACATAATTTATATATTTACAACATATTTAGTTATATATTTACATATTTTTAGTTTATTTTCTTGATTTTATTTATCTACACAAATAAATATGTGTATGTATTATATAGGTATAATTTACCTATATAGTATAATACTTTATTTATTTTAATGTATTTTAATAGTTTTATTATAATTTTATTATTTATTTATATTTTAAATAATATTTACATGTGTATACAAATATAATAAAGTTAAAAATATAAAGCATAAATAAATTAGATATTATATACATGTATATAATATAATAGACACCCAAAAGCCAACTTCTGCATCTTAACTTCATTTTTAATGAAACTACCTTCATTAAATAGATAATTTTATTTTATGAACAATAAAAGTGAATTTGGTCAATTTTGATATGTATGGAGATGATACATGTTTGGGAAGTTTTCATTGTGACCTTTTGTTTTGTGCGTCTCGAGTGCATTGTGCATTATTTTTTAGTGAAATCAATTTTGCATTTTTATTTGTATTTTTTATGGGCAATATTCATATAGATAGTTTTATTTTTTTGAGTTGTAAATAATAGAAAATAAAATATGTCCTAAAAGCCTATTGTTAAACTATAGAATTAGGGTTTTCAATGTATTATCTATACGGTTTTTGTGCTCTATCTCCCCTACTTTATTCCTTATCGACCATGATGACGTGATGACTGGGTCTTGGGATCTAAGGTCACTTAGCGTCTTTGACACTTCATTGTTTTTATTTTTTGTCCTTTATTCTTGAATTTTGGAATTAAATATAGTATTTTATGCGGTATTTACAGATCAATTATTGAGTGATATTTTGCATAAATTAATGCTATATACATGCATTTAGCTATGGATTTAAGGCCAAAATGAAATGATAAGATGATGTAATGGGGATACATCAACAAGCAAAATAACTTCTAAGGAGAACAATGACATGTTCAGAGGTTGAATACATGGACATAATGAAAATGACACAAATTTTGGAAAGAGATTACTTGAAAATTAACAAATATGCGAGATAATTTTCTTAATTTTTATTTGATTTTATATGGCTCAAAAAGTAATGGAATAATCACAAATAAATTGTAAATGCTTACAGGATCCTGTGGGATTTTTCGATGTTTTTTAGAGTTTATGGCTATTTTTAATAAATTACCAAAGTTATAAGGGCATAAATGTAATTTTAAAGAAAATTAAGGGCTTGGATGTAAATAAAAACTAAATCCAGAGGTAGAATTCTAATTATGTAAAAGTACTTGGATGGAGTAGATACTTTTTAAACAACTTAATAAGTAATTTGTGGATGAAAAGAATTTAAATAACTTTGAGAAATCGTAGAAAAGTCGCCGAAGGTCTAAAATGAAAATAGATAAAACATAAATAAAAAACTGCAAATATCACGAAATGAAATAAATGAAATTAGATACATTACAGAAGATAATCAAATGGTTCTAAAATTATACATAGATCTAGAATGTTTAAAAAATGCTAAAAATAAAAAATTGTAAAAAGATCCTTGGTCTATTTGACCAAGGAACTAGGGCGGAGCTTGACGACGACAACGAGGGAGTGTCGATGATGACAACGAGGGAGCGGCGAAGCACAATGATGGAAGAGGGAGATGTATGGCGAAGCTTGGTGATGATGGGTTCTAGGGTGTTAGGTCCTCCCGTTGAGCTCCTCCACCCTTATTTTTATAGCCGATCGAGGGTGGGGAGGATGTGGCAGTTGGAGGAGATGGAGCGTCAGACAATTGGTGTTGGGATGGAGGTCAATCAACCTGGTAATTGGATGAGATGAAGGAGAGGGGATGGCATCGGGTTCGGCTGGAGGAAGAAGAAGGGGGTGACATTAGCATGACGTCAGCACTCCATTTTTATTTTTATTTTTGAAATGCTAACATCAACTATTTTGCTGTGTAGCAGATTTTTTTTGCAGACGAAGAGAGATGAGTGACTTCCTCTAAATTAGACCTAAAAAGTAAAAATAAAATAAATAATGGTTAGAACTTTAATATGGGCTCGGAATCCTATTTAACGATAAAATAATTGAGAAGCTTCAGTCAATTTTTTAGTTTATTTTTGTAAGTATATTTTTTATTTTTTAAGACTTTGAATGCAATATGTGTGCAACATACAATTAAAAAATTAAGCATGAAATCAAGAAAAATGCTACGGACTATGCATGAATTTTGCTAAAAATGGTATAAAAACATGATAAACCAATGATCCATCAATGAGTAATCATCGCCCTAGAGCAATCCATTGATTGATGGTAATGGTTGCATGACTTTACACATACACACACAATTCTTGGTATGCTCGTGTATATGCATTTCGATTATCCTATAGTACTAGTCGAGTTTTGAACCCTTTATTATCATGTCAGAAATAAAAGGTGATATTTTTTCTTCGTACGTTGCCTTCAAGGGCCTGGTGCCAATCATGAAGATGGATGGAACCAATTACTAGTTATGGTCCATGTGATTTATGAACATCCCGCACAGCCAGAGCCGATCGATAAGACTAGGGAGAATGCTTCATAGAAGCAGGATAACGTGTGTGTACATATTTCGCTCGTCGGGACTCTCACCACTAAGATAGCCAATGATGTTTTACATCAACGTGCAACCAAGGAAATGTATAATATTCTTGTTGCCACCTACGGTCAAGGGAAGAATGAGACCAAGATTCTTCATTTACAATTTGATATTATGGCATCCACACAGAATGGTCGTCCTTTGTACGACTTCTATTCTTCTCTTCGAGGCATGTTCAAGAAGCTACATATCTTCATGCATGTGATCACAACTACAGAGCAGAAGATAACATACAGGAATGCAACGATGGTTGGAGTTTTCCTAGCAACCGTAGACCCTGAGTAAGAGGAAGCATGTACTCATCTTCTCATGGGTGCAGTTATAGATGTGATGGAGGAGGCTTACAACCCTCTTAGCAGGATTATGTTCATATCCATTGCCACCACACATACCTCCTTATCTATGGTCGCATCCCAAGATAGGGGAGGTATTTCTCAATTTAGAGCGTGTGATGCCCATGGTAGAGGAGGTGAATGTCAGTGTGATCCATGCAATTACTAGCATTGGCATGGTCATCTTGAGGAGACATATGATTTGAAGCATGTATACCCGCATATGCCTGTGTGACCAAGCAGGTTGAGCTTACTACAATTTCTGCTCCTACTATGGATCAAAAGTTATATGACATTACCTCTAGTCTGAGGTAGAAGATGACTCGTGTTGTTATCATAACTAGTGCAACTACATGTACTTCAGTTATTGTAGCCATTGCTAGAGCCTCTTCTAGAACCTCAAGTATAGCCTATGCTCTTACTAGTTGTTATAGGGAAGATATGACCGAGTAGATCATGAATTTCGGTGCATCTCATCATTTGTGTGGAGACAGGGCTTAGATCGCATCATACAAATCTGTTCCTCTAGGTAAATAAATTGTCATTGCAGATGGAACTCATTCCCCAATTATAAGACCGGGGGAGGTATGTTTGACGTCGTCTATGTTCCTGCAGAATATGCTGCATGTACCAAATTTTTTGATGAATTTATATCTATTAGTCAAATCATTAAGGACATGCATTATCATGTCATTTTTGACCCATCTTCTCTTATGTTTCAGGACGTACTCACGAGCAGGGTAATTGGATGTGGCCGTGAGAATGGGGGTCTCTACAGATAGGTCCACTCTCCATATGCTAGGGATTCTTTCGTTTCTACTTGATCAATCTCTCCATGCATGTGGCATCTATGTTTTTCCACCATCCTTGTATAAATTATGTGATGTCCTCCCACATATTTCCTCTCGGTCCACATTCTAATACAAGGCTTGCTAACTTGGGAAACATCAATGGTCAACTTTTCCTGGTCGTCAAATTTGTAGCAATAGTTTTTATTTGAATTAGTTCATTTTAACATTTGGGGTCCCTATCGTGTACCTAACTATTAGGGACACATATTTTATCATGTGAATGATTTTTCTGTATTGTCATGGGTTTTTCTGTTGAAAAACAAGTCTGAGGATGGGTATGTTATTCAATCGTTCATTAATGAAATAAAGAACACTTTTTCAACTACTGTCAAGTATGTTCACTCTAACAATACCTTGGAGTCCTTTACTTAACAGCTTTCTGAGTTCTTTAGATCTCTTGACATTATACACTAGAGTTCATGTGCATAGAAGTCCCAACAGAACAGTGTTGTTGAATGCAAATATGTGACTAGGACCCTCCTAATTCAGAGCCATGCTCCCTACTCTTTCTCGAGTGATGTGATTCTCACTTTATTGATACTTAATGAATCACACGTCATCCTTTGTATTAGGAGAGAAGATTCCTTTCTTGATTGAGTTTCCGAGAAGGATCTTTTATCTCTTACAACTCGTGTCTTTGGCTATGTGGCATTTGTTTACCATCTGACTGTTGGTCGTGACAAGCTATCCCCCAGAACTGTCAAGTGCATTTTTATGGATTATTGCTGGACCCAAAAGAGGTACCGATATTTTTATCATGGTTGACGAAAGTACTACATGTTGATGCCACCTTTTTTGAGTCGCTCATATATTTTTCTCTTACGGGTGATAGGTTGACTTGGTCTGATAGAGCGGAGGTCTACATGTCTCCTCCTACGTTGCCACTGCAAGATCCTCCTCCACCACCTCCTACTGTGGTTGCTCCTCTATCCCCACCTTCTGGTACTTTGACTCAGTTTTTGCTATATTTTTATATTCGTAGGTCACCTTTTGTACTGCTTGTTCATGGGCCCCCCATAATCCAGCACACCCCAAGTATGTTCAGAGCAGTTTTCTTCTACTACGGCAGAGGTGATTTGTCTATACAATAGGCTACTTTAGAGAATGAGCAAGTGCCTTCTTAAGAGGCTACTTTACAAGTTACAGATGGTACATATGATCTCGATACATCATTGCTCTACGGAAGCGGAGGCATACATGTTCCATGTGTCTTCTCGTTGCTCAAAATTATTTGGGGCATCTTTCAGAGGATTTCAGGAGGTTTTTCATGGGTCTATCAGTTGTATAGATCCCATGGATATATCAGGAGACCATGTATGACAATCGATGGTGTTTTGTTATGGAGGAGGAGATGGTTGCTACAGTCGTGTGGGACTTGGAGCTTGCTTACTATCCTTACATGAGCTTTTGTGATTGAATGCAAATTGGAGTTTACAATGAAGCACCGTGTAGATGGCAGTGTTGATCGCTACAAGGCTAGGCATTTCCATGGTCATTTTGTGTTTTCATTCACAACATGTCATCGAAACCTTCAACTTTGTGATGCTTCACGTGTGCGTTATGTGTACAATATGCATCCTTCTCCTCCAATGGTTTATTGTGCAAGGAGAGAGTTGATCGTCAATAATTCATTATGGAGTCTGCTTTATGGAGAATAATCACAAGAGACTCTCAACTTTTAATGTTTTTCGATAATTTGATACCTCCAATCTATTCTTGGATAGTCCTACATAGACAGCATGAGTGGGATGGTTAGTTTTTCAGTAAGTATGGTTTTGAGACTCTTAGTATTCATATAAAGAAATAAGAGATACTAGACCATATAACTATTTTAGGTGATTTATATGTATCATTGAAGATCTTGTTGCACATTTCTCTGAGTATCATGGCTTACATGTGATAGAAAATCAATTAGGTTATTTTCATTTTGGAATATTATCGCACGTAGTAAGAAATAATCAATAATGGCATTTAATATCTTAAAATGAACACATATGGATATGACTATCTACAAATATCAAAGTCTTTTTGTACTTAAATATGGATAGAAATGTTAAAATTAGTGTAAAACGGATATAATATATTTGCATTCCATGATATGAAAAGAGGAACCGAGGATGATAGCATTCCTGGATGGTAGGGTTGGTGGAGATGTAGACCAAACAAAGGTAAGTGGCATGTTAATGCCGAAGAACGGGCTGACTGCAAAGCTGACAGATGGTAAAAGGAACTTTAAGATATTCACATCCTCTTAAAAAAGCTTTCTGTCGAGAAAAAAAGAGAATCGTTGAGTAATCTAATTGAAACTATTTTAAAAACAAATGCAAAAAATGGGAGACGGAAGTTTTTGTCTCAGTTCAGAACTTCTCTCATCTTCACTGTATGATAGAACAAGTGGTACCACGTGGGGTCTGTCAGTGAGCGCGTGATCAACAGATCCATCCAAAAATATGTCAGAAAATAAAACCATAAACAATTAAGAACGTTGCAACAAAATTCGCAGTTTATGGAGCCAAAGGTTTGAAGACTGTTCTAACACAGATTTGAGCAGACTTTAGTTTTTTAAACCTTTCACTCGCAGCAACAGTGAAAATAGCAATTTATATAACATGAAAGGTACAGAGACAAGATGCGCGAACAGCCGTGAGTTTAAAGAAAACCTGTAATATCTTTTCCTGTTATAAAAATATAAGATTAGAAAGAGAGTACATGCAAATCTTTCAACCTTCTACATATACCTAATTACCTTCTCTCACTCCAGTTTGAGACCTTCTTCAGGATATTAAAAAAAGAGAGAAATCGAAGAAAAGAGATTACAAAGTTAATTGTCCTTTTGCTGCACTGGTAATAACAATCTAATCAAAGGGAGATGAGATGAGATAAGTAATAACAGTGTGGTTGACGTTGAACTGCTTTGAGATGTGGGCTGTCATCTATTTCTTCAGGTCTTTTCCTGTTTGTGTTACTGGTTGCACTAGAACTAGCAGGGGTATGATTTCCTTTTCATCATACGCAGGCTACTTTAATTATGGAGGTGTCCTATGTATATGGTGTGGTCAAGTCCACTGAGATCTCCACTTCCTTCTCCTCTCCCTTTTTCTTTCCTCTTCTCCCTCCCCCTTTCTTCTCTTTCCCGTGAATTGAATTATACTCATCCCTTTACTCTTTATTGAATGAGGGCCTCCCCCTGTGGATTCTCTGGTGCTGTAAAGCTATAAGTGCTAAAGCTAAACTACTACTGTGCCTCTTTAAACTGTTGATTTTTGCTTACTGCCCTACTGCTGATGCTGTTGCTGTTGCTTTCCCTTCATATGCTTCTTACACTTACTTACCTTTGCGCCTTTGCCTCCCCTTTTATTGGACCTTTCAAAACCAACCAGAAAGCTGCATATTAGGATCTAGGTATTAAATGAATTGTGGATTGGTTTTGCCATCAAGTAGGGAAGTGGAGCTCTGGCTTACCAGAAAGGATATGGTCACTCGCTTCACATTCCAACTGCTCCATGGCCAGAAGGCAACCTGAAAGGGTGACACAACCATTAAACCATACTCGAAATTTCACTCAAAATCTTTAGAAAGCAATAATTAAGAGACCCATATTTTTAAATGGATTGGAATTAAAAAAAGTGCGAAAAACAGACTAAATGGCAATCTGAATGATGGTGAGGGTCAAAGGCAGTACTGCTACTACCTTGGCATGTGAAGGAAGCAAGACTTGAAGGAGGCCATGTCAAGTGCAGGGGAGGCCGAGAACAGTGGGGTGGCTGAGGCCATGAGATGGGTATTAATGGCAGTCCTCTGAGGAGAAGGGCATGTGATACTGGCAATCTCTGATGGCTCAGAGGTTGCAAATGGACTATCAGGTAGATTATGCTCCACACTGCAGCAAGCATTTCAAAATGGAAAAGAGAAGCAACCAAAAGTCATTAGAAGAGAACAGCAAGAGTGCCACCAAAATAGCATCTTTCTCATATTAAAGATACTCGGGAGCATTAACAGCAAGGGAAAAGATTCCACATCGAAAGCATATCGATTTCACTGTCATCTACCTTTCTTGGGGGTCTCCATCTTCGTAGGCACTCCCTTTCACATCTATTGATTCCACCTTATCAGCAGTAGCGGCAGAGGGCGCAGGAGCATTCACTGTCACCTGCTGTTCTTCGCCGTGGCCAGTGGCGGGACTCGGGCATTTCTCTACAAAAGGAAACAAGGAAAGATCTCTTTTTTTTACTGCAATTGACAAGGAACGCATGCAATGATAAAGCAACTGAAATTTAAAATCTAAGAACCCAGTATGGTACAGAAGATGTAACGTGGGGTGCTATTATTGACACTACCTTCGAGCGGGAAATCATCGGTGCATGTGGAACCAATGGTCGATGGTGAGGTGGTTGGGGTGCTGATGGGACTGGGAGATGGTAGGGAGTTCAGTGGCAATGTCAGGTTCCGGTTCTTGAGATCAAGCAGCTGGAGACCCATGAACCTTCTTTGCTGGAGCTCTATGGCCTGTTGCAGCTCAGCAACTTTCTGCTGTTCTTCCAGCTTCCTCCTCAGCAGCATCTCCTGGCTGTTGTTGAACAGCATCCTCGCTCCTGGAAACCCCACCAAGAAGATCCCAACTAAACACCTCCTCGTAATTTAAAAAAACCTATATGTTTATTCGATCAAGTACTTACCAAGCTGTTGGAGATCATACGGAGAATCCAGCCCAGTGGGAGAGTTGCAACTAGAAAAGTCACCTCTATCCAACAGCTGCTGCTGTTGGAGCTTCCTGTGGACCAAAACCCACGAACTATCAATCATAAGAAAATAATAAGATCGCAAGTAATACACTCAAAAAACACGCAGTGTCGTACTTGTCAGGGATTTTGCCCTTCTCCTTGTAGGGCTTGACAAGAACACGAGCATCACAGACGAAGTGTGGGTTTCCCTTCGCAAGTATCAGCTTCACAGTCTCGGGATAGATGAACGTCACAAAACCAAACATGCGCTTCTGCTGATATGGAATCCTCACGTCTTGCACTGGTCCGTAGATGCTTCAGAAGCAAAAACCCATTTTATATGTTGAAAGTTAGCACTTTTTCGTTGTTATCTTTAAAAAAATTAGGATTATCAGATCACTTGCACCAATTAACCAACCTGAAATAGTTGGATACATCCTCCTCTCTGAAGGTGCTGTCCGCAGGGAAGGTGAGGTAAATCTGCCTGGAACCCGGATTCACCATGCTCAAGTAATCGACCCGGTGTCTTCCCGTGAACTTATGCGGCTCGTCGCCGCCATTGAGCATCATCGCAGCGGCCGCTGCAGCCGCCCTGCATGATCAATCCAAGGAAGAAGATTGCTTAAAAAAGAAGAAAAATCTCGTCTTTGCGGAGCTTTACTACTTGGTTTGTTATTTGTTAGGAAGTATTGGCGGAAGTTGTTGGAATTATTTGTCGATGGTTTTACCTCTGGTTGTCGTTCTGATGCAACTGGTTAAAGAAGCCCTCCATGCTTTTCCCAGAAGTGGGAGAAGGAAGAGAGCCTCCATAACTGAAAGGAGAGGCGGAAGGCATGATCCTCTGGCTCTTGGACCTCATCAGAAGCTCGTGGCACTGCTGCTCCATTACAGGATCCACCTTCCCCTCATCTGGAAGCCCGTGCTGGAACCGACACATGCTCCCATTCTTGCAGTAGCCCCTCTGGTAGTAAAGACAAGGCCTCCACCCCAACCCAACTCCCTCCCCCAGGTAGAGCTCAGCCAGAGAGCAACCCCTCCTCTGCTGCCCCCATCCCGCATCTCCATACCCACTCGGGCTCCTGCACTCGGAACCCAACTCGGAGTAGAACAGATCCGACTCGTTCTTAGCACCCATCAAGTCATCCGAGCTCGTCAGGTCGCTCTGCCCCCAGGAGGAAGGAGATGGGTGGACATATCGCGATGGAGTGGTGGGGGTTATGGGTACGAGACCGAGGTCGCTGCGGGCCTTGAGAACAACGTTATGGACGAGAGCCTCCGGCAGGAAGGCGAGGCGTATCATCTCCTTGTCATCACCTTGGATGAGGAGAAGACCCATGATCTTGGCCGCGTTTTCCGGGTCCAAGCTCTGAATCCGTGAGTAGACGATCTTGGTGGCTTCGTAGGCGTCCATGGCGAGGTGGGTTCTTGAAGAGAGTAACGGAGAGATGGTAAAGGTGGGAGCTTTGGCTTCCCTTCTCGTCTTCTTCCACCTCCTCTTCTCTGCTGAACAGGAAAAAAAAAGGAGACGGGAAAGAAAGTATGAGAAAAGGGTCAATACCTCCACTGTTTGCACCAGTAAGAGTATCACTAGATGATGATTGAGACGGAGAGAGAGATAGAGAGAGAAGAAAGAGGATCAGGTGAAGCAATACTGATGCTACTTACTTCACAGAGCTCAAATGGATAGGTTCCTCTTCCTCCTCCTTCCCTTCTTCTTCGTGCTGGTGGAGCTATTCGCCCATGACGAGAGCACTGGGAAAGTGAGAGAAGTGAGGTGCGGATCTGTTCAAATAACAAGAACCCTTCCCCCTTCTCTCTCTCTAGGGAACAGCGCTTTCGGTCAAGGCATCAGGATTCTCTCTCTCTCTCTCTCTACCCCTCTCCCCCCTAAGCTCCATAGATAACAGAGGGCTTTGTCTTTGATGTGGTTGTTTGATATCATAATGGAAATAAACAATAATTAAGAACAGAGGACACCCCACCCTCCTCCCTCATGCACAAGCGCAGAACACTGGAGCACACAGCATTAAATCATCAAAAAATTGTAGAGAGATGTCACAGCTGTTGGGTTCCCATCACGTATCTCCGCTTTCAGCAATTAAAAACTTAAGTAATGGATAGCAGTATTCTAATACGGTGATTTGCGTGCTGTTATAATAATGTTATCATGATTGTAACAGGAAATCGATTATATAAGTACGTGAGATGAGGGGCGACGTTGGGAATTTATCTTCCAGGGTGTGGATTCGAATGCAATCAAGGCTTCTGTGGGGGTCGCTCTCACAGTCCCCTCCGTCCGTATTATATGTCACACACTGTCACTGCCCCCCCTCCTATTCCTATAATGCTTTTATTTTTAGGAAAATTATCATCAGGCCCTTCTCTCGTTGTCGACATTTTTGTTCAACCCTCTTGTCCACGTCGTTTAACTTTATTCCCCCGGATATTAGAGATCAAAAATCGTATCTTTATAAAAGACATGTGGTCAACTTTCCCTAAAGGATGATCGTCGAATTTAATGGCATTCCCCTAAAAAATTTGTGAGATCGTCTACAACGAAGCATTGCCTCTGCACAACCAGCAACTAGTTGGTCACTTGAACAACTTTCCTTATGACTATAATTGCATCGTTTTGTTAGTGATCGATTTGCTGCTTCCGACTGACATGGTATTTAAATTGCATATCGTCTGATTTATAGCAGTCTGTAAAATGGACAGTTGTTGAATGATGACGATTCCTAAAGGCTTCAATGCGACTTACTATTTTTTAAAAATTCGCACGAGTGTTATTTTCTGATTGTGAAAGCTCGGCCTCGATGAATGTCTAAATTTGACTTGTTAATTATATACTCCATCCTTTTTAGCAACTTATCATGGACTGTGCTCTATAACGAATCCCGTCTTTACGAGATCTCCATTGCCCCTATCACAATTTGTACTCAGATAAAAAGATTTACGTAGATATCCATTGAAGTGTCATTTTAAGATTTTATCAAGGATGCATACGAACGTGAATATATTAGTATTACATTTTGAAAACAATCGTAGTTGTTCTGATTTAAAGCGAACAAATATTAATGTACGTATAGATATTGCTAATTTGGAAATTGAGAGCTTGATGAATAAGGATACGAATGTTTAAAATTAAGCATATTGATATGGAGATCTGGTTTTCTTTTTTTATTATATAAATTATACGTATATATGAATTTGTAAGATGCGTTTTTTTTCCATTCTTAGGATAAAGCTTAAGAAGTTCTAATCCGATTTAGATTCTAATCACCCAATTACTTTTTACTTCCATGTGTATCATAATCATATACTGCCATTAGGGCGGTAAAAAAAGACGGGGTTGATATTCACTCCGATTCGTTTCGAAAATAAGTGAAACAAACTTCAACAAATGTTTAGATTTATTTATATAAACGAATCTAATATTATTAAGTTGAGTTTGCTCATTGCTGATTCGTTAAATATGGGACTAAATTTAACGTATGCACAATTATATATGGATTTAATGGGGCTGGCCTCGGGGGTAGCCAACATAGCTGCCTCGTCCTCTATTTAGGCGTATTTTTTATTTTTTTGGAAAATATCACCATGTATATTCATCCTTATATCAATTCTATATGCCATTCGAATTTCGTTAGAAACAGAAACTCCTATGGCCTTCATCGAGATAGTGTCGATTTAAAAAATCTCGCGACCGTTAAAAAATGACCGTCTGGATGGAGGCCGTAGGAGGCTCTGTTTCTGACGAAATTCGAATGGCATAATGAGGGATATATGGATGAATATACATAGCAATATTTTTCAAAAAAAATAAAAAAAAACATCGAAAATGACGCGAGGACAGCCATGTTTGTTGCCCCAAGGGGGCAGCCCCATTAATCTCTTTATATATGTATGCACATATATATGGCATCATGAAAATTTAGTTGTTATTGCTTATTAACTAATACATCTAGAACTTCTAGTAAATTTAACTGGATTTTAAGCATGGTTAATTTCACTAAATCACCTACACAAAGCTTAATAGAAACATATCACATACACAAACATACATATAAAAGGGTTCGGGAGTATGCACCACGGTGCATGTAAATCTACATGCATCAATGCCATAAACATTCATTTTTTTAATTATTTTTGAAATTAATCATTGGTCAATTTAGATCGCAATATATCATTATGGCGTAATTCAAATTCAACTTAATTCGATGGTACTTCTAACTTATTTATTAACGGTCCCAGAATTGTTGAAATTGACTCCTTCAAATTGGCATGTTAAGAACGTTTGCTTTAAACAAAATTTATAGCACATGATCCACTTTATATTCTAAGTAAACCCCCACAAGGATTCACTTTATATTTGTGTGTGTGGAGAGAGAAATGAGGTTGCTCCCGCCTCAATTTCGACACTTTTTTAATTTTTTAAATACCGACATGTATATTCATCACTATATCCCTCTAATATGTCATTCCAATTTTATAGAAATATAGACTCCTCTTCGTACATAATAACGAATTTTAATGGTATTAGAACTATTGCAATCGACAAGTTCTAAATAGAGGGCATATGTGTTTCCATTTCTGTGACACTAAAATGACATATTAGATGAATATAGTGATGAAAACACATGGTGGTGTTTTCAAAAAATTTAAAAAAAAAGAGCAAAAAATGGGGCAGGAGCAGTCCCATTTTCCTTATATATATATATATATATAAAGAGAGAGAGAGAGAAAGAGAGATGATATCTTTCAAATGAGACATGGTCGGTCCTTCCATCTCTAAGGAAGGCCAGCGATCATGTGCGTCCATAAATAATAAGATGGTTGTTATTAAAGGTATGTTAATATTATTATTTAATTAATAAAAACCCCATTTTGATCATTATGCATTATCGAAATATAGTATGTAACATCCCAAAATATCTCCTCATCTCTCTCCTACTTTCCACAAATCCCATACGCATACCTAAAATATATCATTAATCTCTCTCCTAATCCCACAAACACGACGATGGCACATGAGAGGAGGTAACGGTAGTGGGGCTCCGGAGGCTCGCGCGAGGGCAGTGTGGCTCCGATTGGCGATGGAGGTCACACGATCGACGGAGGGACTCCTGGCGGTTGTTGAAGAGGTCGGCGGCGGACTTTGGTGGACGGCGATGGGAGTTGTAGCGCCTCGCGCAGAGGAGTTACTCCTTTCCGCAGGGGTCGCTTGGTGACTGGAAGGATGTGCGGAGATGCGGTATGGGCAGCAACAGCTAAGGTGGGGGGTGACGCACTCCCTCCGGTGTTTAATGACATGGTGGAGGTTGTGATGCTTCTTGAGCGACAATGGATGGATCTTCAGGAGCATCGGGTAGTGGTGATGATGACGTCTGTATCATGGCGGTGACTTGATAATACGGGTTTGGCAAGGGTCTAAATATCTCACACAAGGCGGAGACAAGAGAGTCGCTGCGGCGACCACTCACTAAACCCGTATTAGTCAACAATGAACCCACAAGATAAATCAAGCGATGAGAAACAAATGTGGAGTCAAATTTATTATAACTCTACAAAAGTGTGTATAGTGTGCAAGTGTATAGAGTGTCGAACTCAGGGAGCAAGTAGGATAAATCAAGCAAAATTATGCAAAATGTGATATGTGATCAAGTGTCTACAAGCATGCAATTTTTTGTGGGTTTTAAATTTTTATATTTTTTTATTTGATTTTTTAATTTTATATTTTGATTTTAATTTTCTAATTTTATATTTTCTTTTTATAATTTATATTTTTTATATTTTCTTTTTCTTTTAAAAGGAGTATACACAATATAAGAAAAGGGGAATAATTATCAATAAAGATAAGTAAAAATACTCAAAAATTAGGAAAATAAATATTTTTGGGCTTTTTATTTTTTCTATTGTTTTTGTAATTTTTCTAGATTTTTCCTATTTTTTAATATTTTAAAGTAAAAAATACTAGTAAACAATGAACAAAGCTACTGGCCGAGATTGGAATGAGGATGAAAATTAGAAATAAGAGTGCAAAAATCCTCAAATTAATTTTAAATAAAAGAGAATAAATCAGATAAAATTCAGAAACTGAAATTGTATTTTTAAGATTTTTCTTGGATTTTTTAGATTTTTAGGAAGATCTTTAGAGTTTTACAATTTTTAAGGTTTTTATTTGAAATTTTTAATGATTTTTGGTCTGATGCTAGAAGACACTAAAACACACAAAATGTAATTTTTTTGGAATTTTTCAAAATGTTTTACTAATTTTTATGGAGTTCTAATGCAAACAGTGCTGAAAATGCATATTTTTATTTTTAATAAATATTAAATGCAATTAAAATGCAAAACAAAAATATGGCATGAATGAGCAAGCAAACAGGAGCTGAAGTCTATTTTTTTGGTGATTTTTAACAATTTATAGATGCATGGAATAAATACAAACAAGAAATGAAAATCACACAGCTAGCAGGGGTATAAGTGCAAATAACAGGAAATACAGGGGCCAAAGTGTAATTTTTCACAAAAATTATAACATATTAAACAAGTTCTAGGACTGAATACAAATAACATAACCTGCAAGGGTACGCCTGCAAAATTGCCAACCCCGCACGTGCTATGCACGCGCCTGGGAAGGACCTTACTGCAATATACAAAAACTCCAGGGGCTGATATGCAATTTACCCAAAAATATTACACGTAATATAAAAGTTTCTGGACTAAAACTAAATAACTAAACCTATGAGGGGGTCCTTGCAAAATACCCAGTCCCCTCACGCGCACAGGCACGTGAGGTGACGTGGATAGGACCTAAGTGCAAATAATAAAAGTGTGAGGGTCTAGATGCAAATATTACAAAATTTTTACACTACAGACAAAAGTTTATGGACTAAAAATAAATACAAAATGGCGCGGGAGTGGAAGTGCAAAATACCCCTTTGCGCGCGATCCAACGGCGATAACGATGCCACTTGACATGTGGCGCGATCTGAACGGTCGATGACGCTTCACAGCCGACGTCCGAGATTAGATCTCAGATCGAGATCCAATGGTGGAGAGCACCGATGATCCGACGGTGGCTGTGCGAACTGGAGGTGCAGCCCGATCCGACGGTGGAGAGGCACGGAGGAAGAACGGGGAAGAACGTCGGCGAGGCGAACTTCCCCGAGCTTGATCTCTGTGCTCCAGTGATATGGAAGGCTCAAAATGGGATTGCACGCTCCTGGGAGCTTCCTCTAGGTGCTGGCAGGTCCAAAATACCTCGACGACGGCCGAGGTTCGCTGGAGACGAGGGCGAAGCTGGTGGAGCTTCGGGGTTCTCCGGCGAAGGTCAAAATGACCTCCCATGTGCTCGTTGAAGTCCAAGTATCTGCAGAAAAGAGTGAGAGGGTCCAGGGCAAAATGCCTAGACCCCGCAGACTGGAAGTGGTGGTGTGAAGCGGAGTGAAGGGACTCGGCCGGAGGTGCACTCCGGCGAGGTGATTGATTGGATGATTGGATAGATGAAACTTGAAATTTCTTTGGGGTTTTACTCCTAGGGATACAACGAATGAAATGCAAAGAAAATAAGGGTGAAAGAAGCTGCCTCGATGGCCGGAGCCAGAGGGAGATGGTACCTCAATGCCGGTGAAAGGTGGAGGTGGTGGAGCCACCTCAGTGCTCGCTCGACCCGCCTAAAGGTTTCCTTGGGAAGCTGTTACCTTCCTTGGTTGATTCGGCACAAAGAGGGGAGCGGAGCTCTTGGGAGAGGGGTTCAAACTTGGCTCGAAACTCGGGGGGTCAATATATATTGTTTGACAATGTGGTTCTGACCCCCCAATGGCCGAGGAAGATGGCTCGAATCACCGCTCCTCGGCCCTAGGAGAGACTAGGGCGTGAAAGAGGATTCAACGAGGAACAAAAGTCCTTCAGGGATTGACACGAATAGAGGCAAGTTTTGACCTCGAAAAAATCGAGAAAGAGGGGGCGCAACGAGGTCTGACATGGGCGCAGAGGTGGGGGACGGCCAGTTGACCCGCCGGTCAACGTAGACTGGAGCCTGGTTGGTCCACATGGACCAACCAGGAAAAATCCCTAACAAATGTTTTATAAATTCATTTAAAAATAGGAAATGATTTTATTAATTTTAGGTTATCAAATAAAAAAATGTTTGTTATTTTCTAAATCATCTTATGCTGATTTTTAATTATTTTTATGAGGTATAATTTTAAAAGTTACCCTTTTAGGCTATATAGGTATATATATTTATATATTTTATTATTTTATTTTTATTTTGTGAATTTAATTTTATTTATTTTGTTTATTATTTTATAAATTTATAGAATACTTTTATACACTTAAATATATTTTTATTTTATTTTTCTGATGTATTTTATTCACTTAATAAAATAGAAATAGTAATTATATAGGTTTGTATATAGGTAGTATACCTAGGTATTGTAATACAAGTATTTTATTTTGTATTTTATTTAGGTTTTTATTCTGATTTTCATGTACATGTGTATTATAAATAATATTTACAAAATTATAAAAATAAGAAATTGTAAAAATAAAGAATAATAAATAAATTGAATATTTTAGTCTGTACAGGTATACAATAAGGGTCCAAAACTCAAATTTCAAACTTTAGCTCCGCCAAATGCGAAACCACTGCCATTAAATAGCTTATTTTAAATTATATACAATTAAAGGTGAGTTTGATGCATTTGGAGTTTTTATTTCGGAGATACAGGTCTGGGAAGTTGGGATTCTGGAATTTTATTCAGATCGTAACTTTTTATCTGTAAATTATTTTTGAGTGAAATCAATTTTGTATTTTTATTTATTTAATTATCTACAACTTTCATGTACAAAGTTTCTTTCTTTGAGGTATAAAAAGTAGAACCAAAAATAGGTCCCAAAATGAATAAAGAATGAATTAAATCTTCATTGTATTTGGCCCTTATCTTCCCCTACTTTCTTCCTTGTCGACCTAGTCATCGAGATGCCTAGGTCTCAGGGTTTCAGGTCATAAAATATTTACAATATTTTATTCTTTTTCTTTTCTTTTATTTATTCTATAATTTTGGCTTTAAATACAGTATTTTATACACTATTGACACACATGTGCATGAATGCTAAGATGTTGGAATTAAAGGTATTTACACGTATTTGCCAGGGTTTTTGAGGCCAAAATGATAGAATAAAGATGTTGAAATGTGGATTCATCATCCCTCTATACTTTACCTTTGCTAGTCCCTAGCAAACACTTATGTAATAAGTGTAGAAAAGAAAAACAAAGAAAAGAAAAAGCAGAAAGATGGATGAAGTTTAATCATCAAACTTGTCTTCACAAAATCAAAGTTTGGAGCTTAAGTCAGACCTTCGGATTTTTAGTGCGGGCGGAACCTTAACGAGAACCGAATTTGAAATCCAACAGTCTTAAAGAATCCCAAAACTCAACTCAAGTCTCCTCAATATCCAGGTCAGAAATATCTCAACTCATACACAAACTCTTACGACTATGAATCTGACTCGTACAGTGTAAGTGATGGTGGCTCTCCTCAACTGAAATGACAAAGAGACAGACTTCTCCAGTATGACAACCCAATGATTCCCCAATCTAATAACTCCTTCCTCGAGGAGCGGGGTATTCCCTTCTAAGTTCAAGTGGCAACCAGCTAAAGAGGAGGGGGTGAAGAGAAGAATGGACGGTAGCCAGTGTATCTACATATCCTAGGATGCAAGACCAGTGTAGTCAAATCATCCAGCTGCAGGCTCACATGATATGACTTTGGAACTCAAGCTTGCTTATTGGCTTTACAACATATGTACATACTTTGCAGGCATTTATTTTTGTACAGGCCTAACCTTTTTTTTTGAAATACTATTCATAGCAGCATTTACATAAGGAGTTTTTCCTCTTGATCCAGTAGACTATCCCTCTTTTGAAGCTTTATTGCAACCCACACTCTCCTGTCTTTAGACTTCCTCATCACTGGACGGGTTGGGGTGCACTTCCATCCCTAGAGGAGGACAAGTGTTTCCACTTGTGTGCGTCTCATACCGGCAAATCCAATCCCCTCACCACTCCAACTGAGTTGAGCCATGTGAAAGGTGCAGGTGTCTAAGTTAGGTCATTATCTACAAAGTCGTGTGCATGTGTTCCGAAATACTCTACTTAGGTAGTCAGGAATCCATCGAACCAAGTCTCGTGATCCTCAAAGAATTAAGTCAACTAGACCTGAAGTACCTCAAACCCAGTTTTTATAAGGTCCCTATTATTAGGTAGATTTTAAGGTCTAATCAAGCTCCAATATCTGGATTTTACGTAGACTTATTCAACCATTAAACTCAATCCGAAAAATGCTCATGCTATGCAAATGTAGAAAATATTTTTGTGATGCAATTTTCAAGATTTTGAACTTTTTATGGATTTTTGAAAAGATAATGATGCATATGCATTTTTTGTATTTTTCAAAAAGATTTTTCAAATGTTTTTGGATTTTAGTTTTGCAAATATTTTTGGTATTTTTGAAAACAAAAAGATTTTGGATAAAAACTAGGTGAAAAATATTTACACGAGGGTGTTTCTTATATTTACAAGAAATTGCTTTTAAGAATTTACAAGGATAAGTGATCAATTTTATACATATAAATACAATGGATTTTGGTGTGATGTATATATTCCTCAAACTTATTTGACACAGGTTTTTCAAATAATTTTGAAACTATAGTCCAAAATAATTTTTACAAACATTTTACAAACATGTACACACATTTGAAAATCATTTTACAAAGGTTTTTCAAGCAGTATATATAAATTTTTCAAATATTTTTGCAACTATTTTTCAAACCATTTGCAAATTATTTTTCAAATATTTTATTTCACACAAAGAAAATACAATTTTGCAAACAACACATTTTTACAAAGGTTGAAAACATGTAACAAAACGTTTTCAAAATAGTTTTCAAAAGATTTTCTCAAAGATTTTCAAACTATTTTTCAAACATTTTGCAAAAAACATTTTCACCTGATTTATTAATCAGTACATACAAAAAGAATTTGAGGAATAATCAACATCTTTTTATTAAGGTTTTTAATGAATTTTAAAGAATTATTAGCCATATTATCAAGAAAATACGAAAGTCTGAATTATGGCTAAAGTATATACATAGTATATACGACCCCCTATACTTAGCTTGAGCTATGTCCTCATAGATCGGAGAGAAAAGAGAAGACATAACTCGTACTAAGTATAGGCAAGTCTAAGGAATAAAGACGAATGAAGGAATGAATCAAATGAGAAGTTGACCGTCCCCCCTATACTTAGGATCAAATAATCCCAAGTATAGCAGATTGTACACAAAGCATGGAGGGTCAAGGGTGGGAATGAACAGATCATACTCAGATCGTCTCCCCCTATACTTAGGGTAAAGATATCCCTAAGTATAGACAAGAAGAGGAGATAATGGAGAGGATCAAAGAATACAAAAACTCAGGGTGCACACCCCCCCATACTTAGGAAAAAGTACGTCCTAAGTATAGAAACTCTCTTCAAGGGGCAACACCTTTTTTATAGAAACATAGAATAGAAAAGGAAAAAAGAAAAGAAAAGAAGAAAAGATATCAACATATGAAAGAATGATATGGATAGATGATCTATACAACGGAAGATGGAAGTGATTACCATGTATGAGATGCAAATGATATGAGTCAAAGAACGCATCTCATACCAGAAGAATGGGGGCAAGATCAACGGTCGGCGGATCATGATCTGGATATAGCTTCAGGCGCTGACCGTTAACACGGAAGGTGGATGAAGATGACGGCTCGGATATGTCAATGCTACCATTGTCATGTACCTTCCTGACCATATATGGACCTTTCCACTTGCTCTGTAATTTCCCTGGAAATAATTTCAGCCTGGAATCAAACAACCATACGTGATGATCGGGCTCAAACTGTTTATGGCTGATATGAGAATCGTGCCATGTCTTCACTTTTTCCTTATACTGTAGACTGCTAGAAAAGGTTGTATCTCTCAACTCCTCCAGGGCTGCCAACTCTGCTTTCCACTGTTCTCCTATACTCTAGTGATCCAATAATAACTCAATGACTGCCCAAAGTGACTTGTGCTTGATTTCCTCATGTAGATGGCACGGCTTGCCATAGACGAGATGAAAGGGAGATGTCCCTAATGGATTCTTGAAGGAAGTCCGATAGGCCCACAAGACCGAGTCCAAAAGCTATGACCAATCCTTTCGGTCTGGGCATACAACCTTCTGTAAGATAGTCTTGATCTCCCTGTTCGAAACTTCAGCAAGACCATTAGTATGAGGGTAATACGGCGTGGAAACATGATGGTCAATGCCGAACTCGTATGCAAGGGCCATAACCTTATCATTAATGAAATGAGACCCCCCTTCTGAAATCAGAACTCTAGGTACCCCGAACCGTGAAATGATATTTTTCCTCAAAAATTGACACACGGTCTTAGCATCTGCGGCTCGGGCGGAGATGGCCTCAACCCATCGGCTGACATAATCCACAGCGAGGAAAATGTGCTCAAACCCCTGACTCTTAGGAAATGGGCCCATGAAGTCAATCCCCCATGCATCAAAAACCTCACAAAAGTGAATGGCCTGCATGGGAATCATGTCTCTATGTCCGCAAGTACCCATCTTCTGACAGTCAGTACATCTCTTCACGAACTCATCTGAATCCTTGAAAAGAGTAGGCCACCAAAGGCCGGATTGGAGCATCTTCTGTGCTGTCCGTCTCCTAGAATGATGTCCTCCTGCCTCAAGCTTGTGGCAGTATGTGAGGACGCTATGCTGCTCATCCTGAGGAATGCACCTTCTCTAGATGCTATCCCCTCCTTCATGATAAAGGACGGGATCCTCCCAATGATAAAAATTGGCCTTCACTAGGAAGGTCTCGAGTTTCTGCCTGGGCCAACCCTGTGGAACCGTCTTGGCAACAAGATAGTTCACAACGTCGGCATACCATGGGAGCGAGGCAATAGCCAAGATCGCCTCATTTTGGAATGTCTATGTAATAGGTGCACTGGGCTCAGATTCATCAAGGTTCTCTAAGCGGGAGAGGTGATCCGCCACCACATTCTTAACTCTAGGCTTATCCTTAATCTCAATATCAAACTCCTGGAGTAGAAGGATCCATCTGGTAAGGCATGCTTTGGCATCCTTCTTGGCCATTACGTACCGGATGGCAGTGTGATCGATAAAGATAGTCACTCTAGATCCGAGAATATACGATCTATACTTATCCAAAGCAAAGAATACGGTCAGCATCTCCATCTCTGTCATAGTATAATTCCGTTGAGCGACATCCAAAATCTGGTTGGCGTAGTGAATGGCAAACGGCAATCCGTCCCTCCTCTGTCCAAGCACAGCCCCTACGGCAAAATCAGAAGCGTCCATCATGATCTCGAATGGGAGAGATCAATCGGGTGGCTGAAGGACAGGAGCCGTGACAACCATACTCTTGAGAGTCTCAAAGGACGTAAGACACTTATCATCTACAATGAACTCGGTGTCTTTCGTCAGCAAATCAGTAAGCGGTCGGGCAATACAACTGAAGTCCTGAATGAACCGTCGGTAGAAACCGATACACCCCAGAAAAGACCGTAATTAACGCAGATTGGACGGTGGATTGAGTTTTCTAATGATATCCACCTTGGTTGGATCAACCTCCATGCCCCTGTTGGATATGATAAGACACGGGACCGTCCCTTGAGTCACCATAAAATGACTCTTCTCCCAAGACAAGACAAGATTGACCTCTATGCAGCGCTGAAGCACACGGTCTAGGCAGTCAAGACAAGTGTCAAACCATCGCCATAGACCGAGAAGTCATCCATGAAGACCTCTAAACAGTCACCCACCATGTCTGAAAAAATAGACAACATGCACCTTTGGAATGTCGCGGGGGCGTTACATAGACCAAAGGGCATCCGTCTGAAAGCGTAAGTCCCAAACGGACAGGTGAATGTCGTTTTTTCCTGGTCTTCGGGTGCAATGGCCACTTGATTGTAACCGGAATACCCGTCAAGAAAGCAATAGTGACTCTTCCCAGCTAGCCTCTCGATAATCTGATCAATGAATGGCAGTGGGAAATGATCCTTCTTGGTGGCCTGATTCAATCGTCTGTAGTCCACATAGAACCTCCAAGAAGTGGGTACTCGGGTAGCTATCTCCTCTCCAAACTCACTCACAACTGTAGTGATACCCGTCTTCTTGGGCACCACATGTAATGGACTAACCCACTTGGAGTCGGAGATGGGATAGATAAAATCGGTGCTCCACCACTTCGATATTTCTTTCATGACCACATCTCGAAGATTCGGGTCCAGCCGTCGCTGGAACTCACACGAAGGCCTAGCGTCCTCCTCAAGATAGATGTGGTGGGAGCACAGAGCCGGACTAATCCCCTGGAGATCAGCTATACTCCATCATACCGCCTTGCGGTTTCTTTCGAGAACCTCCATCAGACGAGATTATTGCTCTCCAGTCAAACCTGCTGAGATAATGACTGGGTGCATATCTGGCTCACCCGCAAGGAATCTATACTTTAGCAACTGCGGCAAGGGTTTCAGTTCTGGACAACTGGGAAGTGGCAGATCTGGCTTTTGATATGTCTGTGTGAAGGCTACCAGGTTTGCATGTGAGAACTCTCGCTGTGCATGAGAATCTAACGAAGGGAACCCTGCTGAATTATCTATGAACTGTACTGGCTCGCACTCCGTCCTAGCTGTTGGCTCGGAAGGAATCAGACACGGTAAGTATTCATCAAAATCATCCCAATCAATGTCTGAATCCGAGGGATCTGAACTCGATGAACAAGAATGAAAATCAACATCACCACTCGTCCCACAATTGTCAGCCTCAAATGTATCCTCGTCCAGGGGTATGCTCTCTAGGCTCTCAACTGCCATAAGTTGTAAGTATGGTGAATCTGTAGGCAAGGCGAGGGTCTGTGCTACGAGATCTGTCCAAATGGATTCATCATCTGTCATCACAAAGTCACACTCTTGGTGGACGTCTAGCTCGCCCTCTGTCATCTGTGCGGCATCACTGGACTGCTCCGAGCATGCATATTCTCTCACTCTGGTCTCCTCGATCGTCTCTATTTGTATGCTCTCGCCCTCTACGTGAAAACACACCTTACCGCTGTCATGATCGGTCACCGCCTTGGTTGTGGCCAAGAATGGGCGTCCAAGTATGATGGGGGCATCGGTTACCGATTCAGGGATCTCCATGTCCAATACAACAAAGTCCATGGAGATTTTCCGGCCCTAAATGGTAACGACCACGTCTCTCAACAACCCCTTTGGCCTCTTAGTCGACCTATCAGCAAACTGAAGGATTGTCCTGCTCCGAAGAAGAGAACCAAACTCGAATCGGTCGAGTAAGGCTGCCAGAAGAAGGTTGATAGAAGATCCGCTGTCTAATAGAGTACAATCAAACTGTTGTTCCTGAATCTCGCATCTGACATAGGGAGCTCCCGCATCGGGTCTCTTGGCTGGCAATTTGTTCTAAATGGTGCAGCAAGTGGAATGAGTGAGCACATGGATCTGATCTCTATGGTTCCTACTCTTCCTACGGACTGTAGTTTTCTCCTTCAAGCTCTTCTGGAAAAGCGGGATGTGCTCAAGTGCTTCCTATAGAGTCAGTTGGATTTGGAATCGATCAATCATCTGGTTGCTGAACTCTACCTGTTGAGTCTTTTTGGGATTTTCTCTTTTATTCCCTTCGCCAAGCGGAGTGCTTCAGGGAAGGGGATGGAAGGGGCCTCCTCAGATGGAGGACTAGAAATAGGTTCCTGTGCCTGTGAAGGAATAGAATCCATACCATGATCATCATGCAACACATATGGATCTGAAGTGTATACAGAAACCTTCCCTTTATTCATTTTTTTGTTCTTTTTGTTACCACAGTCGTGAGATACAAAAGGTGGCAACACAACAGAGGGGAGCTCAACAAAAGTAGAAGTGGTGGCCTCAGTACCACCAACGACATCTGACTTCATGGCATCAGCACCGCGCTCTGGCTCTGCATCAAAAATGGTGGCTTCAGCTCCACCGTCTGCATCAGGTATCACGACGGCCTCAGCACCGTCGTCTGGATATCCATCATTGTTGGCATTAACACCACCGTCATCAACATCATCAGCGGCATCAGCACCGCTACCTTGCTCATCTGGCGCTCCTGATTCCTCGTGTGGCTGTCACTCAGTTGAGGCACCGCCGGCTGGCATCCTACCGCTCCTAGTAGTCACAAAATCAGCATCATACAAAGAAGACATGTCACTCAAATAATCACTAGGAGAAGTATCCTCTGTGGACTGTACTTGCTCAGACTTCCTCTTCAGGTTGTTAGGATTAGGCTCGATCTGTGCAGGTATGGCGGCCTTACCCTTGATGATATCCCTCACCTCCTATCAGAACTCATCCATTTCTCGCCGGAAGGATGCCTGCTGGTCAGAAAGCAAGCGGGCGAGGTCATCTAGAGCTGGGTTCTCAAAGGCAGGTGCCTGAGAACCAGGAGTGTTCCCCTGTTGGAAATGAGGTTGTTGCTGCTGGTGATAGTGGGGAGGATGGGAGTATGTCTGGTGAGGCTGCTAACGCTGCCTCCACTGTTGTCCCTGATAGCCGGGACGAGGACCTTGCTGGTGCTGCTGATGGGCATACTGGGGCTGCTGCTGGTTGTTCTGATAGCCCTGAGCTGGAGACTGCTGCTGGGATGAGGTGCCTCCAGTGGTCCAACGGAATCCGGGGTGATCGCGACGAATCCCGGGCTACTGTAGGTACCGGTCGTACCATATCCCATTGACTTCCATCAATGGCTCCTGCTCGAAGGATGGTGGAGGAAGAACCGCCAGTAGCTGATTAGGCTGATAGACCACCATATGAGTGTCCTGAGATGGTGGCTACGACGGGTAATACGGTAGCTGCTGGACCGGCTCTGCCTGTATGTGGTTAACCTGGTGGTGTGAGGCAGAAGGCTGGGTGGAGCTGCTAGTGCTGGGATCAGCCCGTGACCTGGGAAGCTGCTGAGTAGACATCTATGCCTCCTGGATACAAAGAATCTGCATTTTCAGGTCACTCATAGTCTTCGTGATAAGGTCCATCTGGGCAAGACCTTGACTCTGCTTCTTCTCGAGGATCTCGAGGCGGTCCAACTTTTTGCTAATGATTCCCATGTCGGCTGCTGAGGATTCGGCTTGGGTTGCAGCTGCCGACGGTGTGTGGGGACCAACATCGATGCGAGCGATCCTCTAAAATGATCCTGCTCCTTGGGAGGGCTTCTGCTATGTGTAGACTCGGGCTTGGGCCATGACTGTCGAGTTCTTTGCCATCCCTTCATAGATGGCTCAAACGTCGTCTTCACCCTTGGAGAAATAGGACCCACCATAAGAGGCATTTACAAGCCCTTGCAGCTCCGGTGTCAGCCCACAGAAGAAACTCTGAACCAAGTTGGGCTTTGATATTTCATGATGTGGACACCGGTCGATGAGCTCTCTGAAGCGATCCTAAGCCTCATGGAATTATTCATTCGGGATCATTGTGAAGTTACTGATCATAGCTCGCGCTGCATTGGTCCGTCAGAGAGGATAATACTTATTCAAGTATGCGGTCTGGAGTTGTGCCCATGAAGTGACCTACCTCCCAAGGTGTTTCAGCCAGTAGGTTGCTCTGTCAGCTAAGGATAATGGGAAGGCAATCATCTTGATAGTCTCCTCGTCCACTAATCTGTTGTGGACAGTGCTGCAAATCATCTCAAACTCCTGCAGATGGAGATGAGGTTCCTCGGTGGCTAGCCCATGAAACTTGGGCAATAACTGAATGGTTTGCGGGCGAAGCTTGAAATTCCCGACAATGGGAGGAAGTTGTATCCATCGGTGAGTGAGAGTCGCTGCTAGATTATACAACTGCCTCATGGTCATCGGCGGCAGCCTCTCCTGGTTGGGGTCTGCTCCTTCGCCTGCTGCGTCAGGTATGTCTCCGCCACTATCCCTAGGTTTGTCTTCTCTTCCTTCTTGCATCTGTGCGATCTCCCTCATGAGGTCACCCATGAAGACTCACTGGTCCCTGATCTGTCTCTGCATGGTCTCCAGGGAAGCTAGCAATGAGTTATTGATGGCAGCTTGATCATATAGAAATGGAGGGTGCTGCTGCTCATCTGTGTGTTCTCTATCTGCCATTTCTGGGTTTTCTGAAAATACAAAAGAACCCATCTCAAGTGCCGTCGAATGATCTGAGCTCTGTGCTGCACTAAACTCTGAAAGTACTGGACTGATGGAGGAAGAAGGATGGTCGAGAGGGAACAGGGTGGAAGTGAACTCAGGCTCGGAGAGTGGGTCTGGACTCCCCGAGGTTGTCCTAGATGAATAGGGAGGAGTGCTGGATAGCGGTGCCGCCAGAGACGGCCTAAGAGATCTCCTTCCCATCATCGTGATTATTGAGAAGAGCAAGGTTGGAAAATAAAGAAAGAAGGGAGGGGCAAAATTGTGCACAATTGTGCGGTGTTTTTGATCTTGACCTTAATTCAACTAGCAAATCAAACACAAAACAAGGGGTTCACCAAGTCAACACGTGAAGCCGTGAAGGTTCGGCTTTTATCTTTGTAGTTTTTAGATTGAATTCAGGCATTTATCTTTGAACGAGTCCTTAGAGCGCTACGCCTATAGGAGAGAGAGTACTGCCGGAAAAGAATCCCGTACTTGTCCTCCTTCTGTGTAACCTGTAGTCTGCACTTTTTAAGGTCCTTGTAACCCTTCCTGGATCCCTACTCAGCCAAATAAAGAGGGAGGAAGCTGATAGGCGAAACCAATACTTCGGATCTCGCTCGCAACGGAATCACCCGTGAGCGTGCAAGACCCTACTCGGACGCAAGACGATGAGACAGCCACCCCCGTGAAGGCGTGGCCTATGCTCGATACTTCGGACAAGGTCGATGCTCTACACAATAGAGAGTCATCAATGGTGACCAAGCCGTACTCGTCTACGTACGATAGTAGCACCAATACTTCGGAAATCCAGGCGATACACAAGGAAGCCACAGACTGGGTTTCGGGCTCTAATCCTTACGAAGCCACTCTACTCACTTGGAAGGAGACCTTCCCATGCAACCTGAATACAAATGAGGGCTTTGCTCACCCCAAGCAATGATTCCGATTAGCCAATTTTATTTAGGCCAAGTTTTCTTTAGCAGTCCCTTTTTTTATTTTTTTAGTGTTATCACTTGCTTTGAGTCAATTCAATACAAGCGCCTAATGTTTTTGTATTTTCCTTTGATTCCTATTTGATCCTAAAACAGAGGAAGGGAGTCGGAAAAGCTATGCAAGTTGGCACGAAGATGGAAATCTCATCTCCTTACCGAAATGATGAATGCTCAAGTATAAAGACTTATAGTGCATCCAGCTCTCTTCATGCAGGATGCAACGCGGGAATTCATAAACCTAATCTACATGCCGATTTGCACATGGAAATCGTCCTAAGCAGGAAATTGCTAGCGTGAAGAACCACAAATCGGTCACCGATCTTCAATCCAGGAGCGCGGTCTAGGCTCACCCCTCCTCCCCTCGACACATCGAGTTCAGGAGCAGTGCTTGGCAGGGTGGGCTCACGGCACGAAGGCTCGAAGATGATGAAGCGACTCTTTAGAGTTTTAAACTAAGTCCAAAGCGCACTATAGGTACATGCAAGATATTAAGGGGTTTGGACCTAATTTACTCGATCAAGCAAGCCTAAAAATTAAGGGCTCATTCCACAAAATGTAAAGATAAGAAAACAAAATCGGAAAATGACAAGCGGCGAAAAACCGAGGAAAATTGCGTTGAGCCCCCAAGTGAACAAACACTTGAAAATTAGGCCCGAGTGTCCAAGTCCAAATGTACCTGTATTATTACAAATTAGAAATGTCTCTCTCTCTCACACAAAAATAAATCACTAACTATCCTCTCTCTCTCAAATCCTCCCGCTCTCTCCTGTCGACTAGGGTAGAAAAGCCGCCTCCGCCTCCCAAGGTTGCACAGGATCCCCTAGGCGATCCTCCTCGATCCGCGGTCCCTCGCAAGAAGACAAGAAAGAAATGGTCAGATAGCTCAATAAAATATATCAAAAATAGAGAGATCAAATAAATCAATAATGTAGGCAATCACAATCACTCAAAAATAAGATCTATACGTTGTTGCACCCCGGCAATGGCGCCATTTGATAACACGGGTTTGGCAAGGGTCTAAATATCTCGCACAAGGCGGAGACAAGAGAGTCGTTGCGGCGACCACTCACTAAACCCGTATTAGTCAACAATGAACCCCCAAGATAAATCAAGCGATGAGAAACAAATGTGGAGTCAAATTTATTATAACTCTACAAAAGTCTGTATAGTGTGCAAGTGTGTAGAGTGTCGAACTCAGGGAGAAAGAAGGATAAATCAAGCAAATTTGTGCAAAATGTGATATGTGATCAAGTGTCTACAAGCATGCAATTTTTTGTGGGTTTTTATTTTTTATATTTTTTATTTGATTTTTTTAATTTTATATTTTGATTTTAATTTCTGATTTTATATTTTCTTTTAATAATTTATATTTTTTATATTTTCTTTTTCTTTTAAAAGGAGTATACATAATATAAGAAAAGGGGAATAATTATCTATAAAGATAAGTAAAAATACTCAAAAATCAGGAAATAAAATATTTTTGGGCTTTTTATTTTTTTCTAATGTTTTTGTAGTTTTTCTATATTTTTCCTAATTTTTTGGTATTTTTAAAGTAGAACATACTAGTAAACAATGAACAAAGCTACTGGCTAATATTGGAATGAGGATGAAAAATAAAAATAGGAGTCCAAAAAACCAAATTAATTTTAAAAAAAGAGAATAAATCATAGAAAATTTAAGTATTTTTAAGATTTTTCGGAATTTTTAGATTTTTAGAAAGATTTTTAGAGTTTTACAATTTTTAAGGTTTTTATTTTGAAATTTTTAATGATTTTTGGTCTGAAGCTAGAAGACACTAAAACACACAAAATATAATTTTTTGGAATTTTTCAAAATGTTTTACTAATTTTTATGGATATTCTAATGCAAACAGTGTTGAAAATGCATATTTTTTATTTTTAATAAATATTAAAATGCAATTAAAATGCAAAACAAAAATACGGCGTGAATGAGCAAGCAAACAGGAGCTGAAGTCTATTTTTTGGTGATTTTTAGCATTTATAGATGCATGGAATAAATACAAACAACAAATGAAAATCACACAGCTGGTAGGGGTATAAGTGCAAATAACAGGAAATACATGGGCCAAAGTGTAATTTTTCACAAAAAATATAACATATTAAACAAGTTCTAGGACTGAATACATATAACATAACCCGCAAGGGTACACCTGCAAAATTCCCAACCCCGCATGTGCTATGCACGTGCTTGGGAAGGACCTTACTTCAATATACAAAAACTCCAGAGGCTGATATGCAATTTACCCAAACATATTACACGTAATATAAATGTTTCTGGACTAAAAATAAATAACTAAACCCATGAGGGGGTCCTTGCAAAATACCCAGTCCCCTCACGCGCACAAGCACGTGAGGTGGCGTGGATAGGACCTAAGTGCAAATAATAAAAGTGCGAGGGTCTAGATACAAATATTACAAAAGTTTTTACACTACAGATAAAAGTTTATGTACTAAAAATAAATACAAAATGGCGCGGGGGTGGAAGTGCAAAATACCCCTTTGTGCGCGATCCAACGGCGATGATGATTTCGCTTGACACGTGGCGCGATCTGAACGGTCGATGACGCTTCGTAGCCGACGTCTGAGATTAGATCTCAGATCGAGATCCAACGGTGGAGAGCGTTGATGATCCGACGGTGGCTGTGCGAACTAGAGGTGCAGCCCGATCCGACGGTGGCTGTGCGAACTAGAGGTGCAGCCCGATCCGACGGTGGAGAGGCACGAAGGAAGAACGGGGAAGAACGTCGGTGAGGCGAACTTCCCCGAGCTCGATCTCCGTGCTCCGGTGATATGGAAGGCTCAAAATGGGGCTGCACGCTCCTAGGAGCTTCCTCTAGGTGCTGGCAGGTCCAAAATACCTCGGCGACGGCCGAGGTTCGCTGGAGATGAGGGCGGAGCTGGTGGAGCTTTGGGGGTCTCCGGCGAAGGTTAAAATGACCTCCCAGGCGCTCGTTGAAGTCCAAGTATCTGCAGAAAAGAGTGAGAGGGTCCAGGGCAAAATGCCTGGACCCCGCGGACTAGAAGTGGTGGCGTGAAGTGGCGTGGAGGGACTCGGCTGGAGGTGCACTCCGACGAGGTGATCGATTGGATGATTGGATAGATGAAACTTGAAATTTCTTTGGGGGTTTTACTCCTAGGGATACATCGAATGAAATGCAAAGAAAATAAGGGGGAAAGAAGTTGCCTCGATGGCCGGAGCCAGAGGGAGATGGTACCTCAATGCCGGTGAAAGGCGGAGGTGGTGGAGCCGCCTCAGTGCTTGCTCGACCCGTTAGAAGGTTTCCCAAGGAAGCTGTCACCTTCCTTGGTTGTTTCAGCACGAAGAGGGGAGTGGAGCTCTTGGGAGAGGGGTTCAAACTTGGCTCGAAACTCGGGGGGTCAATATATATCGTTTGACAATGTGGTTCTGACCCCCCAAAGGCCGAGGAAGATGGCTCGAATCGCCTCTCCTCGGCCTTAGGAGAGACTAGGGCGTGAAAGAGGATTCAACGAGGAACAAAAGTCCTTCAGGGATTGACACGAATAGAGGCAAGTTTTGACCTCGAAAAAATCGAGAAAGAGGGGGCGCAACGAGGTCTGACATGGGCGCAGAGGTGGGGGCGGCCAGTTGACCCGCCGGTCAACGTAGACTGGAGCCTGGTTGGTCCACGTGGACCAACCAGGAAAAATCCCTAAGAAATATTTTATAAATTCATTTAAAAATAGAAAATGATTTTATTAAATTTATGTTATAAAATAAAAAATGTTTGTTATTTTCTAAATCATTTTATGGTGATTTTTAATTATTTTTATGAGGTATAATTTTACAAGTTACCCTTTCAGGCTGTATAGGTATATATATCTATATATTTTATTATTTTATTTTTATTTTGTGAATTTAATTTTATTTATTTTGTTTATTATTTTATAAATTTATAGAATAATTTTATACACTTAAATATATTTTTATTTTATTTTTCCGATGTATTTTATTCACTTAATAAAATAGAAATAGTAATTATATAGGTATGTATATAGGTAGTATACCTAGGTATTGTAATACAAGTATTTTATTTTGTATTTTATTTAGGTTTTTATTCTGATTTTCTTGTACATATTTATTATAAATAATATTTACAAAATTATAAAAATAAGAAATCGTAAAAAAAAAGAATAATAAATAAATTGAATGTTTTAGTCTCTACAAGTATACAATAAGGGTCCAAAACTCAAATTTCAAATCGTAGCTCCGCCAAATGCGAAACCACCGCCATTAAATAGATTATATTAAATTATATACAATTAAAGGTGAGTTTGATGCATTTGTAGTTTTTTTGGGAGATACAGATCTGGGAAGTTGGGATTCTGGAATTTTATTCAGATCATAACTTTTTATCTGTATATTATTTTTGGGTGAAATCAATTTTGTATTTTTATTTATTTAATTATCTACAACTTTCATTTAAAAGTTTCTTTCTTTGAGGTATAAAAAGTGGAATCAAAAATAGTTCCCAAAATGAATAAAGAATGAATTAAATCTTCATTGTATCTGGCCCTTATCTCCCCCTACTTTCTTCCTTGTCGACCTAGTCATCGAGATGCCTAGGTCTCGTGGTTTCAGGTCATAAAATATTTACAATATTTTATTCTTTTTCTTTTCTTTTATTTATTATATAATTTTGTCTTTAAATACAGTATTTTATACACTATTGACACACATGTGCATGAGTGCTAAGATGATGGAATTAAAGGTATTTACATGTATTTGCCAGGGTTTTTGAGGCCAAAATGATAGAATAAAGATGATGAAATATGGATTCATCATGACTGCACAAGGAGTCCATGCAACCATTATGTTTTACATATTTTATGTGTATTATACATTTTTTATGTTTATTTTTATAATATTGATTTGTGTTATACATATTTGATGTGTATTTTTACATATCAATTGGATGCGAACGAAAATTTGTAGTTTTTATGTGTATTATACATTTTGGATGTGCATTACATATTTCATATGTGTATTATATATTTTAGATGTGTATTATACATATTGAAACATCTATTATACATTTTTATATAAAAAGATTACAGATTTCACATAAATCAAAAAACATAAAAATAGCTAATGTGTTGCTAATATGAATTGTATTCTACAACTAATATGAATTGTATTCTACAAATAACCATACAAATTTTACAAAATGATTAATGAAAGTTGAATTAACCACGTATTATACAAAAACCATACAATCGTTACAAAAGGAATCACATATTATACAAAAAACGTGTAAGGATACAAAGATATGTCTGTAAGGATACAAAGATATGTCTCACGTTATTCGCCTAGTACAAAACTGGACATTATTTAAATATGGTATTACGAAAAAATACTAAAATTTGATCTACCTACATTTAGTATTTCAAAATATTAAATACTATCCGTAATTAATGCAAACCATGATGACCAAAATACACTATTGGGTAAACAAATTGATCAAGCTGATAGATTTGAATCTAATGACTATGATCGTTGGCCTTCCTTACACATAAAAGGAGCATGACTCATTTGAAAGCACCCCCCCATATATATATATATATATATGGGAAAAAGGGAGGCTGTGCCCAGTGGTGCAGCCAACTGGCTGCACCTAGTCTCCCAACCGTCGGATCGCTCCCAGATTTACGACAGATGATCAACCCCCCATTCGCACGCTCGATCCCCTAGCCATGGACCTCCACTCTCACTAACAGCCTCCGCGCACCCATTCGCACGCTCGATCCCCTACACATGCCCTAGAACCGAGCCCTAGAAATTCCGAACTCCTGAACATGCCCCTCCTCCGACATCCTGCAGTCCTCGTTGCCTCTCCCCTCGTAGTGGTGCTCCTCTGCCCAGCTGCAGTCCTCACACCCCCGCCCGTGGTCCCCCACTCTCACCTATAGCCCTCTGCGCAAATACGTCCCTTCTGCATCCTCCTCCCAAATCCTGCAGTCCTTGCACCCCCTCTGAGTGTTCCCAGCCACTGACCTATCTCGCCCGTAGCCTCCGCACAACACTTCACTGAGGTGTTGATCCATCTTCCCCTTTGCAAATTTTATTTCAAGCTATACATTATCCACCGATTTCAAATGGATCAAGAGATCCTTCTGCCTCCATGCAGCACGACTTCACCGAGGTGTTGAACCATCCTCTCCTTTGCCATTTTTGTTTCAAGCTAAACATTATCTACCGATTTCAAAGGGATTAAGAGCTTCTCCTGATTTCAGTGCTTGGTGAATAGCATGTACTTTTGTATCATTACTAATGTTTTGTTAGAATGATTTGGTTTTCAGTGAGTTTAATTAGTGGAGAATAAGTTGTAACAGATAGAGGAAGATGTTGGTTTTGGCATACGATTTATGTGATGAAAATCATAGGAGCCTTAGAATGAATTAATGATTTCATTTAAAAATATTACTATTGTAATTTGTATGTCCTAACTTGTTAAAATTTATAATGCTTTAGATACTAATGTCATTGTCATCCGCATGTTACGAAAGGAGGCTGATGAAATTAGCCACTACAAGTCAAAACACTATTGAATGTTGTGACTGTGGTGAAGAAGCATATTTGAGAACTTCATGGACAGACAAAAATACTGGTCGCAGATTCTATGGTTGTGCACGCTTTCGTGATGGTGGATGCAACTTTTTTAAATGGCATGATCCATCGATATGTGCAAGAGGCAAAAAAGTGATCTGAGGATTGCTAAAGAAGTTGGATGAACTGCATTTTGGTGTTGAAAGCCAAACAAAAAGATCCTCAAGCAAGATATATATATATAGGAGTGATCCTGTGAGAGTAAAAAGTTGTGAGAGCATGAGAGGAGTGATTCTGGACCACTAGATTCAACCAGGAGAGACAAGACCAGGAGAGAGAAGATACTTCCAATGAGGTAGGCGTTTCTTGGGATTTAAAAAATCACTACCAAATTTGTAAATTATGTAACAATCTTGTAGAACATAAATTGCACATTGTAAAAGAATTGGAAAAAATGTGACCATTCTATTTTGTAAAATATAAAATCCATATTGTAACTAGTATTTTGTCTAATATAATACTATTTTCATAAATATTTATTGATATACATACTATGTTAACATTTATTATTAAACGTGTGGAGTTAGAAATTACAAAATAAATAGGGAAAATATCAAAATTGATGTGGCTTTCCATCTTATATGAAGTTTCTCATATATATATATATATATATATATATATATATATATATATATGGGTTCAATGGGACTTCCCCCGCATCATTTTCAGAATATTTTATTTTTTTCAAATATCATTATGTATAATCATTTATATATCTCTCTATATGTCAGAAACAGAGACTCATATACCCTCAATCTAGAACGGGTCGATTTCAGCAATGTTTAGACCATTAAAATTACATGTTCTATATGGAGGGCATGGGAGTCTTTGTTTCTGACGAAATCCGAATGTCATATTGGAGGGATATATCAATGAATATACATGGTGATATTTTTCTAAAAAATAAAAAAAATTACGGAAAAATAAGAGTGAGGGCAGCCATGTTGGCTGCCCCTAAGGGGCAACATCATTTTTTCCTATATATATAGATATATATAGGATTCCAATAGGACTTAGTTCTTCCATACCTAAGAAAGACCAACGATCCCATGCATCCACAATTAATCCGTCAGTTATTATCAAAGGCATGTTATAATTATTATTTAAATAACCAAAAATCTATTTTGATCATTATTCATTATATAAATATAGTACGTAACAACTTAATTTATCCCCTCATTAATCTCTCTCCTAATCATTCCATTCATTTCAAAATCTCTCTCTCACACACACATCTAAAATATCTCCCGTCTCCATCGTTGCTTGTCTCCATCTCTGCATCCGTCAGGTGTCTCTCATCTCCATCTCCGTCGTCACTCGTCTCTGTCATTCTTGACATAGAGTCTCGTCGTCCTCTACGCCACCTCCGTCTCTATCTTCACCATCGGCATACTGTTCACAGCTTCATGCACGACCTCATCAGCAAGGCATAAGTGTATGGCACACGTAGTTGCCGGAGGATGATGTTGCGACTCTCTAGGAAGTTCTTCATCACAGACGACGACGACAACAATGCATAGATCGGATCACAACGTGTGCAACATAGTGGTGGCAGTGCGAGGATGCTATGCAACCATTTATCTTACATATTTTATTTGCATTATTGTATGATTTTGATGTGTATTATACATATCTGATATGTATTTTTACGTAATAATTTGGTGCGAATGACAAATGTAGTTTTTTATATATCATGCATATCTGATGTGTATTACACATTTTGGATTTGCAATGTATATTGTGGTTGTGTATTATACATATTTGTTTGTATTTTACTTGTTGATTTAATGTGAATGTGTATTGCATTTTTACAAAGAACTATACAAAATTTATTCTACAAAGAGCCATACAATCGTTACAAAGAACCATGCATTAATTACTAATATGAATTGTATTCTACAAAGAACTGTATAAAATTTACAAATGACTTATGAATTTTGAAGCAAGCACAAATTCTACAAAAGAAACATACAATCGTAACAAAAGGAACCACATATTCTACAAAAACATCTGTCTCACGTAATGTCATCAAGCATGAAATTGGATATTATTTAAATAAGGTATTGTCAAAAATACCAAAATTAGATCTAGTTAAATTTAGTATTTTGAAATATTAAATGATATAAATAATTAATGCAAAAGAGGATGACCAAAATACTCTTTTGGGCAATGAAATTTATAGTGTCGATAGATTTGAATCTAGTGGCTACGATCATTGGCCTTCCTAACACAAGGAAGAACCATGTCCAATTGGAAGGGTCCCATATATATAGGGGGTCTTTCAAATAGGATGCATCCTTCCTGACTTAAGGAAAGCCACCATCTTTTCGTAGAAAACATGAGTACTTGAGTAGAATGTGTATACAGTTTATATTAGGGTTTTTATCACTTGTGCCCCTCCGAGATATCGTAATTTCAGTTATGCCCCTATCTTTTTGGTAATATCAGTTGTGCCCCTCACTTCTTGCTAATCTGTCACTTGTGCCCCTCGGGTTAGTGACCGTCCATCCACAGTGCAAACGGACGTTAACTTTGAGGACATAAGCGCAATTAATTTTAAAAAAAGGATTCAATGATCATTTTACACCCTCTTTCTCACCCTCTTCTTCTTCCTCCTCTTCCCCCATCCTCTTCCTCCTCCTCCAACCTCCTCCTCCTCCCTCTCCGCCCGGAACTCCTCTCCCACCCTCGGCTTGCCCTCTTCCTCCGCCCCAGCCTGCCCCAGCTCCGCCCCGAGCTCCCTGTACCTCCTCCCCAGCCACGCACCTCCTCCCAGCCCCACACCTCCTCCCAGCCCGCACCTCCTCCCAGCCCCGTACCTCCTCCCAGCTCTGCCTCGAGCTCCCTGCGCCTCCTCCCCAGCTCGCACCTCCTCCCAGCTCCACCCCGAGCTCCCCGCGCCTCCTCCCCAGCCCGCACCTCCTCCCAGCTCTGCCCCGAGCTCCCTGCGCCTCCTCCCCAGCCCGCACCTCCTCCCAGCTCTACCCCGAGCTCCCCGCGCTTCCTCCCCAGCCCGCACCTCCTCCCAGCCCCGCACCTCCTCCCAGCTCCGCCCCGAGCTCCCTGCGCCTCCTCCCCATCCCGCACCTCCTTCCAGCTCTGCCCTGAGCTCCCTATGCCTCCTCCCCAGCACACACATCCTCCCAGCTCTTCCTCGAACTCCCCCTCTGCTCCTCTTCCCCGGCCCAACCTCTCCAGCTCCATGCTCTTCCACCTCCTCCCCAGATCCACCTTTGATTTTAGTCTGACCATAATACCCTTCTTAATCACACCATGGTTTGAATAAACCATGGTTATTTTAATTTTTTGACGATCAATCTGACAGAAGGGCACAAGTGATAACGGAGAAAGATGTAAGGGGCACAACTGATATTACCAAAAAGATAGGTGTATAACTGAAATTGCGATATCTTATAGGGGCACAACTAATAAAAACCCTCTATATTATAACTGCACATTATAAATAGATAACTGCATACAAACTGCATATTATAATACAAACATTAAAACTGCACATTTTAATACAATATGTATATGTATTCTACTAAAGTCATCATGTTTTCTAAAGAAAAATGGCTGGCATTCCTGAACTCAGGAAGGACCAAGTCCTATTTGAAAGAAATCATGTATGTGTGTGTGTGTGAGGACTGGGAGGTTGCTCCACAAAGCATTTTCCCCCAAAAAAATTTTGCGAAATTCAATCATATATTTTCATCACTATATCCATGTATATGTCATTCCAATTCCGTCAAAAACAGAGACTCATATATCCTCCATCCAAAACAGGTTGATTATAGCAAAGTTAAGACCGTTAGAATTACATGTTCTAGATGGAGGGCATAGGAGTCTTTTTTCGGATGAAATTGGAATGACATATTAGAAGTATATAGTGATGAAAATACATGGTGAAATTTCGTTAAAAAAATAAAAAACATTTGGTGGAAAATGCTCTGTGGAGCAGCCAACTTAGTTGTTCCATGGAGTTATGTGTGTGTGTAGAGAGAGAGGGTTGATCCTTTGAGAGTCAAAAAATTGTGAGAGCATGAGAGCAGTGAATTTGTACCACTAGATTCTTCTCTTCTCTCTCCTCCTGCAATCAACCAGGAGAGAGATGAAAGAATCTAGTGGCCCAGAATCATTTCTCTCATGCTCTCACAGTTTTTTGCTCTCACAAGATCCTGAATATCAAGATGACTAACTCTAGATTCTTCAAAAGAATTCGACCGTAGACGGTTGGATGAGCACTTTGGTTGCTTGAATTTGCTTCATTCGTTTTAAACCTTCCTTAGCTATTTCCAAAGCAAGTTCTAAGGAACTCCGATCCACAGTTGCACAATCGTACATCGCAAAATGCAGTGATTGGAGGGCCCATAACTTGTTGAGACATGGCTTGTATTCGTCTCTACAAACATTATGCCTTTTCGCTCCCACAAATCTAACAGTCATAGACCACCGTGGAAGTAGATACTCCTTGAGTATTTATTGTAGGCCCTTCTTCTTCAAAATATAAATAGCATGACAACATAGAATACCTTCGAAAGAAAACTTCTTGCATGAACATGTGGATATTTTTTATTGCATGTAAAAATCTACCAAAAACTTTCGATTTTGATTCGCATGTAAAAAACTTCATATCTAACAACATTATCATCCTTTGTGACTTTAAGGCACACATAATTTCTTAAAATCTTCTTAGAATTTTATGAAGTTCACATCAGTGTAAAAGGTGGAAACTTGTGATTCCATTGGATGCTCTGTCACACAGATGCCTTCGTATACAGTGCTTTAAAATGTAGAGTTTCATCAGCCTCACAACGTGCCAATAGGGCCCTTTCATACTGTAGTACAAATTCTGGTAACGGCGTTTGAGAGTGGACATATCCATCAAAGAATGAATTAATGCTTTCTGAACATTGTGTCGATGACATGCTTGCGAAGAAAACATGTTTGAGATATACAGGTACCCACATTCGTCGCAATTCATACATATTGTGCAGCCAGCTATTTTCTACATTATTATGCTTTGTTCGAATGTCTTTCCATTGATCCTCAAACTGTTCAATACTTTGGCTTCTATAAACCCACTTATCATATTCATCCTCAAATTCTTTATCGCATCGCAATTGATGTAAATGAATTAGTGCAATCTTTCTTATATATCAGATGTAAAATCTGTGTGCCGTTGTGGGTAATACCAAAGCAATAGCTTCATGCATGGTAGGATCCTGATCAGTGATTATAGCAACAGGAAACTTCCCATGCATACACTGCAACCATGTATGGAATAACCAAACAGAGGTTTCCGTAGTATCATCTGTAAGCAAAGAACATCCAAAAAATGTTAATTGTCTATGATGATTAACGCCAGTAAATGGTGTAAATTGCATCAGAAATTTGTTGGTTCTATATGTAGTATCAAAAACCACCACATCGCCAAAATGTAAATAAGAAGATCTCAATCGTCCATCAACCCAAAAAAATACTTCGCACAGTCAAATTTTCATCTACTTCAACTTTGAAAAAGAAATCATTGTCTAAAGTCATCGTCTTCAATATATCTAATAACAGTCATACACCCGTGATCGATATTGTTCTTTCAACTGAGTTTGATTTGGTCTTTACAAACTTGACTCGTGATATTCTTCTTGCCAGATGCGCTCAAACATTTGAGATTTTGGAAGCTCCTAACCTACAACCATGAAACTGCTCAATCAGTCCCTTCGCACAAGATGAAATCTCTTTATGTGATCGTAACTTATGTACTTTGGATGGACTAGTAAACACATGGTTATGCTCTTCTTGAAAAGATCGAACCACTCAAGTCCCTTCACCATCCACGGATGCATAAATATGTGCTTGTCAACTGTCTCTAATGTCACATCTACGTTTCACCTCACACCCCTCTTTTCTTTTGTCATTCATATCTTTAAAACCTTCCTTAGAACAAACAATTTTTCTTGCAATAGGGAGATTGGTACGTTCTGACCGATGCAAATTATTTTTACGTATGGATAAACCAAATGATCTTGCATATAAATTGTAAAAATCTACCATGCTTTCGTCCGAAGCAAACTTCATGCCAATGGATGGTTTTCCAACACTGGCGTCCATTGATTTTGTTGTTTCTTCTAAACCTTTATCATGGTCATTAGAACCACAATCCAAAGCTTCACATTATACTCAATGACATCATTGCTCATTTCTTGCATACTCATTTCTTGAATGGCTTCAGCACTGATTTCACCTAGAATATAAGTCGAGATTAAACTGCCACTTTTCACAGAATATCTATTAGAAATCAGATTGAGATTTCGATTCACTTTAATGCAATTCAACTCCAGCACAACTCAAAGTGTGGAAATAATTAGTAAACATGAAGTAAAAAATACATAAACATGAGATAAGAATGCAATTTCTGACTTATTTCTTGTTGGAATTGTAGCGAGTTAAGATTGTTTTGTAACTCAATTAATAATGAAATGATGATACCAGCATTCTCTATTTGACTTATTTCTTGTTGGAACTGTAGTGAGTTAAGAATTTTTTACTAATGAAATGATAATTATTATGAGCAGTTATCGTCATCAATCTTGAACTTTGTTATATTTATGATATACATTCTTTATCACCCAATAATCACTCAACTAGGAAAGAACTGAGTGCATTTGTAATTTTATATGAGTTAACTTCAAAAACACAAGAATTGTTTCATCAAACATTCAATTGTTTAATTTAAATTGTAGTATAGTTACAGGAATGCAATAATTAGCTTGCAATCAGCGGATAATGTTTAGCTTGAAATAAAAATTGCAAAGGACAGGATAGTTCAGCACCTCAGTGAAGTCGTGTTATGCGGAGGCAGGAGAATCTCTTGATCCCTTTGAAATTGGTGGATAATGTATAGCTCGAAATAAAAATTGCAAAGGGGATGATGGTTCAGCACCTCAGTGAAGTGTTGTGCAGAGGCTACGGGCGAGAGAGGTCGGCGGTTGGGAACACGTGAGGGGGTATGAGGGCTGCAGGATTTGGGAGAAGGGTCGTGTTTGTGCCAAGGGTTGTAGGGGGGTCACGGGCGGCGGTGCGAGGGTTGCAGGTGGACAGAGGAGCACCACCGCGAGGGCAACGAGGGTTGCAGGATGTTGGAGGAGGGGCGTGTTTTGGGGATCGGAATTTCTAGTGCTCGGTTCTAGGGCATGTGCGGGGGATCGAGCATGTGAATTGGGGTTGATCATTTGTCGTTAATCTGGGAGCGATCCAACGATTAGGAGGCCGGGTGCAGCCAATTGGTTGCACTCACCCGGATCAGCCTCCTTTCCCTTGTGTGTGTGCGCGTGTGGGTGTGGGGGGTGAGGGATGATGAATCCACATTTCATCATCTTTATTCTATCATTTTGGCATCAAAAACCCTAGAAAATGCCTGTAAATAGCATTAAATATATCATCTTAGCATTCATGCATGTGCATCCAATTAGTGTATAAAATATTGTAATTAAAGCCAAAATTATAGAATAAATAAAAAAAAGAAAAAGAATAAAATATTGTAAATATTTTATGACCCAAAACCCTGAGACCTAGGCATCTTGATGAATAGGTCGACAAGGAATAAAGTAGAGGGAGATAAGGGCCAAAATACAAGAAAATACCCTTGTATTTCATTCAGTCTTTATTCATTTTGGGACATATTTTTGGTTCCACTTTTTATACATCAAATAAGGAAACTTTGTACATGAAAGTTGTAGATAATTAAATAAAGAAAAATAAAGTACAGATAAAAAGTTATGGTCTGAATAAAAATCCAGAATCCCAACTTCCCAGACCCATATCTCACAGATAAAAACTCCAAATGTAGCAAACTCACCTTTAATTGTATATAGAATAAAATAATCTATCTAATGGCGGTAGTTTCGCATTTGACGGAGCTACGGTTTGAAAGTTGAGTTTTGGACCCATATTGTATACTTGTACAGATTAAAATATTCAATTTATTATTTATTAATTATTTTTTGTATTTTATATTTTTATAATTTTGTAAATATTACTTATAATAATTATGTACATTAAAATCAGAATAAAAACCAAAATCAAATACAAAATAAAAATACTTGTATATTAGATACACAGGTATTATACCTATATACATACCTATACAATACCTACTTACATTTTATTAAATATACAAAATAATTCAGAAAATTAAAATAAAAATACAATTAAGTGTATAAAAGTATTTTATAATTCTATAAAATACTAAATAAAAATAATAAAATTAAAATACACAAAATAAAAACAAAAGAATAAAGTATATAGATAATATACCTATATAGGGTACAAATAGTAACTTGTAAATATATACCCCTAAAAAACAAATAAAAATTACCATAAAATAATTTATAAATTAATAAACATTTTTTATTTTTAAACCAAAAATTAGTAAATTCAAATTCTATTTTTAATTGAATTAATAACCCTTTTTGCCAGGGATTTTTCTGGTTGGTCCACGTGGACCAACCAGAATCATCCGCTGGTTGACCTCGGTCAACTCTTTGACCGAGGTCTGTACAGTGTCAGATGTGGTTTTTGTCACATTTTTGCGGATTTTTCGAGGTTCCTCCTTGCGTTATCTCGTGAAAGCTCCTGGATGACTTTTTCTCCTCGACAAACGGACTTACACGCCTAGCCTTCGCTTCGTAGATTGGATCAGTGATGCGGGAGATATGCATCGATTTGTGGAGCGCCAGAGCCACTTTGTTCAAAAGCCCCCGTCTCCCTCCTTGACTCCTTGAACTGTTCTTGGCTGACCTTCAGACCTCCAAGCGATCAGCTTGGGATCCCCGGTGACAGGGGGTTGATCCCCACCCTTGTCGAGGTGTAGCGGAGGGCCGAGGCGTGTTCCACTTCATCTCCGACGGTCGCGCCGCCGTGAGGTTTTTACCTCGTCCTCCCTGGGCTTGAGGTTCATTTTTCTTCTTTTTCTTGCTTGTCTTTAGTCCTGGTAGCAGTAGGATCCCCTAGGTATCCTCCATTTCGCCTGAGATTCACCCAGTTGCTTTCGCCTCCACCTCGCCGGAACAAGCTCCGGCGAGTTCGTTTCTCCGTCACCTGCCACCTATAGACCACCTCTTTGCCACTGGAGGGTCGCGGCAGTTTGCCCGCGATCCCCTTCACTCTTTTTTGCAGGTACTCCGAACGAGTCCAGGTGCTGGAGAGGATTTTGCGAGCGGCCGGAGCTTCTTGGACCCGTCTCCTCGTCTTTTATGTGGCGGTGGTCCTACGACGCTTCCCCGCTCTTTTCGCCTCCTCCGGTCGACAGAGCAACCAAGAAGGAGTGTTTCTGGATGATCTGAGCTTCAACGGGTGATGGAGGTGGGAGATCTTCTCGAAGGAAGCTCGCTCCGGCGAGAGATCCTCCCTGTTCTTCCAGCGTGGTCCTCCACCGTCCGATCGACGAGAGTCTCCAGAAGTCACAGCAGCCCTCGGATCTGCTGCAGTCCCAGCCATTCGATCGTGCTAGGAGCATCTAATCGGGACCTTTCATCCGAAGGGGTATCGCGGCCCCTCGCGTCGACACGTGTCTTCAAGTGAGCATCCTCAACCGTGCGATATGCCCATTGACTGGGAATTTTGCATATTCGATCCCAATCGTTTTTGTATTTGGTAATTACCCCCTTAATCTTTCATCTGCGTGTAATAGTTTTGTATATTTTGCATGGTTGCCCCTATTGTTTTGTAATATAGAACTTGTACCCCTGCCAGTGGTGCACGTGGTTCCTCACGTGTATTCTTGGCATTTTTGCATTACAACCCTCGACCTTTTATTTATTGCAACTCCATCCTTCCCAAACGCGTGCATTGCACGTGTTTAGGTGGGTCTTTTACAGTAAAACCCATGCAGCTTTAGGTTTTTGAACTTAGTCTACAAACTTCGCTAATTAGTTAATATTTTCTAGAAAACTTTCACTCAGGCCCTTGAACTTCTCGCATATGACCAAAATACCCCTGCAAGTGTGACTTTTCTTTTTGCTGTCTCTAATTTTTACATGCATTTCTAAAAGCCCAAAAATTCTACAAAAATCACATTAAGCTCATGTTCACTTGTACTTTAACGCTATATTTTTGCATTTAATTTTTATTGCATTTTAGCATTTATTAAAAATCAAAAACATGCCATTTCAGTATTGTCTAGCTTAGAAAATACCAAAAAATATTAAAATACCCCGAAAAATTTCAAAAAAATTACCTACTGTCTATTTTAACCTATTTTAGTGTCAGTCCAAAAATCTAAAAATCTCAAAAGAAAAACCTTAAAAATTAGAAAATACCTAAAAACTTCAAAAAAATATATAAAATTATAGAAGACTCTAAAAAATGCAAACCCAATTCCTGTATGTTTTGTATTTTCTTATCTTTATTTTAAAATTAGTTTGGAAAATTTTGGTGGTTGTTTGACATTTTTAATTCCCATTTTACCCCCAGCCAGTAGCTAATTCCCTGTTTTCCTTTATTTTTCTATTTAAAATATACCAAAAACATTCTGAAAAATACCCAAAAATCACAAAAACAGTAAAAATTTATAAAAAGACCAAAAAGATTTTATTTCTGAATTTTTGACTATTTTTGCATATTTTTATAAAAAGTTTATCACCCCTTTTATTACATAGCTTATATATTCCAATATTTAAAAAAAAGAAAAAAATATATAAAATATAAAATATATAAAAATCAGAAAATTAAAAACCCACAAATATCTTTGCATTGCATAGTGTAGACATCACTTCACTTTCACATACACACTCTTGTGCATCTACCATGTTTGCTCCCTGTGTTCGAACTCTCTACGTACTTGCTTTCTATACACCATTTATGTAGAATTAAAAATAAATTTTAACTTCGCATTGCTTGTCATTGCTTGATCTATAGTGTGGGTTAATTGTTGATTAATTAGGGATATTTAGCGGTCTCCGCAGCGACCCTTGTGTTCCCGCCTTGTGTGTAATACACGACCCTAATTCCCTCGCTGTTCGATCGCCTCTACGAGGGATTTTTTGCAAGTATACCCTCGCGACTTTTGTAATTTTGTTTTAGTCCATCAACTTTAATTTGTAGTTTAAAATTTTTGTAAAAGTTGCAAGTAGACCCTCGGACTTTAAGTATTTACACATAGGTCCTCCGCCACGTCACCTCACGTGACTTGTTCACGTGAGGTGTGGGCATTTTGCATCGAGGCCCTTGGTCCTTTGGTTATTTCGTTTTAATACCAGAACTTGTAGTTTAAATGTAAAACTTTTGGAAATATTGCATGTTAGCCCTCGGAGGTTTTTAAAATTACTCTTAGGTCCCTGCCAAGCGCGTGCAAGTCACGCGCCCTGGTGGGTATTTTACACTGATACCCCTGCGGGTCTGCTAATTTGTGTTTGGTCCTTAAAAATTGAATATTCAGTGTTAAATTTTGTGGAAAATTGCTTGGATGCCCCTGTACTTTTGTGTATTTGCATATATACCCCTACTAGGCTGTGACATTTTTGTGAATTTGTCTGATTTATTTGGAGCATCATTTTAATTCGAAAAATTCCACAAAAATCACATTAAGCTTCTGTGTGCTTGTACTTTAATGCTATATTTTTAGTTTTTGATTTATTACATTTTCATATTTATTAAAAATCAAGAACTTGCTTTTTGTCTACTGTCTTGCTTAGAAAATGCCAAAAAAAATTAAAATACCTTGAAAAAATTCCAAAAAATTCCCTACTGTCTATTTTTTTAGTGTCAATCCAAAAACCACTAAAAATCTCAAAAGAAAAACCTTAAAAATTCGAAAATACATAAAAACTTCAAAAAAATCTAAAAAATTGTAGAAAAATCAGAAAAATATAAATTCAAGCCCTTTAGGTTCCCCATTTTATCTATTTTACTTTAAAATTAGTTGGGAAAACAATTTGTGGCTGTTTGATATTTTTAATCTCCATTTTACCCTCAGCCAGTAGCTAATTCCCTGTGTTGCTTTATTTTGCTATTTAAAAATACCAAAAACAATCTGAAAAATACCCAAAAATCATAAAAATAGTAAAAAAGTATAAAAAACCAAAAAGATTTTATTTCTAAATTTTTGACTATTTTTGCATATTTTATAAATATTTTATCACATCGTTTATTAGATAGCTTATATCTTCCAATATTGAAAAAGAAAATAGAAAAATATAAAATATAAAATATAAAAATCAGAAAATTTAAAACCAAAATACAAAATTAAAAAAATTAAAAAATAAAATAAAATTTAAAAACCAGCAAAAATCTTTGCATTTGCATAGTGTAGATAACACTTCACTTTCACTCACACACACACTTGTGCATCTACCCTGTTTACTCCCTGTGTTCGAACTCTATACGTACTTGCTTGCTATACACCATTTATGTAGAGTTAAAAATAAATTTTAACTTCACATTTATTTCTTATTGCTTGATCTATAGTGTGGGTTAATTGTTGATTAAATACGAGGTTCATTTGGAGTGGTCAACACACCGACTGCTGACTCGCCTTGTGAGTCAATACGACCGCTTGTGAATCTTGTAGTTATCAAATGGCGCCATTGTCGGGGAGCAACAACGCGTAGATACTTTTTGCCTTGTGTTGTGATTGGTTGTCTATTCTGCGGCTTTTCTTTTCGCTCTTTTATTTTCATTGATATACATTGTTGAATTGTCTGACCACTCTCCTTGTTTGGATTTCTTGCGAGGTACGCGGATCGAGGGAGGAGCTCTCTTCCAGGAGCACCAGCGCACCCACGAGAGGCGACTTGACTTAGCACGAAGGCGGGCTAGGAGAGGATTTTGAAGACAGTTCTAGTGTATATATTTATTGCATTTATTAGTGTAATTCTTGTGAGAGAGAGACTCTATATCTGTAATAATACAGGTACCCCCGGACATTTGACATTCGAGCCTAATTTCCAGGTGTTGTACACCTGGGGGCTCACCGCAGTTTTATCGACTTTCATCGCATTTTTTTACTTTGTTTTCCGATTTTCGATTTTCTATATTTTGTGTGATTGAGCCCCTAGTTCTAGGATTGCTTGCGATAGACTAAGGCCAAACACCTAATATCTTGCATGCACCTATAGCCACGTTTGGACTTAGTCAAATCATTAAACAGTTGATTCACCGTCTTCAATCCACCGCACCGCGAGCCCCACCCTGCCAAGCGCTGCTCCTGAACTCGACGTGTCGAGAGGAGGAGGGGTGAGCCTAGACCGGACTCTAGGGTTGAGGATTGGTGGTCAGCTTGTGGTTCTTCACGATAATAGCAATTTCTGAATTTAGGGCGATTTCATCGGATTGCATTTGCATATAGATAGGTTTCAATTCTGCTGAGCATCTTTGTATGTAGAGTGCTGGAGGCAAGGTGAGCATTTCTCTTTAGCATTCATCATCGATTGTCGCTTGCATTGCTTTTCCGACTCTCCCTCTGATTTTGCCAACCTAGGTGCTAAGTGAAATTGACTCCTTGTTAGGCTCGTGCATTTTACACTAAAAATCCAAAAAAGTGATGATCAAATAAAATCGGGACTGCTAATATTACTTGACCCTAAAACCGATCAAAGGAAAAATCTTGTATTGGGACGAGTAATCCCCTCATTGTCTTCGTTTTACATTGCTCGCGTACACACTAAGGTTAGAGCCCAAATCCTACTTTCACCCCCCTAAGTGTTTGCGTAATTTTGGACTTCTCACCTAACACTAAAACAGACAAGATAAAAAGACTGACTTTTTGGTCTCTACCGAGTTGAATAGGTGAATTGAGGGTTTGTATTGTGTGAGTTTGCTTGTGGTTGTTTGTGTGCATTCTAGATCATCTCTGCGTATTTGCGCCTTTCTCCACATGTCTCTTGACTTGACTTTCATGCTCCCCCAAATCATTTTCCTTTTGTTTTCGAGATGGATCCCTCGAGCGATTTTTATCCAGATTTTGTGGATTCCTCGTACCCTCCAGCCGGTCCACCTCCCTTTTATCAGGAGGATCCTCTTCCTACTTTTTCTGATTTTTGTACATACCCGCCTCAGCCCAGTATCAGACTTCGGACTTCTCACCCACCTCCACCCCCACCTGTGTATTATCCACCTCCACCGTCACATCCACCCGAGTCTGACCTGATGGAGTCACCTCCCTCGATCTCTATGAGTGATATCTTGAATCGGATGACAAAGCACATTGATTGATGAATGATGATCTTGCTTTCTTGAGGAAGAATCAGATTAATGCTCCTTTCGTCGGGGATACGGGCTTCACTTGTAGGTAATCATGGGAGCTTGCAATCGCAAAAATACAAAAAAAATGAGAAAAATGTAAAAATCCAAAAAGAGTCCAGGAGACACTTGGTTGATCAATATTTTGAGAGAGAGTCCACTTGCCAGAACCCTTGACCACACATCCATTCACACCTAGTCCCACCTTTGACCCCGAGGATGTCGCTGTACAGACTGCTATTGGCATTCCTCGTGTAGATGCTGATTCCGACTTCCTCCCTTGTATGGAGGAGGTCCAAAAATTCAAAAAATGCTATCTGAACCCGAAGTGGTGGCTACTATTCATGAGATTATCCGTGCCCCACTTCAGCAGGCCATGACCCAATTATCTGCGCCTCTTCCCAAGAAGAGAAAGCGGAGGAGTAGATCTGAGCGTTACATTCTGACCATGGCCACTACCCACGCCATCACACACCGGTCCCATTCCCAGAAAGAAGAACACAGCTACACCTTTCATCACGTGCACCATCTCTGACCATACTTGTGATCACACTCTCCTAGACGGCGGTGCATCTATTAGCATATTACCCTTCTCGTTGGTACAGTCTCTTCACTTAGGGCCTCTCAAGAAGACTAGGATGATCGTTCAGTTTTGCTAATGGATCTATCAAGAGGTCGAAGGGTATCCTTGAAAACACCGTCATTTCTATTCAGGGCACGAGCCACAATGTTGATTTTGTCATGTTGCCCATGGAGACCTCCACAGGGAGCCGTCTCCAAATCTCCTGGGACGACCGTTTCTCGCCTCTGCGAGGGTCGTTATTGACTATGGATCAGGAGAGATCCGCTAACGTCCTGTTGACGGGAGCGAAGCGTCGATCACCGCACCCACAGTGGACCAGATACCTGCACCTGATGCACCTTCACCGATTCTAGCTGACTCTTGAGGCCTGTGACTGATCTGATGCTATTAGAAATGTTTGCCTAGCACCCCTGATGAGACCCGACGAATCCCCCGAAAGGGGAGGAAATCGGAAAGCATAGACCTCGCAGTTCCTCCTCCTGATGTGTGGCGATGTGTTGATGAAATCCAAAGCATTTATGTGATTGATCCATTTGAGCGGAGGGCAGATACCAAGACTGGACATGACGGACATGGTTTGAACACTTCCACTGATAAGTCTGTTCCTGGTCACTCACAAGTAAAGATGATTGAGGATGTTTATGATGTTGCCCATTATTTTGAGAGACCTCATAAGGAAACAAATGATTCAGGTGAGACTCTTGTGGACGATCTGAGTTCGTATACTTCCACTGATGATTTCGTCCCTTTTGATTTTGACCTAGACGAGCCCTCGCAGGACGACTCCGATTACACTTCTTCCGAGGATGATGAGTTTGTCCCATTCCACTTTGATATCTGCGAGACTTCCAAGGCTGGACCTAGCCGTACTTCTTCCACTCACCAGTCTGTGCCTCCACATCATAGGAACACCAAGGGAGAACCTAGCCATACTACTTCCATTGACCAGTTCGTCCCTTTCCATTTTGATTCCACTGAGGGCCTTCACCGTGTCGACCCTGATCGGCTTCCGTCCACTGTGGACCCCGATGTCGACATACACCATATCAAATCTATCCTCAGCGGTCTCGCAAGAAGGTTAGCTTTCTGCCTTCTTGATCATATGTACATCCACCTCTCTGTTGTACATTCTCCTTTGTTCCGTTTTGCTCGTCCATCCATTCTCGTGTTTGCCTTGCTTAGGACGCACTTTGTCCTATGTATAGGAGGGGTGGACGAGCCGAGTGTTTGGTCGTTGTTCCGTGTCATCACTCCTGTTGTTGCCTATACTTAGGGCTTCTTTTACCCTAAGTATAGGGGGAGTGGTGTGTACATCCTCATGATCTCTCCTTCCATTGTCAGAATCTTTTAATATTTTCTTCTTTTCTTCTTTTCCTTTCCTGTCTTCTTTTTCTATCAAAAAGGTGTCGCCCTTGTAGACAGTTATCCATACTTAGGACGTACTTTGTCCTAAGTATAGGGGTTGGCACCCCGAGTTCTTTCAGTTTCTTTTCGATCCTCTCATTGTCTCCTCTTCTTGTCTATACTTAGGGATATCTTACCCTAAGTATAGGGGGAGACAATCTGAGTACGATCTGTTCATTCCCACCCTTGACCCTCCCTGCGTTGTGTACAGTCTGCTATACTTAGGATTATTTGATCCTAAGTATAGGGGGGACGGTCAACTTCTTATTCGTTCATTCATTCCTTCATTCGTTCTTTATTTTAGACTTGCCTATACTTAGTACTAGTTATTTCTTCTCTTTTCTCTCCGATCTATGAGGACATAGCTCAAGCTAAGTATAGGGGACCGTATATACTATGTATATACTTAGCCATAACTCGTACTTTCATATTTTCTTAATAATATGGCCAATAATTCATTAAAATTCATTAAAATCCTTAACAAAAAAGGTGTTTTGTTCCTCAAATTCTCTTTGTAATTACTGATTAATAAATCAGGTAAAATGTTTTTGCAAAATGTTTGAAAAATAGATTGAAGATCCTTGTGAACATTTATTGAAAACTATTTTGAAAATGTTTTGTTACATGTTTTCAACCTTTTGTAAAAAAGTGTGGTTTGTAAAATTTCTTTTCTTTGTGTGAAATAAAATGTGTGAAAAATTGATTTGCAAATGTTTGAAAAATGGTTGCAAAAATGTTTTGAAAAACCTATATATACTATTTTGAAGACCTTTGCAAAATGATTTTCAAATGTGTGTACATGTTTGTAAAATATTTGTAAAAATTATTTTGGACTATAGTTTTCAAAAATTGTGTGAAAGTTGGTGACAAATAAGATTGAGGAATATATACATCTTACCAAAATCCATTATATGTATATATAAAATTGACCACTTACCCTTGTAAATTCTTAAAATCCACTTCTTGTATATATAAGAAGCACTCCGTGTACATAATTTTCACCTAGTTTTCAGCCAAAATCTTTTTGTTTTCAAAAATCCAAAAACATTTGCAAAAACTAAAATCAAAAAACATTTAAAAAAATCTTTTTTGAAAAAGACAAAAAAATGTATCTGCATATGCATCATCATCATGTTTTCAAAAAACCCATAAAAAGTTCAAAATCTTTGAAAATTGTATCACAAAAATATTTTCTGCATTGCATTGCATTGCATTCGCATTTTTCGGATTGAGTTTGATAGTTGAACAAGTCTAAGTAAAATCTCGGAGATTGGAGCTTGATTGGAACCGTAAAATCTACCTAATAACAGGACCTTATAGGACCTGGGTTTGGAGGTACTTCAGGTCTAGTTGACTTAATTCTTTGAGGATCACGAGACTTGGTTCAATGGATTCTTGACCGCCTAAGTAGAGTATTTCGGAGCATACGCACGACTCTTATTGATAATGACCTAACTTGAACACCTGCACCTTTCACATGGCTCGACTCAGTTGGAGTGGTGAGGGGATTGGATTTGCCGGTATGAGACGCACACAAGTGGAAACACTTGTCCTCCTCTAGGGAGGGAAGTGCACCCCAACCCGTCCAGTGATTAGGAAGTCTAAAGACAGGAGGTTGTGGGTTGCAATAAAGCTTCAAAAGAGGGATAGTCTACTGGCTCAAGAGGAAAAACTCCTTATGTAAATGTTGTTGTATATAGTATTAAAAAAATGTTCAGGCATATACAAAAATAAAAAGCCTGCAAAGTATGTACAAATGTTGTAAAGCCAATAAGCAAGCTTGAGTTCCAAAGTCAAATATGTGAGCCTGCAGCAGGATGACTTGACTACACTGGTCTTGCATCCCAGGATAGGTAGCTACACTGGCTACCGTCCATTCTTCTCTTCACCCCCTCCTCTTGAGCTAGTTGCCACTTGAACTTAGAAGGGAATACCCCGCTCCTCGAGGATGGAGTTATTGGATTGGGGAATCATTGGGTTGTCGTACTGGAGAAGTCAGTTTCTTTGTCATTCTAGTTGGGGAGAGCCACCCTCACTTACACTGTACGAGTCAGACTCATAGTCGTAAGGGTTTGCGTATGAATTGAGATATTTCTGACCTGGCTATTGAGGAGACTTGAGCAGAGTTTTGGGATTCTCAAGGACTGTTGGATTTCAAATTCGGTTCTCATTAAGGTTCCGCATGCACTCAGATTCCAAAGGTCCGATTTGAGCTCCAAACTTTGATTTTGTGAAGACAAGTTTGATAATCAAATAAAATCCAAGTTCTTCTCTTTCTTTTCTTTCTTTTTCTTTTTGCACTTATTGCATAAGTGTTTGCTAGGGACTAGCAAAGGTAAGTATAGGGGGATGATGAATCCACATTTCATCATCTTTATTCTATCATTTTGGCATCAAAAACCCTAGCAAATGCCTGTAAATAGCATTAAATATATCATCTTAGCATTCATGCATGTGCATCCAATTAGTGTATAAAATACTGTAAATAAAGCCAAAATTATAGAATAAATAAAAGAAAAGAAAAAGAATAAAATATTGTAAAAATTTTATGACCCAAAACCCTGAGACCTAGGCATCTTGATGAATAGGTCGACAAGGAATAAAGTAGGGGGAGATAAGGGCCAAAATGCAAGAAAGTACCCTTGTATTTCATTCATTCTTTATTCAATTTGGGACCTATTTTTGGTTCCACTTTTTATACATCAAATAAGGAAACTTTGTACATGAAAGTTGTAGATAACTAAATAAAGAAAAATACAAAATTGATTTCACTGAAAAATAATGTACAGATAAAAAGTTATGGTCTGAATAAAAATTCAGAATCCCAACTTCCCAGACCCATATCTCACAGATAAAAACTCCAAATTCAGCAAACTCACCAATAATTGTATATAGAATAAAATAATCTATCTAATGGCGGTGGTTTCGCATTTGACGGGCTACGGTTTGAAAGTTGAGTTTTGGACCCCTATTGTATACTTGTACAGATTAAAATATTCAATTTATTATTTATTAATTATTTTTGTATTTTTATATTTTTATAATTTTGTAAATATTACTTATAATATATTTGTATATTAAAATCAGAATAAAAACTCAAATAAAATGCAAAATAGAAATATATGTACATAAAATACACAGGTATTATACCTATACACATACCTATACAATACCTACTTTTTATTTATTAAATATACAAAACCTATCAGAAAAATAAAACAAAAATATATTTGTGTGTATAAAAGTATTTTATTATTTTATAAAATAATAAATAAAAATAATAAAATTAAAACACACAAAATAAAAATAAAGTAATAAAAGGTATATAGATATTTAAACCTATAAAGGGCATAATAGGTAACTTGTAAAAATAAACCTCACAAAAATAATTTAAAATCATAATAAAATAATTTATAAAATAATAAACATTTTTATTAATTAACCTAAAATTAAATAAATCATTTTTTATTTTTAAATGAGTTTACAAATAATTTTGAGAGGTTTTTCCTGGTTGGTCCACGTGGACCAACCAGGTGGTCAGGACTATTGACCGAGGTCAACAGTCTGACCTTTACCTTTGATGGTGTCAGAAACCTCGTTTCTCGTCCATTTCTCCAATTTTTCGAGGCTACCGTTGCATCCTTTCATGTTAGACTCTTCTTGACTTTTCTTCCCCAAAGATTGAGGATGCCCGCCCAGTGCTTTACTTGAACTTTGGATCATCGTAGCGACCGCAATAGCCTCGTTCTTCTCGCCCCGTCAACACTACAAAACCAAGCCCTTGACTTCCATTCGAATTTGAACCCCAATCCTGGTCTCTCTCGTGCCCTTTCGATTCCAATCAAGTCCTGGAGGTGACAGCTCAAGATCGACTCGTCTAGGAGGCGGAGCAACGTGGCCTAGGGCGTTCCATCACCTCCGGCCAACCACCGTCGAGGTACCCCTAACCTCGGGCTCCCTAGGCCCTTGAGGTAGTTATCTCTCCTTAGTTTTTCTTGCATTCATCTAGCCACAGTTCTAGTTACAAAACCCTCTAAAAAAGATCTCGATTCATCGATAAGTTTGCACCTCCAAATCCTTCGCCGGAGCGCTCCTCCGGCTGCTACCTTCACGTCACCTCCACCGCTCGTCAACCACTGCGGGGCCGGGGCAATTTGCCCTCGGCCCTTTCACGTCATTTCCCTGTAGGTATTGAGCTGAATCGCATACCTGGGAGCCCTTTTTGGAGACGCCGGAGATACCTGGAGGTCTCGAGCTCCGCCGCCGTCGCAGGCGAGAACCAGCGTCCCTCCGACCACTTAGAAGCTCCCCCACATGGAGATCGCCTGCAGGAAGCGATCGGGGGCAGTTTTGAGGTCTGAACGCCGACGAAGGAGGATGGGGGAGGTCGCGGAAGTTCGCCGTCACCGGCCTTCTTCCGCGTTCTTCCTCCAGTCCTTGCCGCCGTCCGATCAAGCGAGCCCCCAGATCCACCACCAGCCGTTCGATCGCCTTCGCGCCCCGTCCGTCAGATCTTGGGCCGGGATCTAATCCTGGCTGAAATGCCCCACCTCAGCGGTAGCGCATCTCAAGACCCATTCTCAATATTACCCAACAACAATCATAAACAACCTGCATGATATACCACTTATACAAAATAAGGAAATAGGGAAGAAAAATCTAAGTTCCATTGATAACAAAAGTCCACATACGGATAACCATAAGTCCTCAGAGTCTCTTATTACATCATAAATACTTGGAAAAGAAGGATAACAGAAACTACTAAGAAACTAGTCCTCAACCTTAATAACGTCCTGCAGATGCACCACCAAAGATGGAGGCCTCTATCTCCTGCTCTACACTTCCTGTCGGATTTCTAAATGAAGTAGTTCATGAGTCAACTGACTCAGTAAGGATAAATAAATTATAAATTAAAAGAATATAGGTAGGTAATGCAAATGAGGTAACTGAACAAGTTTAGAAGAGAACATTTTTTAAAAGCATAAAACAAATTACTACCACCTATTTTCCAGGCCTTTAACACGTGTGCATCAAAACAAAACTTTGACATATCTTAATCCATACTTTCATTACTTATCCCGGTCTTGTTCGTCAAAGGAGAAAGCATGCACCTAGGAATGAAGTCTGCAACACTCCATTCATTAGTGCCAATCTAAAACCTGTGCGCAACGTGATCCTTCAGCTAGTCTAGTTGGTAGTACTCTGACACTCGAGACGGGGCGTATGACTCCAAAGAGTCACAACTCTGTCAATGGAGTCTGTCGGAGGAGTCTCACTCGCTCCTTAAACAAGTGCAGCAAAAACAGATCCGTATGATGCAATGCATACGTGCATCCACCTCAATTCCACCAGAGTACCTACCACCACCCCACTCTATGATGCCCCTCGAGTGGGGGTGACCCACTGTCGGCTCAGCCAGAACTACAAGGGTGTGCACCCACCTTGTAGTATTTTTTTTTATCCACCACACGTGTAATATATTTTATTCAAAAGTAACCCAACTTAGATTAGAAGACAAACATCTCTGTACGCATTAGACAATCGTTGGCATATAAGACCCCAAGTCCATAAATCATTTCATTATCACTTAATCCAGGTGTACTCACAATTATTCAACACTGTACTTGAAGCATTGGATTTCTCAGAACTAGGCGTTAATAAACCTTCCACTGAATATTTTATCTGGGGTTACCCACAGTCTATTTTGATAATTACATGCTTGGAGACTAATCAAGGCATCCTCCATCTATGTTCCATGTAAAAATCTAAGTTTGTGAAAGGACTTATATCATTAAACATGGGATAAAGAACAATTACAAAAGGCGACACCGCAGAGAAACCAATTTGATCATAAATATAACACTTAAATATAATTGTATTGCAAGATTCGTATGATCATATAAACTATGATATCAACTATCGTCAAGAGTTAGACCCATCTAGAAAACAATCAATATAATGTGATATTATTACTTAGTGTTGATTATTAATCTATACGTATAAAACTCTATTTCTGTAATCTAAATCCCAACCACATACTAGTTAACTATTATCTAAATAAACTAAAAGGAAAGGATGTGGAACTCCATGTTGGAGTTTCATACGTATGAGACAATGGATGCAACAATGGTCATCATCCTGAGGTATTACGCATAATGTATCTAGGGAAGATGTGTAGTAATCCTACAATCTTAAATTTCAAACCCAATAATATCTATCGTCGAAAGATCAATTAGGCAAGATCTCAGAGTTTGATTGCATCTTTAGATCTGATCACATCTCGTCGATAGGTCAATTAGACATAATTGAAGCTTTTCTTTTTCTATAAATAAAACTTTCTGCAAGATGGATCAAACCCTATTCGTTGCTGTTGTCCGTGATAGTCCCCTGACAATCAACTATATACCATCACACTAATCCATTCCTCAATATCAAAAAAATATGCTTCTACCTTCAATGATTAAATTATTCTATATCAACAAAAGTATTTGGAAAAATCCATCGAACATTCTTGAGTTCATTTTGGCCTTCAATCTCAATTTATGATATCAATAGACCTCTTTTAAATCAAACATGAAATCCATGAGCCACGCTTTACAAGTAGATGATTTAAGAGAGAGAAATCACGATGTACCAACAGCAAAAGGAAGATCCAGGTGGGATTGGGATCAAAGCGAATAAGCATCCATCGAGATAACATTCTCCATAATCATAAAGAAACAGATTAGGGGAGAAGGTTGAGATCCATTACCTATGCTAGTGCACGCTCCAATCCGCGTGCTTGGTCGCTCGATCAAGAATCCGATGAGAGGGTTGTCTTTCCCTTACGATGGTCCTCCTCGTCTTCTTTTTCTCACGAAGCTACGTGGCTTCGAGAGCTTTTGATAATGGTGGTGGCACAATTCTCCCTTGATTCTTTGGAGAATGAGAGGGAAAATGAGATAAGGGGATGACTTGGTGAGGAAGAAAAAGATGTATTAGGGTTTGGGAAAGGAGTGAGAATGAGGGGAGATGAAGGGTGGGGGTCTTAATATAGGTTAGAAATAAAATCCTAGTTTTCGGATCCTAAAATAGCCTAAATTCGTATTAACTTATCTAATCCCGTAACCATTAATCCCCCTCAATATCCATGACCCTCTTCACCAAAACATGCATATCTTCCCACATCCGAACTCGGAATTATGCATTTTGGACTCGTTGGAAAGCTTGCGACGAGACGCTTCTTTTGAGTATAATATTGAACAGTTTTTAAGACTTCAGGAAAAAATGAAATTTGTGGGGTGTTACATCATAACAACCTTAAAAACATACTCGTCCCCGAGACTTAGGATGCAAAAGGTGTAATCATAACAACCTTAAAAGGTTGGATCCTATCGAGTAAAAGATAAAAACTTTAAAAAGATGAAAGTAGCTTATAAATAACCTTCAAAAAGGTGTGGATAGTCACGCCGCATATCCGCCTCGAGTTTCCCACGTGGCCTCCTTAGAGTTTGTGTCGTTGCCAAAGGACCTTCACCAAAGGTATCTCCTTTATGCCTCAACTTCTTCACTGAATGATCAATGATCTGCCGGTTCCTCCGAATAACTCAGGTAAGTATTCACGTGAAGATCATCATAACTAATCACATGTGATGAATCATGCACATATTTTCTCAAGTTGGAGATATGAAAAACATCATGCACACCAGCAAGGAGAGGAAGGAGTGCAATCATGTATGCAAATTTACCAATCTTTTCAAGAATCTCAAAAGGTCCGACAAATCGTGGTGCTAATTTTCCCTTCACTCCAAACGCTGAACTCCCTTCATGGGAGAAACTCTCAAGAAGACAAAATCACCAACCTCAAAGCTAAGATCAGTGCGTCGTTTATCACTATAGCTCTTTTGTCTACTCTGTGCAGTAAGCAATTTCTCTCGAGCTATCTTAACTGCCTTAGCGGTCTCCTCCAAGTACTCTATCATATGTAGAAGGTTATGTCCAATCTCTTGCAAACTCAGCGGTGTAGAACACCGCCTTCCATACAATACTTTCAAAAGGGGCCATGCCTATGCTAGCATGGTAACTGTTATTATATGTAAACTCTGCTAACGGCAAATGATCCTTCCACGTCCCTCTCCACTCCAGCACACATGCTCGAAGAAGATCCTCAAGTGTATGAATCGTCCTCTCGGATTGTCCGTCGGTCTGTGGATGGTAAGCAGAACTGAGGCATAGTTGCACTTCTAAAGAACTCATGAATTCTCTCCAGTAGTGAGAGGTGAACCTTGGGGATCACGATCAGATACAATCTGCTTTGGCAACCCATGAAGTTTGACAATCTCCTTAATAAAGATCACTGCAAGCTGTGAGGGAGTGCATGCCATACTCACGGGTATGAAATGTGTTGACTTAGTAAGCCTATCCACCACGACCCAGATGGCATCATGACTGCCAGTGGGTCTTAGGAAGTCCCGTCACAAAGTTCATAGATATACCCTCCCACTTCCACTCAGGAATAGGAAGGGATTGCAAAGTCCAGGGTGGCCTCTTATGTTCAGCCTTGATTTGTTGACACGTTAAGCATTTTTCTACGACTTGGCCACATCCCTTCTCATTTGCTTCCACCAGAAGTTCTTTTTCAAATCCTTATACATCTTGGTACCGCCAGATGTATCGACAAACGTGAACTAGTGCCTCAGGCATGATCTTCCCTCAATTATACATCTGTGGGACACACAATCGATTCCCATTTCGTAGAACCCCATCTTGATAAGAGAAGCCAACTAAAGTTCCTGCCTATATCCTTCTCTTTGAGTCTCTGCATACTCAGGTCTTCATGCTGCCCCTGGATGATTCGCTCAACTAACTCTGGACGTGAAGGGGATGGAACTATGACTGTTTCTATACTACTCTGAAATGGATGGCAATCACTGAAAGCTGCAAGAAGATCCCATGCTTTAAGCTGAGGATGGGATTCGCTTGAATGAGGCCTACGACTAAGGGCATAAGCAACCACATTTGCCTTACCAGGATGGTAAGAGATGGTGCACTCGTAATCCTTTAAAGTTCCAGCCATATCCTTTGTCTCATATCGAGCTCCTTCTGATCAAAAAGATGCTTGAGACTTTGTGATCTGTGAAGATTTCGAAAGCAATACCATAAAGATATTGTCTCCACATTTCAAGAGCAAAGACAACTGCTGCCAGTTCCATATCATGGGTTGGGTAATTTTTCTCGTGTGGCATCAACTGTCTAGATCCATATGCAACAACCTTATCGTGTTGCATCAAAACCGCACCCAGACCCTCCTTTGAAGCATCAGTGTAAACCGTGAATCCTTCTGGGCTCGATGGAATTGTCAGATGGGAGTTGTAGTGAGCCTTTCCTTCAGTGTCTGGAAGCTATTCTCACACTCTTCTGACAAAGCATATGGCATCTCCTTCTTGGTTAGTTGGGTGAGGGGAAGAGCAATCTGAGAAAATCCCTTCCAAACCTTCTGTAATAACCAGCTAAGCCAAGAAAGCTTCAGATCTCAGATACATTCTTCGGTCGTTCCCAACTAAGGACTGCTTCGATTTTTTGCAGGGTCCACTGACACTCCTGCACCTGAGATAACATGGCCTAAGAATGATACTTCTTGAAGCTAAAACTCACACTTACTAAACTTCGCATATAGTTTGTGCCTCTGTAAGGCCTCCAGCACTGTCAGTAAGTGAGTGTGATGTTCCTTCTCATCTCGAGAGTGTATATAAGGACATCATCAATGAAAACCACAACAAAGCTGTCGAGGAAAGGCTGAAACACCCGATTCATCATGTCCATGAATGCCGCTGGGGCATTTGTCAAGCCAAAGGGCATCACCAAAAACTCGTAGTGACCATATATGGTTCTGAATGCAGACTTAGGTATATCCTCATCCCAAATACGTAACTGTTGATAACCAGACCGTAGATCAACCTTGGAGAAGATGGATGACCCTCTGTAGCTGATCAAAGAGATTGTCAATGCGCGGCAAAGGGTAATGATTCCTGATTGTTACTTTATTCAACTGTCGATAATCTATACACATGCGCATAGATCCATCCTTCTTCTTAACAAAAAGGACAGGCGCTCCCCAAGGAGATGTACTGGGGCGTATGAAACCCTTCTCCAACAGTTCTTGTAACTGAACCTTGAGTTCCTTCAGTTCAGCTGGTGCCATCCTGTATGGTGTCATAGATATTGGTTGGGTTCCCGGAATGATAGAAATCTCAAACTCCACCTCACGGGGTGGGGGAAGCCCAGGCAAATCTGCAGGAAATACATCCGGAAAGTTCTTTACTATTTCAATATCCTCTACTCCTTCTATTGGGGTTTCATTCCCAACAACATGAGCAATAAATCCTTCGCACCCTTGAGATAACAGGCGATGAGCTTGCAAAGCTGATATGCAGGTTACGCCTCTCGACGAGGTGCTCCCATCAAATACAAATTCTTGTAGCTCAGGAATCTTGAAAATAATTTGTTTCTGGAAACAATCTAAACATGCATGATGATTCTCGAGCCAATCCATACTGAGAATAACATCAAAATCCTCCATCTGAATGAGCAGCAAGTATGCCTCAAGCATATAACCTCCAATATAAATTGGGCAATCGGGGAATACCCGATGGACAACAAACACCTGACCCCTAGGTCCCTTAATAAGATAAGGGTCTGAAACTATGGTAGGCTCTCAGCCTAATCCGCAAAACTCCATGACACGAAGGAATGAGATGCACCCGAGTCAAAAAGAGTATGAGATGTAAAGTCGCCTACTGAAATCATACCTCACACTACCGATCCTGAAGCATGTGCTTGCCCATCAGTGATGGCATTGAGTTGTCCTTCTCTTCGTGGCCCATTGGAACCTGTCGTGCTTCGATTCTGGTTGGGATGTCCCCTGCCACCACGAGAGGTAGAACCATGTCCCTGGTGTTGCAGACGTCCCCCCCCCCCCCCGCGCACAGTACCTCGCATCTGTGGAGCTCCGAGCAGACAGTTGGACCTGATGTGTCCCTCCTGGTTGCATCGGTAGCAAATACGTGCATCTGTCATGGTGTTCACCGCTGGATGTGCTGGTCGTGATGGCTCAGAAAGTGCTTGCGCCAAGGTAGAAGCTCCTCTATGTGTGTCCCCGGTAGACATGCCAGGCCGGTAGGGGTGGGGACGTTGTCCTCTCCGTGCCATTGGTCAATCATTTCGAGCAGTTCTCCCATAATAACTTGGTCCTCCTTGCCTGATTTGCACTGACTTGCCTTCACCCAAGTCCTCCTCCACTCGGGATGCAGCATCAACCACTTCCTTCATAGTACCAATCTAAGGGGTACTAGCCTCTCGCGAATTTCCTTACGAAGACTTCGAAAGAACTTGAATGCTTTGTCGGCCTCGGTTGGTACAGTGCTTGCAGCATATTTCAACAACTCTGTGAACCTGTTCAGATAAGCAGTCACAGTCTTGTTCCCTTGCTCGAGTAGTGTGAACTCCATGCGACGTTGCTCTAGCCAGTATTTCGGATAGAAATGATCCCGGAATGCCTCAGTAAATTTCTCCCAAGTAATCGGCGTTGTAATCCGCGGCTCCATAGAACTCCACCATTCTTCAGCATATTCCGCTAAGGAGTAAGTAGCATGGGTAACCTTCTCCTCCTCGGGTACATGTATGGTGCGAAATACCTTTTCCACACGCTTCAGCTATCTCTCTGCTACATCTGAGCTTGTATTGCCCAAAAACTCTGGAACCTTCTCCTTGCAATACTTTGAAAAGATGTCCTCTTGTCGCGGTGGCGGCGGTGAGGGGGAGGAGGTAGCGGCGGTGGTGGATCACCATCTCCCCCACCCATTCCGGACCCGCCTTCGGACACAGATCTCGAGAATCGCTCCTCGAGCATAAGTTGTCTCTGCTGCACATCCTGCAGCATCGCCATCATCGCAGCCAAACGAGGCGGCATGATCTGCAAGTGTAGAAATAAAAAGAGAATTGCAATTAGATCCTAGAGTAGAGGTCATTAGTCAACCTTGATCAATATTTTTTTTCACAATAGTTAGAAGACTACTTGTCTAATGTATAATGGTATTTCTCCTACCATACAATTGTCTATGACTGATGGGGTAATTGGGCTCTGATACCAAATGAAACGCCCCACCTCAGCGGTAGCGCAACTCAAGACCCATTCTCAATAGTACCCAACAACAATCATAAACAACCTGCATGATATACCATTTATACAAAATAAGGAAATAGGGAAGAAAAATCTAAGTTTCCATTGATAACAAAAGTCCACATACGGATAACAATAAGTCCTCAGAGTCTCTTTACTACATCATAAATACTTGGAAAAGAAGGATAACAGAAACTACTAAGAAACTAGTCCTCAACCTTAACAACGTCCTGCAGATGCACCACCAAAGATGTGAGCCTCTATCTCCTGCTCTACACTTCCTGTTGGATTTCCAAAGAATGTAAATCATGAGTCAACTGACTCAGTAAGGATAAATAAGTTATAAATTAAAAGAATATAGGTAGGTAATGCAAATGAGGTAACTGAACAAGTTTAGAAGAGAACATTTTCTAAAAGCATAAAACAAATTACTACCACCTATTTTCCAGGCCTTTAACACGTGTGCGATCAAAACAAAACTTTGACATATCTTAATGCATACTTTCATTACTTATCCCGGACTTGTTCGTCAAAGGAGAAAGCCTGCACTAGGAATGAAGTCTGCAACACTCCATTCATTAGTGCAATCTAAAACCTGTGCGCAAACGTGATCCTTCAGCTAGTCTAGTTGGTAGTACTCTGACACTCGAGACGGGGCGTATGACTCCGAAGAGTCGCAACTCTGTTAATCGAGTCTGCCGGAGGAGTCTCGCTCGCTCCTTAACAAGTGCAGCAAAAACAGATCCGTATGATGCAATGCACACGTGCATCCACCTCAATTCCACCAGAGTACCTACCACCACCCCACTCTATGATGCCCCTCGAGTGGGGGTGACCCACTGTCGGCTCAGCCGGACTACAAGGGTGTGCACCCACCTTGTAGTATTTTTTTTATCCACCACACGTGTAATATATTTTATTCAAAAGTAACCCAACTTAGGATTAGAAGCCAAACATCTCTGTACGCATTAGACAATCGTTGGCATATAAGACCCCAAGTCCATAAATCATTTCATTATCACTTAATCCAGATGTACTCACAATTATTCAACACTGTACTTGAAGCATTGGATTTCTCATGACTAGGCGTTAATAAACCTTCCACTGAATATTTTATCTGGGGTTACCCACAGTCCATTTTGATAATTACATGCTTGGAGACTAATCAAGGCATCCTCCATCTATGTTCCATGTAAAAATCTAAGTTTGTGAAAGGACTTATATCATTAAACATGAGATAAAGAACAATTACAAAAGGCGACACCGCAGAGAAACCGATTTGATCAGTAAATATAACACTTAAATATAATTGTATTGCAAGATTCGTATGATCATATAAACTATGATATCAACTATCGTCAAGAGTTAGACCCATCCAGAAAACAATCATATAATGTGATATTATTACTTAGTGTTGATTATTAATCTATACGTATAAAACTCTATTTCTGTAATCTAAATCCCAACCACATACTAGTTAACTATTATCTAAATAAACTAAAAGGAAAAGGATGTGGAACTCCATGTTGGAGTTTCATACGTATGAGACAATGGATGCAACAATGGTCATCATCCTGAGGTATTACGCATAATGTATCTAGGGAAGATGTGTAGTAATCCTACAATCTTAAATTTCAAACCCAATAATATCTATCGTCGAAAGATCAATTAGGCAAGATCTCAGAGTTTGATTGCATCTTTAGATCTGATCACATCTCGTCGATAGGTCAATTAGACATAATTGAAGCTTTTCTTTTTCTATAAATAAAACTTTCTGCAAGATGGATCAAACCCTATTCGTTGATGTTGTCCGTGATAGTCCCCTGACAATCAACTATATACCATCACACTAATCCATTCCTCAATATCAAAAAAATATGCTTCTACCTTCAATGATTAAATTATTCTATATCAACAAAAGTATTTGGAAAAATCCATCGAACATTCTTGCGTTCATTTTGGCCTTCACTCTCAATTTATGATATCAATAGGACCTCTTTTAAATCAAACATGAAATTCATGAGCCACGCGTTACAAGTAGATGATTTAAGAGAGAGAAATCACGATGTACCAACAGCAAAAGGAAGATCCAGGTGGGATTGGATCAAAGCGAATAAGCATCCATCGAGATAACATTCTCCATAATCATAAAATAAACGAATTAGGGGAGAAGGTTGAGATCCATTACCTATGCTAGTGCACGCCTCCAATCCGCGTGCTTGGTCGCTCGATCAAGAATCCGATGAGAGGGTTGCCTTTCCCTTACGATGGTCCTCCTCGTCTTCTTTTTCTCACGAAGCTACATGGCTTCGAGAGCTTTTGATAATGGTGGTGGTACAATTCTCCCCTTGATTCTTTGGAGAATGAGAGGGAAAATGAGATAAGGGGATGACTTGGGGAGGAAGAAAAAGATGGATTAGGGTTTGGAAAGGAGTGAGAATGAGGGGAGATGAAGGGTGGGGGTCTTAATATAGGTTAGAACTAAAATCCTAGTTTTCGGATCCCTAAAATAGCCTAAATCCGTAATAAACTTATCTAATCATGTAACCATTAATCCCCTCAATATCCATGACCCTTCTTCACCAAAATATGCATATCCCCCACATCCGAACTCGGAATTATGCATTTTTGGACTCATTGGAAAGCTTGCGACGAGACGCTTCTTTTGAGTTAATATTGAATAGGTTTTAAGACTTCAGGAAAAAAAATGAAATTTGCGGGGTGTTACACTGGCCCTCCATTTGCGAAGCGTCATCGGAGGTTCTTGAGGCGCCACGTGTCAAGTGAACGGCCCACCGCCGTTCGATCGCCTCTGCGAGGGATTTTTGCAAGTATACCCTCGCGACTTTTGTAATTTTGTTTTAGTCCATCAACTTTAATTCGTAGTTTAAAATTTTTGTAAAAGTTGTAAGTAGACCCTCGGACTTTAAGTATTTACACCTAGGTCCTCCGCCACGTCACCTCACGTGACCTGTTCACGTGAGGTGTGGGCATTTTGCATCGAGGCCCTTGGTCCTTTGGTTATTTCGTTTTAATACCAGAACTTGTAGTTTAAATGTTAAACTTTTGGAAATATTGCATGTTAGTCCCCGGAGGTTTTTTAAATTACTCTTAGGTCTCTGCCAGGAGCGTGCAAGTCACGCGCCCTAGTGGGTATTTTACACCGTTACCCCTGCGGGTCTGCTAACTTGTGTTTGGTCCTTAAAAATTGAATATTCAGTGTTAAATTTTGTGGAAAATTGCTTGGATGCCCATGTACTTTTGTGTATTTGCATATATACCCCTGCTAGGCTGTGACATTTTTGTGAATTTGTCTGATTTATTTGGAGCATCATTTTAATTCGAAAAATTCCACAAAAATCACCTTAAGCTTCTATGTGCTTGTAGTTTAATGCTATATTTTTAGTTTTTGATTTTATTGCATTTTCATATTAATTAAAAAATCAAAAACTTGCTTTTTGTCTACTGTCTAGCTTAGAAAATGCCAAAAAAATAATAAATAACCTTAAAAAAATTCCAAAAAATTTCCTACTATCTATTTTAACCTATTTTAGCGTCAGTCCAAAAACCACTAAAAATATCAAAAGAAAAACCTTAAAAATTCTAAAATACATAAAAACTTCAAAAAAATCTAAAAAATTGTAGAAAAATCAGGAAAAATATAAATTCAAGTCCTGTAGGTTCCCCATTTTATCTATTTTACTTTAAAATTAGTTTGGAAAAATTTTGCGGCTGTTTGATATTTTTAATCTCCATTTTACCCTCAGCTAGTAGCTAATTCCCTGTGTTGCTTTATTTTGCTATTTAAAATACCAAAAACAATCTGACAAATACCCAAAAATCTTAAAAATAGTAAGAAGTTATAAAAAGACCAAAAAGATTTTATTTCTAAATTTTTGACTATTTTTGCATATTTTTATAAATATTTTATCACCTCTTTTATTAGATAGCTTATATCTTCCAATTTTGAAAAAGTAAATAGAAAAATATAAAATATAAAAATCAGAAAATTAAAAACCAAAATACAAGATTAAAAAAAATTAAAAAAAATAAAATTTAAAAACCCACAAAAATCTTTGCATTTGCATAGTGTAGATAACACTTCACTTTCACTCACACACACACTTGTGCATCTACCCTGTTTGCTCCCTGTGTTCGAACTCTCTACGTACTTGCTTGCTATACACCATTTATGTAGAGTTAAAAATAAATTTTAACTTCACATTTATTTCTTATTGCTTGATCTATAGTGTGTGTTAATTGTTGATTAAATACGAGGTTCATTTGGAGTGGTCAACACACCGACTGCTGACTCGCCTTGTGAGTCAATACGACCGCTCGTGAATCTTGTGTTTATCAAGGGTGTGTGTGCGTGCGTGCGTGTGCATGTGCATGTGCGTGTGCATATATATATATATATATATATATATATATATATATATAGGGAAATTATCCAATGAGCCCTATGCTCATTTGAGATGAGATGAGCCCACTCATTTTTTACCATTGTTTCCTATCATTTTAAGGTTAATAGTTATTTGTTTACAAGTGTTATATCATATTCTTACTACTGGTAACTATTTTCAGAAGAAAAAAAGTTAAATTCATGCAAAATAATTGTATTATTATTCGTATTACTAGTGCCATTTTTATTCTTATTAATGACCATTTCCCGTGAATGTAAGATTTTCTTTATATGAAAATAATTATTAATAGTAAGAATATGATATAACAACTGTAAATAAATAAGAATGGGACTCAAAATGATAGAAAATATTGGTAAAATATGAGTGGGCTCATCTCATTTCAAATGGGCACAGGGCTCATTGGATAAGTCCCCCATATATATATATATATATATATATATATATATATATATATATATATATATATATATATGGGGTAGGGAACCTGCACCCTGGGGTGTAGGAAACTCCCTGCACCCACCCCATTTTTCGATTATCTTTTATTTTTTTGAAATAAAAGTTGGGAGGATTTACTTAATATATTAAGGGGAATATGTTTTTTAAGTTTCATGCAAAACAAACATTCCTAACGTGTTCATCTAGACAGGGCCGATTTCAGTTATTCTGAGACCGTTAAAATTTGGTAGTCTTGATGAAGATGATAGAAGTCTCGAATTAAGTTGGATTTGGAATGATAACATGGTGATCTCAATACCCTAAGGTTTCATTTCAAAAAAATCAAAAAATAATGAAAAATTAGGTCGGGTGTATGGAGTTACCTGCACCCGCCGAGGTAGGCTCCTTTTTCCCTATATATATATATATATATATAGAGAGAGAGAGAGAGAGAGAGAGAGAAAGGAGTGGTCATGTGAGAGCCAAAACTTGTGAGAGCATGAGAGCATGCATTCTGGACCACTAGATTCAACCAGGAGAGAGAAAACAAAATTTAGTGGTCCAAAATTCATGCTCTCATGCTCTCACAGTTTTTTTTCTCTCACAGGATCAGTCATATATATATATAGGATTTTTTTCAAATAGGACTTGGTCCTTCCTGAGTTTAGGAAGGCTGACCCCTTTTTGTAGAAAACATGACGACTTTAGTAGAATACGTATACATATTATATTACAATGTGTAGTTTTAATGTTTTTATTGTAATATATAGTTTTGTATGCGGTTTTGTATTTATAATATGCAGCTATAATACAAACTATATAAACATTCTACTAAAGTGCTCGTATTTTCCATAAAAAGATGGTGGCCTTCCTTAAGTCAGGAATGATGCATCCTATTGGCCCCATATATGTATGGAGAAAGAGAGGGCCCTTCCATTGAGGTGCACCTTTCGTGGATGCATGGAAAGCCCACCATCTCATTTGTTTGATCTCAATCTAACGGTTCCTTATCCAAAAGGGTATTTTAGTCAATGTATTTGCATTTTGAATTTGAATTCCGTTTTGAATTTAAATTTCATTTAATCCTTTCATTTTACTATTTTTAGCTCATCTGATTTGGCATTTTTTTGTTATTATTTATTCGATGATGTTTCTCCAACGTGGTGGTATTTTCACGCTATGCAGAATGGTTGACCTCTTTGTAAAAAATACATTGACATTGTAAAATTGAATTCCTACTTTGTAAAATAAATTCATAGTTAGTAATATGTTTATTATTGTAATTGTAATTTACGTAATGTCTATGAAAAAATTGAGCTTGTTTTGTAATATAGGTATGGAGATCTACCAAAAAATAGATACTTAGTAATTTATCAATTATTAATCAGAAAGAAAAAATGAAAAAAATGAGGTTTGTAATACTCACGCTACATTTGTAACATTTCATGATTGATTGTAAAATTTATATTATGTTCTGTAACAAAATGTAGATGGTTAGAACTATATAAAAGAAATAATAAATGTAAAAAAACAATCTGAAATTTTTAAAAAATGATAGGAGACTGTAAAAAATGATATGTTATTATAAATTAATGATCTTCGATTGTAAAAACTGGGCATACCCTCCTTCTCCTGCATCCCTACTCTACCCACACCTCCTCCGTCCTTCTCCTCCACGACCCACCTACTCCATGCACGTCCTCCGCCGCCCAGACACCTCCTCCAATCAACCCCGACAACCCAAAAAGGGTTTTTCCTTCATTTTGTTCCACACCCAAAAATGGTGCAGTGCCATACCTTCCTCTCCAAGTAACGGTGGGCGCAGAGTGTAAAGCCTTGAACTTGGCATATCTCGGATCCTATATAATAAGATCCGGCTCGTCAAGAGAAAACCAACGAAATTTGTTTCGTGTGAATCGGACTTCGTTTCGAATTGTTATGATTTTCCGAAGAAAGAGAAGTAAGGAAGGCTAAGATGTCATTAATCCATAATGACTGTCACTAAGACTAATTAAACATGATTAAAGAAATTAATGACGATTGAAAGCGCTAATGATCATTAGTAAACACTAATCAATAGTTAACAAAAGATAAGTATAAGCTACGAAAGTTAAATCGCGATTAGTGAAAGTTAATCACGATTAGTGTTAATTAAGCATCATTAGCGAATCTAGAATCCTCCAGAATGTTCTAACTTAAGCCCCAAGTTTGGGATAAGTTTTGGCTAAAACTATGGGCCAAAACCATGGGCCACTAAACCATGGTTAAGGTCTAAACCATGGTTTTCTAACCATGGTTAGTGGTTTTCCGTGGCCTATAAATAGACCCCCCTACCCATTCATTCTCTACGACTTCCACTACCACCACCACCCCAAGGGCTAGGGTGGAGAGGTCGGGAGGAGGAGTGGGAGGCGAGGGAGGAGCGCTAGCGAAGCGCTGCCGGGAGAACGAGGAGGAGAAAGGTATGACCCTCTCTTAGTTTGCTTCGTAAGCTAGGCTTTCAATTCATACTCTTATTCTTCCAAGTTTTGTTCTTGATTCATCTTTCTTTCCGATTCGTTTTCCTGTTGTGGTTCGAGGAGAAATATCTGTAACACCCTACTTAGGTGCGGGCGGCTATGCACGTCAGTGACCCTGTGATTCGTCATATGTTCACGCATCTAAGACGTGTGGTGTCTACCGATTCTCCATCATTTATGTTTATATTCTTCGCATTATGCTTTTATAGTTATTTTGATGGAGAAATCTGTGTAATATCCTATTTAGGTGCGGGCAGCTATGCACGTCAGTGACCCTGTGATTCGTCACACATTCACTCACCTAAGATGTGTGGTGTCTACCAGTTCTTCATCTCTTGTTGTTGAGTATATTCTTTCAGTTTCGTTGTTAATTTCCTCTCGATTGATTTTATAGAGGAAACTCTTTTCGTTTTTATTTTGAAATATGTCCCGATATAAGGGGAAACTCTGTCGAAATTTTCCGAGAAATATGTCCCGATATAAGGGGAAATTCTGTCGAAATTTTCTGAGAAATATGTCCCGATATAAGGGGAAACTCTGCCGAAATTTTCCGAGAAATATGTCCCGATATAAGGGGAAACTTTGCTGAAATTTGATGAGAAAATATGTTCTTGACTTTATTCGCGTTCTTCGTTCGTTCTTCACGTTCTTAACATGTTCTTAGCGTTTTGATACGAAAATGAAATTCGATCTTTTCAGGAGCCTTAAAATAGCCTTTCTAAAAATGAAACACGATAAAGCCTTGCATCACGAGAGAGAGCTCGATTAGGTAACGAAATCCGTCCTTTTGATGTTGGGTTTTCATACGAAATTATTGAAATTCTTGATTTTGTGTTCTTTGCTACCAAGAACCCTAATTTGGTTTTTTTGAAAAAGTCTGAAGAATTGCTTTGTGATTTCCACTAAAATAAGGTTTACACATCAAATTGATGCGTTGGCTCTCAAAAGTTAGGGTTTGGGAGTTAAAATAGGCATAAATACGAGTATATATATGGTTATGAATAATATAAATGTGAGTACCAAATCGAAGACTTAATGAAAGAATTGCATCATGGGAATTGATGTGGTTTGAGTTAGATCCTTAAAAGGACCGTGTGTCACGTTAAGGATGACTGGGAGTAGAACTACAGGTCGGGCATGCAACTGTAGGTTTGTTGGAAGAAACTCGTATTGGCGTTTCCTTACCTAGGTGGTACACGATTGCCCTGTTATGATAAGTGCGCACGAAATGACTGTTTTGCAACGCGTGGTACCGGGAGCCAATATCGTCAGGTTGAACGATGGAAGATGTGGTCGTTCCATGTGGAGGCACGGGTGGATCAATAGCGGCTGGGTCACGATAACATATATTTAAAGCCGCTAGGTTATATGATTAAATGTTAGCCTGAGGTTTTAAGCAATCGAGTCCTCAAGGATGGTGTGCTCATTTGTTTTTCCAGGCTGAGTGTTGAGACCCTGTTTAATAAAAGAAAAGGAAATTGTCAGGGTAGTATTAGAGGATTGGTTGAGGCGACGTGCGGCGGCATAAGCTTATCAAGATCAACACAATCTCCAATCCCGAAGCGTCCACAGCTTCGGAGTCCAAGAATGGTGGGGTTCCCCTGGACTAATCCCTGATGTGGAATAGAAAGGAATAGGACTTAAATTAATGGAAAGGAATGAAATTTTTGTGATATCAAGTTTTGAAAAATTACACAATTTGTTTGCTTTTCTCTTCTTCGTTACTTAGCATTCACTAATTTTTTATCCTATGATTTATGGAAAACCCAACAGGTATCGATGAGCCATCGCAAGGACTTTAAAAATTCATCTAGCTTACATACTAGACATCCAGCCAGCCACAGTAGCTTTACTTTTTAAGGTAGTTAGTAATCTTTTGTATATTTTCCTTTCAAGCTGATGTACATGTAAATGGTTATAGTGGGACAGTGTATCATCTGAACTTTATTTTGTGAATGGAAAAGTGTTGAAATACTTTCTTTTGAGTATTTTTATTTGCAGTCTATTTCTGAATGTTAGTCGTGATTGCTGAATAAATTATTGCTGAGTAACCAGATCCGGATATGGAAGGATCCGACGGCCTGGGAAACGGGGTCGTGATAGATTGATATCAGAGCATGGTTAATCCAGTAATTTATTTAGTAATTAACAACTACGAGCGGTATTCAGAAAACTAAGGTTGTATTAAGATCCTTTGATTTTAATAAATGATTGAAGTACCATTCACAAGTCATTGTCCCTTATTTACATCATGCTAAGACATATAGGATCTGATCTTTGACCTTAACTCATCATAGGATCATGGCAGACCAAGAAGTGTCTAGACAATTGGCGGCTATGATGGCAATGCTCCAAGACATGGGGCAAAGGCAACAAGCATTGGAGGAGAGGCTCAATGCATAGGCTGAGAGACCCGAGGCATCTAAGCCTGCGGATGCCAGGATTGAAGGTTATGTCCATCATTCTGAGGAAGAATCTAGTTACCATCCTTCAACTGAGCCTGCTCCTACCCCGATTGAAGGAGCAATTGAGAAGGCCCTTCTTAGACACCAAACATTACTAGATAATTACCGAAAGGGAAAAATTCCTCGATTCAAAGGTGTAGAGACACATGCCGAGGCTGAGTTATTGCTCGATGACGTTACTAGAATGTTGAGGATAATCCTTGCACCAGTTGACTCCTAGGTGCACTTTGTTGATTACTCCTTAGCAGATTATGCACGACGATGATAGAGAGCAATTTCCAAGAAGTTAGCAGATCATGTTCCATGGGATATCTTTAAAAGAGAGGTTCCGAGCTCACTTCTATCCCTCTCATTGGGAAGAATTAAAGAGGAGAGAGTTGGCTTCTCTGAATCAGGGTTCTAAGACCATACAAGATTATCATATCCACTTTACTGAGCTACTACGGTACTCACCAGCTCTAGAAGCTTCACCACAAGAGTGTCTTACCAAATTTGTTAGCGGTCTTCAGGGAGATCTACGAGAAAAGCTTGCTGGTTTTAGAGCCACAACCGTAGATGAAGCAATGGACATCGCCTCTCGTATTGAGATGGAGAGGGATGAAAACTGCCAAAGAAGAAGTTCCCACTTTAATGGTGGATCATCCAAAAGCAAGGCACATTATAATCGTAGAGATTGTCACTATCATCTAGTCGGTTCCAATATAAGCTCACCACAGACCTTGGGTCAGGAATTATCAGGAAGAAGGGGTTTCTCTAGACCTCCACTATATCCTCGCGACTTAGCAGCAGGAGCTAGCACCTCTGTGGCTGGATCTTCAGCTCAAACAGGAGCACGTGTGTGTTTTTACTGTCATCAGGAAGGCCACATCAAGAAAGATTATCCGAAGTTGAGAGGTTCAGGGTTTAAATCAACCCCAATTAATAGTATGACATCCACCTCGAGCAATGGAGCAACACACGGAGGAAGGCATGGTAGAGGTCGGGGCTCACAAGGAGCGTCTCCTACACAACAACCACCACAAAGTGTTGCGGGTTCTAGCTTGCCTATTCCTAATGGCCATCTAAATGCAATTACTGAGGAACAAGCCTACCACTCAGGCACAGTCGTACGAGGTACCGTCACTATTCATGGCTTTTCAGATGCCTTATTTGATTCTGGTGCTTCACATTCACTTATTGCTCGACGGTTAGTACCCACTTTGGGTAAGATACCAATAGAAGTACAACAGTCCTATCTGATTAAGGGACCAGGAGGACAAGTATTTATAATCCGAGAAGTCGTGGATAATTGTATAATACTGATAGCGGGACATCAGTTACCTGTTTCACTACTACTAATTGAAATGGAGGACTTTGATCTTATACTAGGAATGGGTTGGTTAGAAAGGCATCATGCATGTCTTGACTGTTTCCAGAAGACAGTAACATTTCACCTTCCTAACTCGATAGAGTTCCAGTTCATTGGAAAGACATCCAATGATAATATCAAATATATCTCTACATTGAAGGCACAACAATTGTTAGAGCAAGGGTGCCAAGGTTATTTAGCTTATGTATCCACTACATCAGGGTCAAATAGAATGATGGAAGATATACATATAGTATGCGAGTTTCCTGATGTATTTCCAGAGGAACTACCTGGATTACCACCTGAGCGAGAGATTGAATTTGAAATCTCTCTCATACTTGATACTCAACCTATCTCTATCCCTCCGTATAGGATGGCACCAGCTGAGTTACGAGAGTTAAAGGTACAATTGCAAGAACTGTTAGATAAAGGATTTATTCATCCTAGTACTTCACCATGGGGTGCACATGTCTTATTTGTTAGGAAAAAGGATGGGTCAATGCGGTTGTGCATTGACTATAAACAACTAAACAAGAAGACCGTAAAGAACAAGTATCCTATGCCAAGAATAGATGATCTCTTTGATTAGTTACAAGGTTCAATTGTGTATTCCAAGATTGATTTAAGATCTGGATACCATCAGTTGAAAATTAAAGATACATATATTCCCAAGACAGCTTTTCGAACTAGATACGGGCATTATGAATTCTTAGTTATGCCTTTTGGACTAACAAATGCCCCAGCAGCATTCATGGATCTCATGAATAGAGTATTCAAGGAGTTCTTAGATCACTTTGTAGTAGTCTTTATTGATGATGTGCTTATTTACTCAAAGGATAAGTATCTGCATGAACATCATCTCAGGAAGGCACATGAAACTCTAAGGAAGAACAAACTATATGCTAAATATAGCAAATGTGACTTCTGGCTATCTGAAGTATCTTTCTTAGGCCATGTTATTTCTGGGAAAGGTATATCAGTTGATCCTACAAAGGTTAGTGCGGTGATGAGTTGGGAACGCCCGAAGACTGTCACAGAAATACGATCTTTTCTGGGATTAGCTGGATATTAAAGAAGATTCGTGAAGGACTTTTCACGAATAACATTGCCAATGACTAGACTAACTCAGAAGGAGGTCCCATTCTTATGGTCTGATACATGTGAAGCAAGTTTTCAGACATTGAAAGAATGCCTAACATCTGCACCCATCCTTACTCTACCCTCCAGGAGTGAAGTGTTTACAGTGTACACTGACACATCAAAAAAAGGACTTGGGGCGGTTCTTATGCAACATGGTAAGGTAGTTGTGTATGCATCACAACAGCTCAGGACACATGAGAAGAACTACCCAACACATGACCTTGAATTAGATGTTGTAGTTTTCGCTTTAAAGATATGGAGACACTACCTGTATGGTATTACTTTTGAAATCTCCACCGATCATAAAAGCTTGAAATATTTTTTTTATCAAAAGGAGCTCAATGTGAGACAGAGACGGTGACTGGAGTTATTGAAAGATTATGATTGCACTATCTCCTACCACCCAAGTAAGGGGAATGTCGTAGCAGATGCACTTAGCAGAAGAACTTATTCACCCGGGTTAGTGAGTGCTATCCACTTCTGGGGTTTACTATCAACGTTAAGTGAATGGAAACCATTTGGTAGTAGTGTTGATACTATAACTATTCCTCATCGATACAAATCAAAGATATGGGATAAAATAAAGAAAGGACAGGAGGATGATCCAGTCCTTAAAGACTTGAAACAACAACTTGAGAAGAATGAGATAGAGGGATTCCAGATTCAATATTGGTTACTATACAACCATCACAGAGCTTGTGTACCAGACATACCTGAACGGAGGAAAGATATTTTACGTGAAGCTCATTGTTCTAGATTATCTATTCATCCAGGAATTACGAAGATGTATAAGGATCTTCATTCATACTTTTGGTGGCCGGGAATGAAGAAAGATGTTGTTGAGTTTGTGAATTCATGTTTCACTTGCCAGCAGGTAAAGGCTTCACACCAAAAGCCACTGGGATTATTGCAACCCCTCTCTATACCTGAATGGAAATGGGAAAGCATTTCCATGGATTTCATTACTGTCTTTCCTCATACGACTGGTAGTAAAGATAGTATGTGGGTTATAATAGATCGTCTGACAAAGGTAGCACACTTCATTCCGATAAGATTATCTTTCACTCCAGACCAGCTTGCTGAGTTATATATTACACATGTGATTCGCCTCCACAGTATCCCAAAGGAAGTAGTTTCCGATCGAGATTCACGATTCACCTCACACTATTGGGAGAACTTCATGAAAGCCTTAGGTACACAGTTATGCTTAAGCACAGCATATCATCCACAAACAGACGGTCAGTCAGAACGTACGATTCAGACACTAGAGGATATGCTACGAGCATGTGCCTTAGAATGGAAGGGATCGTGGATTAAACATTTGCCTCTTGCAGAATTCACCTACAATAAGAGTTACTATATAAGTATTGGCATGGCACCATTTGAAGCACTATATGGACGAAGGTCTACTACTCCTTTGTGTTGGCAAGAGGTTGGAATAAAGAACCTTTATGATTCAGATAGACTTCAGGAGACACGAGAAGCTGTAGAACTTGCTAGAAAAAGACTATTAACTGCCCAGAGTCGCCAGAAAAGTTATAGTGATACCAGGCGAAGAGACCTTGAATTTGAGGTAGGTGACTTTGTATTTCTCAAAGTATCACCTATGAAGGGTGTTCAGAGGTTTGGCTTGCGTGGGAAGTTAGCACCCAGGTTCGTGGGTCCCTTTGAAATTATTCAACGGATTGGAAAAGTTGCCTATAGACTTGCGCTTCCTCCACATCTTTCGGCAATACATGATGTATTTCATGTATCGAATCTGAGAAAGTACATTAGGGATCCAAAGCATAAGATAAGTTATGATGATTTACATGTTGATCCAGACTTGACATACCAAGAGATACATGTGCAAATACTTGAAAGGGATATCAAGAAGTTAAGAAACAAAGAGGTGCCACTAGTTCAAGTACTGTGGCGGAACCAAGAGTTTGAAGAAGCCACATGGGAACCTGAGGTAGAAATGAGAGAGAAATACCCGCACTTGTTTGAATGATAACATATGTATTATGTATATGTTCATTATAAATGAAAGGACGTTCATTCTCTTTAAGGTTGTTATGGTTTCAATCCTCTTTAAGGTTGTTATGCCTGCATTTCTAGTCTCGAGGACGAGACTTCCTTTAAGGTTGTTATAATTGTAAAGCCTTGAACTTGGCATATCTCAGATCCTATATAATAAGATCCGGCTCGTCAAGAGAAAACCAACGAAATTTGTTTCGTATGAATCGGACTTCGTTTCGAATTGCTATGATTTTCCGAAGAAAGAGAAGTAAGGAAGGATAAGATGTCATTAATCCATAATGACTGTCATTAAGACTAATTAAACATGATTAAAGAAATTAATGATGATTGAAAGCCGCTAATGATCATTAGTAAATACTAATCAATAGTTAATAAAAGATAAGCATAAGCCGCGAAAGTTAAATCGCGATTAGTGAAAGTTAATCACGATTAGTGTTAATTAAGCGTCATTAGAGAATCTATAATCCTCCAGAATAATCTAACTTAAGCCCCAAGTTTGGGATAATTTTGGCTAAAACCATGGGCCAAAACCATGGACCACTAAACCATGGTTAAGGTCTAAACCATGGTTTTCTAACCATGGTTAGTGGTTTTTTGGGGCCTATAAATAGACCCCCATACCCATTCATTCTCTACGACTTCCACTACCACCACCACCCCAAGGGCTAGGGTCGAGAGGTTAGGAGGAGGAGTGGGAGGCGAGGAAGGAGCGCTAGCGAAGCGCTGCCGAGAGAACGAGGAGGAGAAAGGTATGATCCTCTCCTAGTTTGCTTCGTAAGCTAGGCTTTCAATTCATACTCTTGTTCTTCCAAGTTTTTTTCTTGATTCATCTTTCTTTCCGATTCGTTTTCCTGTTGTGGTTCGAGGAGAAATCTGTGTAATACCCTACTTAGGTGCGAGCGGCTATGCACGTCAGTGACCCTGTGATTCGTCACACGTTCACTCATCTAAGACGCGTGGTGTCTACCGATTCTCCATCGTTTATGTTTCTATTCTTCGCATTATGCTTTTATAGTTATTTTGATGGAGAAATCTGTGTAATACCCTACTTAGGTGCGGGCGGCTATGCACGTCAGTGACCTTGTGATTCGTCACACGTTCACTCACCTAAGATGTGTGGTGTTTACCGGTTCTTCATCTCTTGTTGTTGAGTATATTCTTTCAGTTTCGTTATTATTTTCCTCTCGATTGATTTTATAGAGGAAACTCTTTTCGTTTTTATTTTGAAATATGTCCCGGTATAAGGGGAGACTCTGCCGATATTTTCCGAGAAATATGTACCGATATAAGGGGAAATTCTGCCGAAATTTTCTGAGAAATATGTCCCGATATAAGGGGAAATTCTGCCGAAATTTTCCGAGAAATATGTCCCGATATAAGGGGAAACTCTGCTGAAATTTTAAGAGAAAATATGTTCTTGACGTTCTTCGTGTTCTTCGCGTTCTTCGCGTTCTTAACATGTTCTTAGCGTTTTCATATGAAAATGAAATTCGATCTTTTCAGGAGCCTTAAAATAGCCTTTCTAAAAATGAAACACGATAAAGCCTTGCACACACGAGAGAGAGCTCGATTAGGTAACGAAATCCTTCCTTTTACTGTTAGATTTTCATACGAAATTATTGAAATTCTTGATTTTGTGTTCTTTGCTACGGAGAACCCTAATTTTGGTTATTTTTGAAAAAGTCTGAAGAATTGCTTTGTGATTTCCACTAAGATAAGGTTTACGCATCAAATTGATGCGTTGGCTCTCAAAAGTTAGGGTTTGAGAGTTAAAATATGCATAAATACGAGTATATATATATGGTCATGAATAATATATAGGTGAGTACCAAATCGAAGACTTAATGAAAGAATTACATCATGGGAATTGATGTGGTTTGAGTTAGATCCTTAAAAGGATCGTGTGTCATGTTAAGGATGACTGGGAGTAGAACTACAGGTCGGGCATGCAACTTGTAGGTTTGTCGGAAGGAACCCGTATTGGCGTTTCCCTACCTAGGTGGTACACGGTTGCCCTGTTATGATAAGTGCACACGAAATGAATGTTTTGCAACGCGTGGTACCGGGAGCCAATATCGTCGGGTTGAACGACGGAAGATGTGGTCGTGCCATGTGGAGGCACGGGTGGTTCAATAGCGGCTGGGTCACGATAACATGTATTTAAAGCCGCTAGGTTATATGATTAAATGTTAGCCTGAGGTTTTAAGCAACCGAGTCCTCGAGGACGGTGTGCTCATTTGTTTTTCTAGGCTGAGGGTTGACACCCTGTTTAATAAACGAAAAGGAAATTGTCAGGGTAGTATTGGAGGATTGGTTGAGGTGACGTGCGACAGCATAAGCTTATCAAGATCAACACAATCTCCAATCCCGAAGCGTCCACAGCTTCGAAGTCCAAGAATGGTGGGGTTCCCCTGGACTAATCCCTGATGTGGAATAGAAAGGAATAGGACTTAAATTAATGAAAAGGAATGAAATTTTTGTGATATCAAGTTTTGAAAAATTACACAATTTGTTTGCTTTTCTCTTCTTCGTTACTTAGCATTCACTGATTTTTTTATCCTATGATTTATGGAAAACCCAACAGGTATCGGTGAGCCATTGCAAGGACTTTAAAAATTCATCCAGCTTACATACTAGACATCCACCTAGCCACAGTAGCTTTACTTTTTAAAGCAGTTAGTAATCTTTTGTATATTTTCTTTTCAAGTTGATGTACATGTAAATAGTTATAGTGGGGCAGTGTATCATTTGAACTTTATTTTGTGAATGGAAAAGTGTTGAAATACTTTCTTCTGAGTATTTTTATTTGCAGTCTATTTCTGAATGTTAGTTGTGATTGCTGTATAAATTATTGTTGAGTAACCAGATCCTGATATGGGAGGATCCGACGGCCAGGGAAACGGGGTCGTGATACAGAGTTTGGTGGTGGGGAGATAGATGCATGCGGAGGGTCTCGCAGGCGGATGGTGGGCTTCACCTCCATGCGGACGGAGGGTGATCGATTGTGGATCGCGCGGGACTCGCCGATGGGGCTTGGAGCGGATGGCGGTGTGGTGAACAGTGCGACTGCATGGCGATCTGGATGGCACGAAAGGCATGTGGTGGCGGGTTCAAGGGTGGTCGGCTGACAGATGGGTGGCCCGCACGGAGAAGGGTGCAGGACGGCTGGCGACTCGTGGTGGGATCGAGAGAGAGAGGGAGAGGAAAGAGAGAGGAGATAATTGTGGAGATATTGTTGCATTATAAATATAGAATATGCTAAAATGATCATAATAGATTTTTCAACATTAAAAATATATAAATAACGAGTCATTAATTATAACCATCGAATTGATTACGGATGGATAAGATGGTGGGCTTTCCTTGCACCGAGGAAAGGTGCACTTTATTGGATGCACACACACACACAGATATATATATATATATATGAGAAACTTCAATGAGATGGGGGCTCACAATATTTGTGGTCAGCCAATGTATGTGTGTGTCCTTTTTAATGCTAATATATAGACATAACAAACTCCCTACACCTTCTACTCATAATTCGTTTTTCTTTTTGAATCGTAACAAATGATTTTTTTTCATTTTAATATGTAGCCAACAATTCCTTATTTATTACAATAGCATATTCCAGCATTACTATCATTGTGCTTCTTAGTTATAGTTACTTTTGTATTTAATTTATTTACTTGCAATTCATTTTCTGTCACTGTTACCAACACAAAAAGTTATTGCTTGTGTTTTATTGATGTAGTTCCATTTTTTACTAACAATGCTTATAGTTTAGTAATGATTACGGGAGTGTTACTAATCAAGTATTTATTTTGAGATGGTGTTGTGTTACTTGCATTTGAATGTAATATACTAAAGTGTTCCTTTATGTTATTGCTTACTTTTAAATTCTTACTTATATTTATACTGAATTTAATAACAATCCTTTACATTTTTACTGTAATACTTGATACTATTTTAAGTAACATTTACAAAGTAATATCTTAAATTATTTTAGTAACAATTCTTTACATTATTTCAATAGTGTTTGATATTATTATGAGTAATTTTTGCAGTTAAATCAGTAACATCTTAATTTATTTTGATAACACTCTTTTTACACTACTTTAGTTATGTTTGATACTATTTTAAGTGATATTTATAATTTCATCAGTAACATTTTAAATTAATTCAATTTAATTTCATTTAGTAACACACAAATTTCTTAACATTAGATCTCCTACTTGATTTTATGTCAATCATAGAAATATGTCATCCTCTTTCCAAAAGGGTATTTTTATTTTTAATAATACATGTAATTACACATTTATTTTATTTCCATAGTGCATAATTTATTTTCCTTCACACGATGAATTCCTATTTTTTGTTGATTCATAATGTTGGATGGGCGGGTGGAAATGGGGGCTCATCACAACTCTCACTACAAGAAATCTGTTGATTTACTAGTACGACCTTGCGACCACTAGTACTCGTTATGTTATTATAATAGATAATGCAAGCATTTTACCTTAACTAGTGGTTGCATAGCTAAATATGCGACCACGAGTTTGATTCGGGCGATTTGGCTCATCATTATGCCACCACAGTGTGGTTGCATATTGTAGTCACAGATTCTGCTAAACAAAATGACAAAATCAGTACCCTTTCTCATTTCCACCTAACTACTCTTCTTGCCCTAGCTCTCACACTCCCTCTCCTCCTAACCTCCTCCCTCTCCACTAGCCTCTCTTCCTCCATCCATCCCTGGCTTTCCCTCTCCTCCTCTCTTTGCCATCTCATCCTCTACTCTAGCCACAACCTCCTCCCTTGTGAAGAAGAAGAGCCTCGACCCCTTTGGAGAAGCTCCTCCTCTTCCATCTCCAACCACCAACGAGCATCTCTCCCATCTCATCATCCTGTTACTTAGGTATATATCTTGTCCTTTATAGTTTAGTTTCTATTTTAATTTACAATGAGTATCTATGTTCATCTGAAATACACTATAGATGTTTGTTGAAATGCCAAAGAGATATTGTCCTATTGGATGATATACTAAAAAATTTTATAATGTGATTTTTTCTGTAATATGTGATTTTATTGTCATATATAAATTAGAAATACAATTTGTATGTGCATATGCGTTGAAATGTGTATGTGTGTGTATGTGAGTGTTAGGGAAATATATATTTTGAATATTCATGTGCTTGATGTTAATGCTTAATATAATTTCATTTATTAGATAATTATTATTTTAATTATAAATAATTGTAGATTACGTGTTTGTTAGATAGGCCCATCTTGTATATTGCATTTTAGGGTACTGCACAAAATTGTACAAAACCTCATTCACACATGTGAGTCCTTCCACATTAGGTTAAGTGTGGTCCTGCACAATGGGAGGTGTGTGCAACACATTTTGAGGAGTGATGTCCCCATTATGTGTTATATTTTTTGTTTTTTCACAACTATCGAGGTCTTAGCTTTTCAAGCTAAGAAATGCTCATCACGGCACTGTGCGACTCTTGATGTATGTTTTGCAAATACATGGGTAGGGGTAGGATAGGTTAGGGAAAGATACCAAATTGGTCCATATTGAAACTAAATTATCTAATGTGTTGTTACATTTGAGCGGTGTCACTCGCTCACATAGTTCAACATCTTGTAAAATTCTCAAGATAATTAAACAACTTAATAAATGTGATAAAAAAAGAGAAAACAAATTCCAACCACTCAATCATGAGTAAACATGTATGTATGTATGTATGTATGTATGTATGTATGTATGTATGTATGTATGTATGTGTACGAGGTATATATGGGTATGCATATAGGTAGGTGATGAATCTACGTTTCATCATCTTTATTCTATCATTTTGGCCTTAAAAACCCTAGTAGATGCATGTAAATAGCATTAATTTATGCATTTTAGCATTCATGTATATGTGTGTAAATATTGTATAAAATGCGGTTTTTAGTGCCAAAGTTATAGAATAAAGAAAAGAAAAGAAAAAGAATAAAATATTGTAAATATTTTATGACCCGAAACCCCGAGACCTAGGCATCGTGATGAATAGGTCGACAAGGAATAAAGTAGGGGGAGATAAGGGCCAAATACCAATAAAATCCCTTTTATTAATTCATTCTTTATTCATTTTGGGACCTATTTTTGGTTCCACTTTTTATTCATCAAATAAAGAAACTTTATACATGAAAGTTGTAGATAATTAAATAAAGAAAAATACAAAATTGATTTCACAGAAAAATAATGTACAGATAAAAAGTTATGGTCTGAAAAAAATCCAGAATCCCAACTTCCCAGACCCGTATCTCACAACTGACAACTCCAAATGCAGCATACTCACCTTTAATTGTATATAGAAGAAAAAAAGCTATTTAATGGCGGTGGTTTCGCATTTGGCGGAGCTACGGTTTGAAAGTTGACTTTTGGACCCTCATTGTACAGTGTACCGAATAAAGCAAATAATACTTATAACAATAATGTACATTAAAATAAGAATAAAAGCCTAAATAAAAACAAAAATAAAATACTTAAAATAAAATACATAGATACATTACCTGTACATATACCTATACGAAACATATTTGTATTTTATTAAATATACAAAACATATCAGAAAAATAAAATAAAAATATATTTATGTATATAAAAGTATTTTATAATTTTATAAAATAAGAAATAAAAATAATAAAATTAAAATCACAAAATAAAAATAAAGGAATAAAATATGTAGATAATATACCTATATAGGGGTATAATAGCAACTTGTAAAAATATACCTCATAAAAATAAATAAAAATCACCATAAATTAATTCATAAAATAATAAACATTTTTCATTTTATAATTAAAAATCAATAAAATCGTTTGCTATTTTAATTTGATTTTAGAAATCTTTTTTCTCTAGGTTTTTCCTGGTTGGTCCACGTGGACCAACCAGGGGGCTAGGAGAGTTGACCTCGGTCAACTCTCTGCCCAACACCTAGGCTGTGTCAGAATAAGGTTTTTCTTGGATTTTGCGGATTTTTCCAGGCCAAGTCTTTCACCGATTGGCCTCGCTTCCTTCATGAAAGTTGTACCCTGTACATCCAGGATTCGCGCCGACTACTTGGATTCTCCAAGATCTTCTCCCTTCGCCTGTGATCGGCCCTCGAAGTTCGCTCCAGAGTCGTTCTTTCAAAAACCCCCTCTTTCCCTCCATTGCCTTTTGAACCCCATTCGACCCGTTCTTTCCCCCTTTTGTCTGGTGCTCTGGACCGGTGGTGGTGACAGCACCATCTCCAGCCCATCAAGGCGGTGTTCGGCGAGTGTTTGGGCGTCTCCATCCTCCACCTCCGGCCGCCGCCGTCGAGGTCCATGCCTCGCAGTGCATCACTGCTTGAGGGAGTCTTTTGCGTTGTTTCTTTTGCTCATTAGATAGCCAGTACCTTCAGCACTTTGTTTGTTAACTTGCCTAGCATTCCGTAACCTCTCACGTCCACCTTCAAAGTTCACCGGACCCGCTCCGGCGAGCCACTCCCTCCTTCCCATTCTGCCATATCATCATGTTTGTTCTGCACCTAAGTAGACATGGGACATGGTTACTGTTGGTTTCGTGTTTTATTGCAGGTTCCAGGTCTCGAAGACTCCCATCTGGGGTCGTTTTTGACGCACGACGAAGCTCCTGGGAGCAGTCCCTGTCTGCGCACGCCGTGGTGGTTCTCGGCGTCCCTCTCCGCCATTTTGGGGCCACCACTCGATCGAGGGAAGCTTCCAGGTGTTGCGCGGCCATTTTGTGCCCCTAACGGACGACGGAGGAGCACGAGGCAGCTGGGAGAACGGAGCAACGCCGAAGGACCTGCCCAGTTCGTCCTCCTCTCTTCTGCGCCGTCGATCTGGCCGTGTTCGTCCTGAAGAGCAGCAGCCGTCAGATTGGCTTTGCCTCTAGCCGTCCGATAGCCCCCCCACGTTCTAATCTCGGGCGTCCGAGCCCAAAGGGTATCGGGCCTTGCTGTGCTGCCACGTGCCTTAAGTGAAATCAAACGTACCGTCTGATCTGCGCCTATAGCGCGGGTATTTTGTGCGCTTTCTCCCATGCGTTTTTACATTTAACATTTAGCACTTAAACTTTCAATTGACGTTTTATATCTTTTGTAATAATTGCTAAGACCCCCCCCCCCCCGCGCATATCTGGAATTACATTGAGAACCTTGCCAGCCAAGCGCACGTGCGTGGGCACGTGCGCGTGGGTATTTTGCGACAAGGACCTGGTGGTTTTGGGTATTTAATATTCCGTCCAGAAACTATTTTCCTTAGTTAATTATTTTGTGAGAATATTGCGCAGAGGCCCTCGAACTTCCTTTATATTACTAAAAAGCCCCTAGCCTGCATGTAGTTTCTTTTTGTTGCTTGTATTTTATGCATGCGTCTATAAAACCCCAAAAAGTCCCCAAAATTCAGTTTAAGTTTCTGTTGCATCAGAGATTAACGCTATATTTTTATTTTTCATAATTATTGCATTTTTAATATTTATTAAAAATCAAAAATAGTCATTTTGTGCACTGTCTAGCCCAGAAAATCCATAAAAAATATAAAAACTCATCAGAAAAATCCCAAAAATATATATTGTTTCTCTTATTGTGTTCTAACTCCAGTCCAAAAATCACTAAAAATTACAAAACCAAACTCCTAAAAATCACAAAACTCTAAAAACCTTCATAAAAATTTATAAAATTCATAAAAAATCCAAAAATCATGTTTTCTTTTCCTGAATTTTCTTTGTTTTGTTACCTTTCATTTAAAATTAATTTGGGAAACTTTTGATACTGTTTGCTATTTTTCATTCCCATTTTAGTTTCAGCCTTGCATTTTCTTCACTGTTTTCTTTATCTTGACAATTAAAAATACCAAAAACATTCTAAAAATTACCCATAAATCACAAAAACAGTAAAAAATCCTAAAAATATTAAAAACATTTAATTTCTGAATTTTTGGTTATTTTTGTGCATTTTTATAAATAGTTGACCTTGTCTTTTATTCCTTTGTTTTTATTTTCCAATATTGAAAAAGAAATCAAAAAATATAAAATATAAAATTATAAAAATCAGAAAATTAAAAATCAAAATACAAAATATAAAATCAAAAATTAAATAAAAAAATATAAAATTAAAACCCACAAAAAAATAGCTTAGTAGACACTTGATCATCTTCACACACATTTTGAGCATTTTTGCCTCGTTCTACCTGTCTGCTCCCTGTGTTCGACCTCTACAATACTTGCACCTATACACATCTTGTTGTAGAGTTATAATAAATTTTAACTCCACACATTTACTTTCATTGCTTGATATATTTGTCGTGGGTTAATTGTTGATTAATTCGGGTTTCGTGAGCGGTCGCTCAGCGACACTGTAGTCCCGCCTTGTGTGGACTATTTTGACCCTCGTAAAATCTGAGTTTTCAAATGGCGCCGTTGCCGGGGAGCAACAGCGCGTAGTTCGGGTCTTATTTGTGTGTGTGATTGATTGTTTATTACGCGGTTTTTTTTATTTTTTTTATTTTTGCTTATTTTTGCTCTTTTATTTTGATATATCTCTTGATCGGTCTAACCTTCTCTTTTGTTGACTTTGTGCGAGGAATCGCAGATCGAGGGAGGCACTCCACCCTAGGCGCCTACACACCCACGTGAAGCCGGCATCTGCCAGCCGAGCACCGAGGAGACGAAGAGGAAATTTTGAAGACCGAGCTCTACTTTAGTTGTAGAATTTATTTCCTGCATTTATTTTTGTAATTTTTGTGAGAGAGAGACCACTATTATTGTAATAATACAGGTACCCCCGAACTTGGACTCTTGAGCCTAATTTCCAGGTGTTTGTACACCTGGGGGCTCGCCACGGTTTTTGTCGGTTTTTCATCGCATTTTTTTTATTTTATTTTGTTTTGCTTTTCGATTTTATTTCTTTTGTGTGATTGAGCCCCTAGTCTTAGAATTGCTTGCGTAGCATTAGGTCCAAACACCTTAATCAACATTGCATGTACCTATAGTACGTTTTGGACTTAGTCAAATTTCAAACAGTTGATCATCATCTTCAATCCATCGTGCCGCGAGCTCTCCCCGCAAAGCGCTTTCTCCTAAACTCAAGTGTGTTGAGCAGAGGAGGGGTGAGCCTAGACCAGACTCTAGGGTTGAGGATTGGCGGTCAACTTGTGGTTCTTCCCGCTAATAGCAATTTCTGAACTTAGGGCGATTTCATCGGTTTTGCATTTGCATATAGATAGGTTTCAATTCTGCTGAGCATCTTTGCATGTAGAGTGCTGGAGGCAAGGTGAGCATTTACGCTTTAACATTCATCATCGTTTTTGCCGCTTGCATTGCTTTCCCGCTCCTCTACCTCTGATTTTGATCACCTAGGTGCTAAGTGAAATTGACTCCCCGTTAGGCTCGTGCATTTCTCACTAAAAATTCAAAAAAAGTGATAATCAATAAAATTGGGACTGCTAATATTACTTGACCCTAAAATCCACCAAAAAGAAAATCTTGTATTTGGGCGAGTAATCCCCTCATTGTCTTCGTTTTACTTGCTCGCGCACACACTAAGGTTAGTGCCCAAATCCCATATTCAGCCCCCTAAGTGTTTGTGCAATTTTGGACTTCTCGCCTAACTCTAAAACAGACAAGATAAAAAGACCGCATTTGTGGTCTTCACCGAGTTGAGTAGGTGAATTGAGGGTTTGTCTTATTTTCATTTTTGTTTGTGATTGTTTTGTGTGTGTCCTAGATCATCCCCGCGCATTTGCGCCTTCTTCTCCACTCTCTTGACTTGACCGTCGTGCTCTCCCGATCATTTTCCTTTTGTTTTCGAGATGGCCGACTGGAGCGTATTTTATCCGGACTTTGCGGATCACTCGTTCACTCCAGCCGGTCCACCTCCTTTTTTCCAGGAGGACTTTGCTCCTGACTTTTGTACATATCCGCCTCAGCCACAGTATCAGACCTCGGATTTCTATCCACACCCACCCCCACTTCCATATTCTCCACCTTCACATCCACCCGAGGCCGAGCTGTTGGAGTCACCTTTCATGGAGTCCACCCTTGAGCACTTGACCCAGATGATGGATCATATGAGACAGAGGATTGACCACCTCACTAGTACCAATAAGAGCGACCATGATATTCCACCATTTGATGATATGGGTTCACTCGAGGATTTCCATGAGAGCTTGCAATCGCCAAAAATACAAAAAAATGAGAAAAATTTAAAAACACAAAAAGAGATTGGGAGACTTATGATCGAGTCAGACTGTGAGGAGGGGTACCACTTGCCAGATCCTTTGACCACACAGCCTCTCACACCTTGTCCCACCTATGACCCCGAGGATGCCGCTGTACAGACTGCTCTTGGCATGCCTCGTGTGTATGCTGATTCCGACTTCCCCCCTTGTATGGAGGAGGTCCAAAAATTCAAAAAAAATCTGACTGAACCTGAAGTGGTGGCCACCATTCATGAGATCATCCGTGCCCCACTTCAACAGGCCATGACCGATTTATCTGCTCCTCTTCCCAAGAAGAGAAAGCGAAGGAGCAGATCTGAGCGTCATACCTTGACCATGGCCACTGCCCATGCCATCTCACATCGTCCCATTACTAGGAAAAAGAACACCGCCACACCTTTCATTAGTTGCACCATCTCTGACCATACATGTGATCACACTCTCCTAGACGGCGGTGCTTCGATCAGTATCATACCCTTCTCGCTGGTACAGTCTCTTCACTTAGGGCCTCTCAAGAAAACCAGGATGATCGTACAGTTTGCTGATGGATCAATAAAGAGGCCGAAGGGTATCCTTGAAAACGCTGTCATTTCGATTCAGGGCACGAGCTACACTGTTGATTTTGTTGTATTGCCCATGGAGACCTCCACAGGGGAGCATTCTCCAATCATCCTGGGAGGACCATTCCTCGCCTCTGTGAGGGTCGTTATTGATTACAGATCAGGAGATATTCGCTTTCGCCCTGCTGATGAGAGCGAAGTTTCGATCACCGCACCCACTGCCGACCAGAGACCTGCACCTGAAGCGACTTCACCTATCTTGGCTGACCTCGAGGACCATGATCTCAACGATACTATCAGAGAATTTTGCTGTCTATTGGATTCCACTGAGACCCGAGAATTCCTCCCGGTTGAGGAAACCTCGGAAAGCATGGACCTCGATGTTCCTTCTTCTGGGACTTGGCGTTGTGTTGATGACATCCGCGGGATTTACACGATTGATACCATTGAGCGGAGGGCGGATTTAGAGACTATACAGGACGGACATGCTCTGACTACTTCCATTGATGAGTCTGCTCCTGTCCATGTAGATACTAATGAGACTAAGGCCGAATTTGATTTAGTTGCTTTTCTTCGGAAATTCGGACCTTTTGATGAAAAAGATGATCCAGTTGAGATTATAGAGGACGACCAGAGTTCGACTACTTCCACCGATGAGTTCGTGCCTTTTGGTTTTGACCTGGATGACTCCTCGCAGGACGACTCTGAGTACACTACTTCTGATGATGATGAGTTCGTCCCATTTCACTTTGATATCAGCGAGACTCCCAAGGCCGGACCTAGTCACACTTCTTCCACTCACACGTCTGTGCCTTCACACCCTAGGGCCCCTGAGGACCTTCACTCTGTCGACCCTGATCGGCTTCCGTCCACTGTGGACCCCGATGTCGACATACACCACACTAGATCTATCCCTCAGCGGTCTCGCAAGAAGGTCTGCTTTTCACCTTCTTGATCATATATACATCCACCTCTGTTGTACATCCTCCTTTGTTCATCTCTTTCTATCTCCCGTTTTTACTCGTCCATCCATTCTCGTGTCTGCCTTGCTTAGGATGTACTTTACCCTAAGTATAGGGGGTGGACGAGTCGAGTGTTCATTCATCGTTCCGTGTCATCACTCCTGTTGTTGCCTATACTTAGGGCTTCTTTCACCCTAAGTATAGGGGGAGTGGTGTGTACATTCTCACGATCTTTCCTTCCATCTTCAGATATCTTTTCTTCTTTTCTTCTTTTCTTCTTTTCATTTTCTATCTTCTTCATCTACCGAAAAGGTGACGTCCTTTTTGTCAGTCTTCTATACTTAGGACGTACTTTGTCCTAAGTATAGGGGAGCGTGCACCTCGAGTTGTTCTATTCTTTTCGATCCTCTCCCTTGTCTCCTCTTCTTGTCTATACTTAGGGATATCTTACCCTAAGTATAGGGGGAGACAACCCGAGTACGATCTTACCCTAAGTAGAGGGGGGACGGTCAACTTCTCATTTGTTCATTCATCTCTGTATTCCTTTATTCTTTAGATTTTCCTATACTTACTACGAGTTATGTCTTCTCTTTTCTCTCTGATCTATGAGGACATAGCTCAAGCTAAGTATAGGGGGTCGTATATACTGCGTATATACTTTAGCCATAACTCGTACTTTCGTATTTTCCTAATAAATATGGCTAATTATTCTTTAAAATTCATTAAAAGTCTTAATAAAAAGGTGTTTTATTCCTCAAATTCTTTTTGTATTTACTGATTAATAAATCAGGTGAAAATATTTTTTGCAAAATGTTTGAAAAATAGTTTGAAAATCTTTGTGAACATTTATTGAAAACTATTTTGAAAATATTTTGTTACACATTTTCAACCTTTGTAAAAATGTGTGGTTTGTAAAAATTTCTTTTCTTTGTGTGAAATAAAATGTTTGAAAAATGATTTGCAAATGGTTTGAAAAATGGTTGCAAAAATATTATGAAAAATCTATATATACTGTTTGAAAAACCTTTGCAAAATGATTTTCAAATGCATGTACATGTTTGCAAAAATGTTTGTAAAAATTATTTTGGACTATAGTTTTCAAAAATTGTGTGAAAAACTTTTGTCAAATAAGTTTGAGGAATACTTACATCTCACCAAAATCCATTATATATATATATATAAATATTTATAAAATTGACCATTTACCCTGTAAATTCTTAAAAACCTACTTCTTGTAGATATAAGAAGCACTCCCGTGTACATACTTTTCACCTAGTTTTTAGCCAAAAACTTTTTATTTTCAAAAATCCCAAAAACATTTGCAAAATTAAAATCCAAAAACATTGAAAAATCTTTTTGAAAAAGACAAAAAAAATGCATATGCATCATCATCATCATCTTTTCAAAAATTCATAAAAAGTTCAAAATCTTTGAAAATTGCATCACAAAAATATTTTCTGCATTGCATTGCATAGCATTTGCATTTTTCGGATTGAGTTTGATAGTTGAACAACTCTAAGTAAAATCCGGAGATTGGAGCTTGATTGGACCTTAAAATCTACCTAATAACAGGAGCCTTATAGGAACTGGGTTTGAGGTACTTCAGGTCTAGTTGACTTAATTCTTTGAGGATCACGAGACTTGGTTCAATGGATTCTTGACTGCCTAAGTAGAGTATTTCGGAGCACACGCACGACTCTTGTTGATAATGACCTAACTTGGACACCTGCACCTTTCACATGGCTCAACTCAGTTGGAGTGGTGAGGGGATTGGATTTGCCGGTATGAGACGCACACAAGTGGAAACACTTGTCCTCCTCTAGGGAGGGAAGTGCACCCCAACCCGTCCAGTGATTAAGAAGTCTAAAGACAGGAGGCTGTGGGTTGCAATAAAGCTTCAAAAGAGGGATAGTCTACTGGCTCAAGAGGAAAAACTCCTTATGTAAATGCTGTTGTGAATAGTATTTCAAAAAAAAAGAAAAAAAAGGGTTCAGGCATGTACAAAAATAAAAAGCCTGCAAGTATGTACAAAGTCAATAAGCAAGCTTGAGTTCCAAAGTCAGATATGTGAGCCTGCAGCAGGATGACTTGACTACACTGGTCTTGCATCCCAGGATAGGTAGCTACACTGGCTACCGTCCATTCTTCTCTTCACCCCCTCCTCTTGAGCTGGTTGCCACTTGAACTTAGAAGGGAATACCCCGCTCCTCGAGGATGGAGTTGCTGGATTGGGGAATCATTGGGTTGTCGTACTGGAGAAGTCAGTCTCTTTGTCATTCTAGTTGGGGAGAGCCACCATCACTTACACTGTACGAGTCAGATTCATAGTCGTAAGAGTTTGCGTATGAGTTGAAGTATTTATGACATGGCTATTGAGGAGACTTGGACAGAGTTTTGGGATTCTCGAGGACTGTTGTATTTCAAACTCGGTTCTCACTAAGGTTCCGCCCGCACTAAAAATTCCAAAGGTCCTACTTAAGCTCCAAACTTTGATTTTGTGAAGACAAGTTTGACAATTAAATTTAGTCCATCTTTCTTCTTTTTCTTTTCTTTATTTTTCTTTTTCTGCACTTATTGCATAAGTGTTTGCTAGGGACTAGCAAAGGCAAGTATAGGGGGATGATGAATCTACGTTTCATCATCTTTATTCTATCATTTTGGCCTTAAAAACCCTAGTAGATGCGTGTAAATAGCATTAATTTATGCATTTTAGCATTCATGTATATGTGTGTAAATATTGTATAAAATGCGGTTTTTAGTGCCAAAGTTATAGAATAAAGAAAAGAAAAGAAAAAGAATAAAATATTGTAAATATTTTATGACCCGAAACCCCGAGACCTAGGCATCGTGATGAATAGGTCGACAAGGAATAAAGTAGGGGGAGATAAGGGCCAAAATACCAATAAAATCCCTTTTATTAATTCATTCTTTATTCATTTTGGGACCTATTTTTGGTTCCACCTTTTATTCATCAAATAAAGAAACTTTGTACATGAAAGTTGTAGATAATTAAATAAAGAAAAATACAAAATTGATTTCACAGAAAAATAATGTACAGATAAAAAGTTATGGTCTGAAAAAAAATCCAGAATCCCAACTTCCCAGACCCGTATCTCACAACTGACAACTCCAAACGCAGCATATTCACCTTTAATTGTATATAGAAGAAAATAAGCTATTTAATGGTGGTGGTTTCGCATTTGGCGGAGCTACGGTTTGAAAGTTGACTTTTGGACCCTCATTGTACAGTGTACCGAATAAAATATTCAATTTATTATTTATTTATTATTTTTACAATTTTATATTTTTATAATGTTGCAAATAATACTTATAACAATAATGTACATTAAAATAAGAATAAAAGCCTAAATAAAAACAAAAATAAAATACTTAAAATAAAATACATAAATACATTACCTGTACACATACCTATACGAAACATATTTGTATTTTATTAAATATACAAAACATATCAGAAAAATAAAATAAAAATATATTTATGTATATAAAAGTATTTTATAATTTTATAAAATAAGAAATAAAAATAATAAAATTAAAATCACAAAATAAAAATAAAGGAATAAAATATGTAGATAATATACCTATATAGGGGTATAATAGCAACTTGTAAAAATATACCTCATAAAAATAAATAAAAATCACCATAAATTAATTCATAAAATAATAAACATTTTTCATTTTATAATTAAAAATAAATAAAATCGTTTGCTATTTTAATTTGATTTTAGAAATCTTTTTTCTCCAGGTTTTTCCTGGTTGGTCCACGTGGACCAACCAGGGGGCTAGGAGAGTTGACCTCGGTCAACTCTCTGCCCAACACCTGGGCTGTGTCAGAATAAGGTTTTTCTTGGATTTCGCGGATTTTTCCAGGCCAAGTCTTTCACCGATTGGCCTCGCTTCCTTCATGAAAGTTGTACCCTGTACATCCAGGATTCACGTCGACTACTTGGATTCTCCAAGATCTTCTCCCTTCGCCCGTGATCGGCCCTCGAAGTTCGCTCCAGAGTCGTTCTTTCAAAAACCCCCTCTTTCCCTCCATTGCCTTTTGAACCCCATTCGACCCGTTCTTTCCCCCTTTTGTCTGGTGCTCTGGACCGGTGGTGGTGACAGCACCATCTCCAGCCCATCAAGGCGGTGTTCGGCGAGTGTTTGGGCGTCTCCATCCTCCACCTCCGGCCACCGCCGTCGAGGTCCATGCCTCGCAGTGCATCACTGCTTGAGGGAGTCTTTTGCGTTGTTTCTTTTGCTCATTAGATAGCCAGTACCTTCAGCACTTTGTTTGTTAACTTGCCTAGCATTCCGTAACCTCTCACGTCCACCTACAAAGTTCACCGGACCCGCTCCGGCGAGCCACTCTCTCCTTCCCATTCCGCCATATCATCACGTTTGTTCTGCACCTAAGTAGACCTGGGACATGGTTACTGTTGGTTTCGTGTTTTATTGCAGGTTCCAGGTCTCGAAGACTCCCATCTGGGGTCGTTTTTGACGCACGACGAAGCTCCTTGGAGCAGTCCCTGTCCGCGCACGCCGTGGTGGTTCTCGGCGTTCCTCTCTGCCATTTTGGGGCCACCACTCGATCGAGGGAAGCTTCCAGGTGTTGCGCGGCCATTTTGTGCCCCTAACGGACGACGGAGGAGCACGAGGCGGCTGGGAGAACGGAGCAACGCCGAAGGACCTGCCCAGTTCGTCCTCCTCTCTTCTGCGCCGTCGATCTGGCCGTGTTCGTCCTGAAGAGCAGCAGCCGTCAGATTGGCTTCGCCTCCAGCCGTCCGATAGCCCCCCCACGTTCTAATCTCGGGCGTCCGAGCCCAAAGGGTATCGGGCCTTGCTGTGCTGCCACGTGCCTTAAGTGAAATCAAACGCACCGTCTGATCTGTGCCTATAGCGCGGGTATTTTGCGCGCTTTCTCCCACGCGTTTTTGCATTTAACATTTAGCACTTAAACTTTCAATTGTTGTTTTATATCTTTTGTAATAATTGCTAAGACCCCCCCCCCCGCGCGCATATCTGGAATTACATTGAGAACCTTGCCAGCCAAGCGCACGTGCGTGGGCACGTGCGCGTGGGTATTTTGCGACAAGGACCTGGTGGTTTTGGGTATTTAATATTCCGTCCAGAAACTATTTTCCTTAGTTAATTATTTTGTGAGAATATTGCGCAGAGGCCCTCGAACTTCCTTTATATTACTAAAAAGCCCCTGGCCTGCATGTAGTTTCTTTTTGTTGCTTGTATTTTATGCATGCGTCTATAAAACCCCAAAAAGTCCCCAAAATTCAGTTTAAGTTTCTGTTGCATCAGAGATTAACGCTATATTTTTATTTTTCATAATTATTGCATTTTTAATATTTATTAAAAATCAAAAATAGTCATTTTGTGCACTGTCTAGCCCAGAAAATCCATAAAAATATAAAAACTCATCAGAAAAATCCCAAAAAAATATATATTGTTTCTCTTATTGTGTTCTAACTCCAGTCTAAAAATTACAAAACCAAACTCCTAAAAATCACAAAACTCTAAAAACCTTCATAAAAATTTATAAAATTCATAAAAAAAATCCAAAAATCGTGTTTTCTTTTCCTGAATTTTCTTTGTTTTGTTACCTTTCATTTAAAATTAATTTGGGAAACTTTTGATACTGTTTGCTATTTTTCATTCCCATTTTAGTTTCAGCCTTGCATTTTCTTCACTGTTTTCTTTATCTTAACAATTAAAAATACCAAAAACATTCTAAAAATTACCCAAAAATCACAAAAACAGTAAAAAATCCTAAAAATATTAAAAACATTTAATTTCTGAATTTTTGGTTATTTTTGTGCATTTTTATAAATAGTTGACCTTGTCTTTTATTCCTTTGTTTTTATTTTCCAATATTGAAAAAGAAATCAAAAAAATATAAAATATAAAATTATAAAAATCAGAAAATTAAAAATCAAAATACAAAATATAAAATCAAAAATTAAATAAAAAAATATAAAATTAAAACCCACAAAAAAATAGCTTAGTAGACACTTGATCATCTTCACACACATTTTGAGCATTTTTGCCTCGTTCTACCTGTCTGCTCCCTGTGTTCGACCTCTACAATACTTGCACCTATACACATCTTGTTGTAGAGTTATAATAAATTTTAACTCCACACATTTACTTTCATTGCTTGATATATTTGTCGTGGGTTAATTGTTGATTAATTCGGGTTTCGTGAGCGGTCGCTCAGCGACACTGTAGTCCCGCCTTGTGTGGACTATTTTGACCCTCGCAAAATCTGAATTTTCAGTAGGATATGGGTATGAATGTGTGTATGTATGAGTAGGAGGCTATGTGTGCAGGTATATATCATTTGTTATATATGGACATGCATATGGGTAGGAGGCTATGTATGTGGTTGTCCGTGGTAAAATGTGGGTAGCCAAGTTCGATTTGAGGAGTTTGATAATGTATGCAAGCATTGGGTATGTATGTAGTTAAGCATGTGAGGATGTATTTGGACATGCATGTATGCATGTGTGTGAGGAATATTGTATGTAGATATGTATGAGTGTATGGATCAATGTGAGCATGAATGTAAGAGATATGGAGGTATTTGAATGTAAGAGATATAGAGGTATTTGGGCATATATGCAAGTATGTGAGGAATATGGGTATGTATGTGGATGTGTGAGAGTGTATGGAGCAATGTGTCAATGAATTGAAGAGTGTATTGAGGTAGTTGGACATGTATGCAAGTGTGTGAGGAATATGTGTATGCATATGGATATGTCATAGTATATGGAGAAATATAGTCATGACTTTAAGAGTGTATGGGGGTATTTGGACAAGTATGCAAGTGTGTGAGGAATATGGATATGCATGTGGGTGTGTAAGAGTATATGGAGAAATGTGCTAATGAATTTAAGAGTGTATGGGATTTTTTTGGGCATGTATGCAAGTATGTGAGGAATATGGGTATGCATGTGGGTGTGTAAGAGTGTATGAAGGAATGTGTTAATGAATTTAAGAGTGTATGGAGATAGTTGGGCATGATTGTAAGTGTGTGAGGAATATGGATATGCATAAGGGTGTGTAAGAGTATATGGAGAAATGTGTTAATGAATTTAAGAGTGTACGGAGGTAGTTGGCTACATATGCAAATGTATAAGGAATATGTGTATGCATGTGGGTATGTGTGTGTATGGAGCAATGTGGGTATGAATGTAAGAGTGTATGAGGGTATTTGATCATGTATGTAAGTATGTGAGAAATATGGGTATGCATGTAAGTGAGTACGGGTGTATAGAGCAATGTGGGCATGAATTTGAGAGTGTATGGAGGGGTATTCGCACGTATGAAAGTGTGTGAGGAATATGGGTATGTATATGGTTATGTATCAATGTATGGAGTAATGTGGGCATGAATGAAAGAGTGTACATGGGCATTTGGACATGTATGTAAGTGATTATCGGGGTTCGGCGAGGGTCTAAAGTAGTCCACACAAGGCAGGACCACAGTGTCGTTGAGCGACCGCTCACGAAACCTCAATCAATCAACAATTAACCCACAACAAAAATCAAGCAATGAAAAGTGGTGCTGAGTTAAAATTTATTATAACTCTACAACAAAGATGTGTATAGGTGCAAGTATGTGTAGAGGTCGAACACAGGGAGCAGACAGGTAGAACGGGGCAATAATGCACAAAATGTGTGACTGTGAATATTTGTCTATCTATGTTATTTTTTGTGGGTTTTTAATTTTTCATTATTTTATTTTATTTTTAATTTTATATTTTTGTATTTTGATTTTTATTTTTTTTATTTTATATTTTCTTTTTATAATTTATAATTTTTTATATTTTCTTTTTCTTTTAAAAGGAATATAAGTACAAAGTAAGAAAGAGAGGATTAAAGAATTATAAAATAAGTAAAAATAATCAAAAATTAGGAAATAAAATATTTTTAGGCTTTTTATAATTTTCTAATGTATTTTTTATTTTTCTAGATTTTTCAGATTTTTTTTGGTATTTTTAAAGTCAAAAATACTGAAAATAGTGGATAAAATAAAAGGCTAGAATAGAAATGGAGAAATAAAATATATAATAGTAATAAATAATCTCCAAATTAATTTTCAATTAAAGATAATAAAACAAAGAAAATTTAGAGACAAAAATTAGATTTTTAAGATCTTTCTAGAATTTTTAAGATTTTTAGGAAGGTTTTTGGGGTTTTCTAATTTTTAGGAGTTTTCTTTTATATTTTTTAGTGATTTTTGTACAGGAGTTAAAACGCACTTAAATAAGCAAAATATATTTTTTTGGGAATTTGTTAAGGAGTTTTTATAATTTTTAGGGATTTTCTAATGCAAATGCTGAAAATGCATGTTTTTAATTTTTTATAAATATTAAAATGCAATAAAAATAAAAAATAAAAATATGGCGTGGAAGCACAAGTTAATAAGAATGTATAGTAATTTTTTGGTGATTTTTGGAGTTTTATATATGCATGCAATAATTAGAGATAGCAAAAAGAAAATACTCACTACCAAGGGTATTTTTGTAATATGCAAAAGGTTCAGGGGCACGAATGTAATTTGTCACAAAAACTATAACATAAGCAAAATGTTTCTAGACTAAATGCTAAATCGAAAACCCACAGGGGTTAGGGTACAAAATTCCCAAGGTGGCACGGGCCAATCACGTGCCTGACAGGGACCTTAAAATAATTTTCATAAGTTTGAGGGCTATTCTGCAATTTACTAAAAAGTTAAGACTTCACATCACAGTTTTGGGACTAATATGAAATATCAAAACATCGAGGTTGGTCCTGCAAAATGGCCACGCACCTCACGTGTACGAGTCACGTGAGGTGATGTGGCCAAGGATCCGTTGGCAATAGGACAAAGCGCGAGGGAGGTCTTTGCAAATATTACAGAAGTTATGAAGGCAGAGGAAAGATTTAATATACTATTTAATAAATACAAAAAGTGCACGGGTCAGTATGCAAAATACCCACGCAAAGGGGTGTGATCCAATGGCGTGGCCGAAGCCACTTATCCACGTGGCGGTCTCAGATTGCACGATGCCCCTTCGATAGATGGCGGCCTTGATTAGATCGGTTGAGGTCGATCAACGGTGGTTGCGCTTCATCATCCGACGGTATCTGTACCACGGGAGGAGTGTTCCTGATCTAACGGCCTAGGACGCGGCTGGAAGAACGAAATAAGAACTCGAGGGTGCCGAGTTTTGTTTAGGTGCTGGTCTCGCCTCTGACCACCAAACCCACGGCCGAAGGGCGTGTTCGACTCCTGCTTCTCCTCCCCGACGCCCAGGTGGTTCCAAGATAACCGTGGGCTGGTGTCCTAGCCCCTGGAGCTCACGATGCTTTAGCCGACCTGGGGGCCTTCCTTCGACGAAATCCGAGGCTTTAATGCCTCCTTCAGGTCCTGCGAAAAGAGTGGGAACATAACAGCACAAAAGCGTAAGAAACCTGGCTTTTATTGGCGAGTGATGGCGTGGAGAATAGTGGTGGACAGTGGCGGGCTGAGCAGCGGAGCGGAACTCCGGCGTACTCACGATGATCAGATTTTTGGGTTCCTATCGTTAATTATATTTTAAACTAAGAAAAATACTGCATGCAGGAGATAAATGCTACCTAAATGGCAAAAAAATAGAAGGAAAACATCCTCGATTGGATGGGAAACCAAGAGAAAAGACCTCGACGACGGAGGTCCATCGGAGGTGGTGGAACGCACCCTCGCCCACGCCTTAGGACTCCTCGATGAAGCTGGAGAATGGCCCTGTCACTGCCTTCATCCGGAGCTCCAGAAGGGATGCCCAAGACGGGTCAAAAGAGGTTTTCGAAGGTTGAAGGGAAGATTGGGGGGCCGTTTTGAAAGATGGTGAACAGGGCATGAAAGACGAGGTGGAAACGGGTGGATCAACGATCCAAAGCCTGAAAAAACCCTTGGGTGTGTATTGTGGAAGATCGAGGAGCAAAATCACAGAAGAATGTTTCTCGAGATAGTGTAAGGAACGGCCTAGAAAATGGAGCGAAAAGAGCCAAAAATTCAGCTCTGATAAGGTCCAGACCTCAGTCAAAGAGTTGACCGAGGTCAACCAATGGAGCCTTCTGGTTGGTCCACGTGGACCAACCAGAAAATTCCTTGGAAAAAAATATTTGTAAATTCATTTAAAAATAGTTAATGATTTTGGTATTATGTGGTTATTAAATAAAAAATATTTATTATTTTATAATTTATTTTATGGTAATTTTTATTTATTTTTTAGAGGTGTTAATTTACAAGTTACCATTTATACCCTTTATAGGTATATATATCTATATATTTTAATATTTAATTTTTATTTTGTATATTTAATTATTTATTTTTGTTTATTATTTTATAAATTTATAAAGTATTTTTATACACTTAAATATATTTTATTTCATTTTTCTGAAATGTTTTATACACTTAATAAAATATAAGTATTATAATATAGGCATTTGTAGAGGTATTATACCTATGTAAGTTATATACAAGTATTTTATTGTATATTTTCTTTAGGTTTTTATTCTGATTTTAATATACATATTTATTATAAATAGTATTTACAAGATTATAAAAATATAAAATTATAAAAATAAAGAATAATGAATAAATTGAATATTTTAATATGTACAAGTATACAATAGGGGTCCAAAACTCAACTTTCAAATCATAGCTCCGCCAAATGCGAAACCACCGCAATTAGATAGCTTATTTTAAGTTATATACAATTAGAGTGAGTTTGACGCATTTCGAGTTTTTATTAGGGAGATACAGATGTAGGAAGTTGGGATTCTGGATTTTTATTCAGATCATAACTTTTTATCCGTATGTTATTTTTTGGTGAAATCAATTTTGTATTTTTCTTCATTTAATTATCTACAACTTTCATGTACACAGTTTTTTTATTTGAGGTATAAAAAGTGGAACAAAAAATAGGTCCCAAAATGAATAAAGAATGGACAAAAACAAATGTATTTTTATTGTATTTCGGCCCTTATCTCCCCCTACTTTATTCCTTGTCGACCTAGTCATCGAGATGCCTAGGTATCGGGGTTTCAGATCATAAAATATTTACAATATTTTTTTCTTTTTCTTTTCTTTTCTTTATTCTATAATTTTGGCTTTAAAAACCGCATTTTATACAATATTTACACAATGATGCATGAATGCTAAAATGCCTAAATTAAGCCTATTTACAAGCATTTACTAGGGTTTTTAAGGCCAAAATGATAGAATAAAGATGATGAAACATAGATTCATCATCCCCCTATACTTGCCTTTGCTAGTCCCTAGCAAACACTTATGCAATAAGTGCAGAAAAGAAAATCAAAGAAAAGAAAAAAGAAGAAATGTGGATTAAATTTAATGATCAAACTTGTCTTCACAAAATCAAAGTTTGGAGCTTAAGTCGGACCTTTGGAATTTTAGTGCGGGCGGAACCTTAATGAGAATCGGATTTGAAATCCAACAGTCCCTGAGAATCCCAATACTCGATTCAAGTCTCCTCAATAGCCAGGTCAGAAATAGTTCAACTCATACGCAAACCCTTACGACTATGAAGCTGACTCGTACAGTGTGAGTGATTGTGGCTCTCCCCAACTAGAATGACAAATAGATTGACTTCTCCAGTATGACAACCCAATGATTCCCCAATCCAATAACTCCTTCCTCGAGGAGTGGGGTATTCCTTTCTAAGTTCAAGTGGCAACCAGATCAAGAGGAGGGGGTGAAGAGAAGAATGGACGGTAGCCAGTGTAGCTACCTATCCTAGGATCCAAGACCAGTGTAGTCAAGTCATCCAGCTGCATGCTCACATATTTGACTTTGGAACTCAAGATTGCTTATTGACTTTACAACATATTCGCATACTTTGCAGGCATTTTATTTTTGTACAGGCCTGTCTCTTTTTTTTTGAAATACTATTTACAGCAGCATTTACATAGGGAGTTTTTCCTCTTGAGCTAGTAGACTATCCCTCTTTTGAAGCTTTATTGCAACCCACACTCTCCTGTCTTTAGAATTCCTCATCACTAGACGGGTTGGGGTGCACTTCCCTCCCTAGAGGAGGACAAGTGTTTCCACTTGTGTGCGTCTCATACCGGCAAATCCAATCCCCTCACCACTCCAACTAAGTTGAGCCAAGTGAAAGGTGCAGGTGTCCAAGTTAGGTCATTATCAATAAGAGTCGTACGTGTGCTCCAAAATACTCTACTTAGGCAGCCAAGAATCCATTGAACTAAGTCTCGTGATCCTCAAAGAATTAAGTCAACTAGACCCGAAGTTCCTCAAATCCAGTTCCTATAAGGTTCCTGTTATTAGGCAGATTTTAAGGTCCAATCAAGCTCCAATCTTCGGATTTTACGTAGACTCGTTCAACTATCAAACTCAATCCAAAAAATGCGAATGCTATGCAAATGCAGAAAATATTTTTGAAATGCAATTTTTCAAGATTTTGAAATTTTTATGGAATTTTGAAAAGATGATGCATATGCAATTTTTTGTATTTTTGCAAAGAGATTTTTCAAATATTTTTGGTATTTTAATTTTGCAAATGTTTTGGGTATTTTTGAAAACAAAAAATTTGGATAATAGCTAGGTACAAATATTTACACGGGGGTACTTCTTATATCTACAAGAAGTGGATTTTAAGAATTTACAAGGGTAAGTGGTCAATTTTATAGATATATATATAAAGAATTTTAGGTGTGATGTTTGTATTCCTCGCACTTATTTGAAAAGGATTTTACAAATAATTTTGAAAAACTATAGTCCAAAATAATTTCTACAAACAATTTCACAAACATGTACACACATTTGTAAATCATTTTGCAAAGGTTTTTCAAACTGTATAGATTGATTTTTCAAAATATTTTTGCAACCATTTTTCAAAACATTTGAAAATCATTTTCAAACATTTTATTTCACACAAAGAAAATAAATTTTTCAAACCAAAATATTTTTACAAAGGTTGAAAACATGTAACAAAACGTTTTCAAAATAGTTTTCAAAAGATTTTCAAACTATTTTTCAAACATTTTGCAAAAAAACATTTTCACCTGATTTATTAATCAATACATACAAAAAGAATCTGATAAATAATCACATCTTTTTATTAAGGATTTTAATGAATTTTAAAGAACTATTAGCCATGATTATTAAGAAAATACAAAAGTACGAGTTATGGCTAAAGTATATACGTAGTATATACGACCCCCCTATACTTAGCTTGAGCTATGTCCTCATAGATCAGAGAGAAAAAGAGAAGACATAACTCGTACAGAGTATAGAAAAGTATAAAGAATAAACGAATAAAGAAATGAACGAATCAATGAGAAGTTGACCATCCCCCCTATACTTAGGATCAAATAATCCTAAGTATAGCAGACTGTACACAAAGCAGGGAGGGTCAAGGGTGGGAATGAACAGATCGTACTCAGATTGTCTCCCCCTATACTTAGGGTAAGATATCCCTAAGTATAGACAAGAAGAGGAGACAATGGAGAGGATCAAAGAATAGAATAACTCAGGGTGCACACCCCCTATACTTAGGATAAAGTACGTCCTAAGTATAAAAGACTGTCTACAAGAGGCGACACCTTTTTGGCACAAAAAGAAGATAGAAAAGGAAAAGAAGAAAAGAAGAAAAGAGATGAGAATGGAAACGAGATCAGAGGATGTACACACCACTCCCCCTATACTTAGGGTAAAAGAAGCCCTAAGTATAGGCAACAACGGAAGTGATGACACTGAACGATGAATGAACACTCGGCTCGTCCACCCCCCTATACTTAGGACAAAGTACGTCCTAAGCAAGGCAAACATGAGAATGGGTGGACGAGCAATACGGAAGATGGATGAAGATGAACAAAAGCGGATATACAACAGAGGTGGATGTACATGTGATCAAGAAGGTAGATAGCGAACCTTCTTGCGGGACCTCTGAGGAATAGATCTGGTGTGGTGCAGGTCGACATCGGGGTCCACAGTGGATGGAAGCCGATCAGGGTCGACAGAGTGGAGATCCTCAGGGGCCCTAGGGTGTGAAGGCACAGACGGGTGAGTGGAAGAAGTGTGGTCAGGTCTGGCCTTGGGAGTCTCGCTGATATCGAAGTGAAATGGGACGAACTCATCATCATCAGAAGTAGTGTAGTCAGTGTCGTCCTGCGAGGTGTCCTCCAGGTCAAAACCAAAAGGAACAAACTCATTAGTGTAAGTAGTCGAACTCTGTTCGTCCTCTATAATCTCAACCAGATCATTTTTCTCATCAAAAGGCCCAAATTTTCGAATAAAAGCAATCAAATCAAATTTGGCCTTAGTCTCATCAGTATCTACATGGACAGGAGCGAACTCATCATTGGAAGTTGTCAAAACATGTTCGTCCTGTATAGTCTCTAAATCTGCCCTCCGCTTAATGGTACCGATCGTGTAAATCCCACGGATGTCATCAACACATCGCCAATCACAGGAAGCAGAAACGCTAAGGTCTATACTTTCCGAGCTTTCCTCCTTGGAGAGGAATTCTCGGGTCTCATCATCGGTCATAAAGAAGGTCTCTCTGATATCCTCATAAAGGTTATAGGCCTCAGGGTCAGCCAGAACAGGTGTGGTTGCATCAGGTGCAGGTCTCTGATCAACAGTGGGTGTGGTGATCAACACTTCGCTCACGTCAGTAGGACAGAAGTGAATCTCTCCTGATCCGTAGTCAATAACGACCCTCGCTGAGGCGAGGAATGGTCATCCCAGGATGATTGGAGAGTGCTCCCTTGTGGAGGTCTCCATGGGCAAAACGACGAAGTCAACATGGTAGCTCATGCCCTGAATTGAAATGAAGGCATTTTCAAGGATACCCTTCGGCCTCTTTATTGATCCATCAGCAAACTGAACGATCGTCCTGGTTTTCTTTAGAGGCCCTAAGTGAAGAGACTGTACCAGCGAGAAGGGTATGATGCTAATCGAAACACCGCCGTCGAGGAGAGTGTGATCGCATGTGTGGTCAGAGATGGTGCAAGTGATGAAAGGTGTGGCAGTGTTCCTTTTCCTGGGAATGGGACGGTGTGTGATGGCGTGGGCAGTGGCCATGGTCAAGATATGACGCTCAGATCTTCTCCTCCGCTTTCTCTTCTTGAGAAGAGGAGCAGATAAATCGGTCATGGCCAGCTGAAGTGGGGCACGGATGATCTCATGAATGGTGGCCACCACTTCGGGTTCAGTCAACATTTTTTTGAATTTTTGGACCTCCTCCATACAAGGGAGGAAGTCGGAATCAGCATATACACGAGGCATGCCAAGAGCAGTCTGTACAACGACATCCTCGAGGTCAAAGGTGGGACAGGGTGTGAGTGCAGATGTGGTCAAATGGTCTGGCAAATGATACCTCTCCTCACAATCCGACTTGATCACGTGTCTCCCGAATTCTTTTTGGATTTTTAAAATTTTCTTATTTTTTTATTTTGGGCAATTGCAATCTCTCATGGAAATCCTCGAGTGAACCCATATCATCAAATGGTGGAGTATCATGGTTGCTCTTATTTGTACGAGTGAGGTTGTCAATCCTCTGTCTCATATGATCCATCATCTGGGTCAAGTGCTCAAGGGTGGACTCCATAAAAGGTGACTCCAACAGATCAGTCTCGGGTGGATGTGAAGGTGGAAAATACGGAGGTGGTGGTGGGTAGAAATCCGAGGTATGATGCTGTGGTTGAGGTGGGTATGTACCAAAGTTAGAAAAAATAGGAGGAGGGTCCTCCTGATAAAAGAGAGGTGGACCGATGGGAGTGAGCGAGGGCTCCGCAAAGTCCGGACAGAAAATGCTCCAGGGGTCCATCTCGAAAACAAAAGACAATGATCGGGAGAGCACGAATGTCAAGTCAAGAGAAGTGTGAAGAAAGGCGCAAGTGCACAGAAGCGATCTAGGATACACACAAAACAATCACAAACAAAAATGAAAATAATACAAACCCTCAATTCACCTACTCAACTCGGTAGAGACCGCAAAATGTGGTCTTTTTATCTTGTCTGTTTTAGAGTTAGGTGAGAAGTCAAAGATTTGCACACACAATTAGGGGCTGAAAATGGGATTTGGGCACTAATCCTTAGCGTGTGCGCGAGCAATGTAAAACGAAGACAATGAGGGGATTACTCACCCCAAGACAATATTTTTCTTTTTGATCTTTTTTAAGGTCAAGTAATATTAGCAGTCCCAATTTTATTTGTTATCACCTTTTTAGATTTTTAATGAGAATGCACGATCCTATCGAGGAATCAATTTTACTTATCACCTACGTGATCAAAATCGGAGGTAGAGAGGCGAAAAAGCAATGCAAGCGGCAAAACGATGATGTATGCTAAAGCGTAAATGCTCACCTTGCCTCCAGCACTCTACATGCATGGATGCTCAGCAGAATTGAAACCTATCTATATACAAATGCAAAGCCGATGAAATCACCCTAAGTGTGAGAAGCTGCTATTAGCGTGAAGCACGTTTTCAGAAATTGACTAAGTTCAATCGAGACTATAGGTACAGGCAATTATTTTAGGTGTTTGGACCTAGTGCTACGTCAAGCAACTCCTACGACTAAGGGCTCAATCACACAAAAATAAATAAAATTGAAAATCGGAAAACAAAGTAAAAAAATGCGATGAAAGATGCGAGAAAACCACGGTGAGCCCCCAAGTGAACAATCACTTGGAAATTAGGCTCAAGAGTTCAAATGTTCAGTGTACCTGTATTATTACAAAAAAAAGTTCTCTCTCTCACTTGAATTACAAAAAAAATACAGAAAGTAAATGCTGCAACTAAAGGTGGAGCTCGGTCTTCAAAATTCCCTCCTCGTCTCCTCGGTGCTAGGCTGGCTAGAGCCAGCTTCACGTGGGTGCATAGGCGCCTAGGGTGGAGTGCCTCCCTTGATCCGTGGTACATCGCACGAAATCAACAAAGAGAAGGGGTTAGACAGCTCAAACAATTATATCAAATAAAAAGAAAATAAATAAAATCGCAAGAATAGACAACTACCACAAACACAAGTAAAAACCCGAACTAAGCGCTGTTGCTCCCCGGCAACGGCGCCATTTGATTATCGAGGTTTGGCGAGGGTCTAAAGTAGTCCACACAAGGCGGGACCACAGTATCGCTGAGCGACCGCTCACGAAACCTCAATCATTCAACAATTAACCCACAACAGAAATCAAGCAATGAAAAGTGGTGCGGAGTTAAAATTTATTATAACTCTATAGCAAAGATGTGTATAGGTGTAAGTATGTGTAGAGGTCGAACACAGGGAGCAGACAGGTAGAACGGGGCAATAATGCAAAAAATGTGTGATTGTGAATATTTGTCTATCTATGTTATTTTTTGTGGGTTTTTAATTTTTAAATTTTTTATTTTATTTTTAATTTTATATTTTTGTATTTTGATTTTTAATTTTCTGATTTTATATTTTCTTTTTATAATTTTTTATATTTTCTTTTTCTTTTAAAAGGAATATATGTACAAAGTAAGAAAGAGAGGATTAAGGATTTATAAAAATAGGTAAAAATAATCAAAAATTAGGAAATAAAGAATTTGTAGGCTTTTTGTAATTTTCTAATGTTTTTGTGATTTTTCTAGATTTTTCTATTTTTTTGTATTTTTAAAGTCAAAAATACTAAAAACAGTGGATAAAATAAAAGGTTGGATTAGAAATGGAGAAATAAAATATAAAATAGTAACAAAAATTCTCCAAATTAATTTTCAATTAAAGATAATAAAACAAAAAAAACTTAGAGATAATAATTAGATTTTTAGGATTTTTCTAGTAGTTTTAAGATTTTTAGGAAGGTTTTTGGGGTTTTCTAATTTTTAGGAGTTTTTTTTATAATTTTTGGTGATTTTTGGATTGGAGTTAAAACGCACTAAATTAAGCAAATTTATTTTTGGGGAATTTAAGGAGTTTTTATTATTTTTAGGGATTTTCTAATGCAAACAATGCTGAAAATGCATGTTTTTGAATTTTTATAAATATTAAAATGCAATAAAAATACAAAATAAAAATATGGCGTGGAAGTACAAGTTAACAGGAATGTATGGTAAATTTTTGGTGATTTTTGGAGTTTTATATATGCATGCAATAATTAGATATAGCAAAAAGAAAATACTCACTGCCAGGGGTATTTTGTAATATGCAAAAGGTTCAGGGGCACAAATGTAATTTGTCACAAAAACTATAACGTAAGCAAAATGTTTCTCGACTAAATGCTAAATCAAAAACCCACAAGGGTTAGGGTACAAAATTCCCAAGGTCGCACGGGCCAATCACGTGCCTGACAGGGACCTTAAAATAATTTTCATAAGTCTGAGGGCTATTCTACAATTTACTAAAAAGTTAAGACTTCACATCACAGTTTTGGGACTAATCTGAAATATCAAAACAGCAAGGTTGGTCCTGCAAAATGGCCACGCACCTCACGTGCACGAGTCACGTGAGGTGACGTGGCCAAGGATCTGTTGGCAATAGGACAAAGTGCGAGGGAGTTCTTTGCAAATATTACACAAGTTATGAAGGCAGAGGAAAGCTTTAATATACTATTTAATAAATACAAAAAGTGCGTGGGTCAGTATGCAAAATACCCGTGCAAAGGGGTGCGATCCAACGACGTGGCCGAAGCCACTTATCCACGTGGCGGTCTCAGATTGCACGATGCCCCTTCGATAGACGACGGCCTTGATTAGATCGGCCGAGGTCGATCAACGGTGGTGGCGCTTCATCATCCGTTGACAGCTGTACCACGGGAGGAGTGTTCCTGATCCAACGGCCTAGGACGCGGCTGAAAGAACAAAAGAAGAACTCGGCGGCACCGAGTTTTGTTTAGGTGCTGGTCTTGCCTCCGACCACCAAACCCACGGCCGAAGGGCGTGTTCGACTCCTGTTGCTCCTCCCCGACACCCATGTGGTTCCAAGATGCCCGTGGGCTGGTGTCCTAGCCCCTGGAGCTCATGATGCTTTAGACGACCTGGGGGCCTTCCTTCGACGAAATCCGAGGCTTTAACGCCTCCTTCAGGTCCTGCGAAAAGAGTGGGAACACATCAGCACAAAAGCGCAAGAAACCTAGCTTTTATTGGCGAGTGATGGCGTGGAGAATGGTGGTGGACAGTGGCGGGCTGAGCATCAGAGCGGAACTCCGGCGTACTCACGATGATCATATTTTTGGGCTCTTATCGTTAATTAGATTTTAAACTAAGAGAAATACTGCAGGCAGGAGATAAATGCTACCTAAATGGCAAAAAAATAGAAGGAAAACGTCCTCGATTGGATGGGAAACCAAGAAAAAAGACCTCGACGACGGAGGTCCATCGGAGGTGATGGAATGCACCCTCGCCCACGCCTTAAAACTCCTCGATGAAGCTGGAGAATGGCCCTGTCACCGCCTTCATCCGGAGCTCCAGAAGGGATGCCCAAGACGGGTCAAAAGAGGTTTTTGAAGGTCGAAGGGAAGATTGGGGGGGGGCATTTTGAAAGATGGTGAACAGGGCGTGAAAGACGAGGTGGAAACGGGTGGATCAACGATCCAAAGCCTTAAAAAACCCTTGGGCGTATATTGTCGAAGATCGGGGAGCAAAATCACAAAAGAAAGTTTCTCGAGATAGTGTAAGGAACGGCCTAGAAAATTGAGCGAAAAGAGCCAAAACGCAGCTCTGACAGGGTCCAGACCTCGGTCAGAGAGTTGACCGAGGTCAACCAACGGAGCCTTCTGGTTGGTCCACGTGGACCAACCAAAAAATTCCTTGGAAAAAAATGTTTGTAAATTCATTTAAAAATAGCTAATGATTTTATTATTTTGTTGTTATTAAATAAAAAATATTTATTATTTTATAAATTATTTTATGGTAATTTTTATTTATTTTTTAGAGGTGTTAATTTACAAGTTACCATTTATACCCTTTATAGGTGTGTATATATATATATCTATATATTTTAATATTTAATTTTTATTTTGTATATTTAATTTATTTATTTTTGTTTATTATTTTATAAATTTATAACGTATTTATATACACTTAAATATATTTTTATTTTATTTTTCTGAAATGTTTTATACACTTAATAAAATAAAAGTATTAATAACATAGGCATATGTACAGGTATTATACCTATGTAAGTTATATACAAGTATTTTATTTATATTTTCTTTAGGTTTTTATTCTGATTTTAATATACATATTTATTATAAATAATATTTACAAGATTATAAAAATATAAAATTATAAAAATAAAGAATAATGAATAAATTGAATATTTTAATCTTTACAACCAAAACTCAACTTTCAAACCTTAGCTCTGCCAAATGTGAAACCACTGCCATTAGATAGCTTATTTTAATTTATATACAATTAAAGGCGAGTTTGACGCATTTCGAGTTTTTATTAGGGAGATACAGGTCTGGAAAGTTGGGATTGTAGATTTTTATTCAGATCATAACTTTTTATGTGTACGTTAATTTTGGGTGAAATCAATTTTGTATTTTTCTTCATTTAATTATCTATAACTTTCATGTAAAAGTTTCTTTATTTGAGGTATAAAAAGTGGAACCAAAAATAGGTCCCAAAATGAATAAAGAATGGACAAAAACAAAGGTATTTTTATTGTATTTCGACCCTTATCTCCCCCTACTTTATTCCTTGTTGACCTAGTCATCGAGATGCCTAGGTCTCGGGGTTTCGGGTCATAAAATATTTACAATATTTTATTCTTTTTCTTTTCTCTTCTTTATTCTTTAAATTTGGCTTTAAAACTGCATTTTATACAATATTTACACAATGATGCATGAATGCTAAAATGCCTAAATTAAGCCTATTTACACGCATTAACTAGGGTTTTTAAGGCCAAAATGATAGAATAAAGATGATGAAACGTAGATTCATCAGTAAGTATCTGAGGAATATGAGTATACATGTGGGCAAAGTGGGCATGAATGTAAGAGTGTATGGAAGGGTGAAGCATGTATGCAAGTGAGTGAGGAATAATGAAGAATCTCCTTTTCATCACCTTTATTCTTTCGTTTTGTGTTTAAATCCCTAGCTAAATGCATGTATATATCATTAATTTATCAAATAAAATACTCTATAAATTGTATAAAATAATGTATATTTATTATACTTAATTCCAAAATAAAAGAAGAAAAGAAAAATAAATAAAATACCACAGGTATTGAATGACCTCAGATGTCGAGACCCGGTCATCATGATGATTTGGTCGATAAGAAATAAAGTAGGAGGAGATAGGGCAGAGAAATTGTGTAGAAAATACATCAAAACCCTAATTTTTAATTCATCAGTAACTACATTTTAGTACCTATTTTATTTTATTATTTTTACCCTTCAAATAATAAAACCCTCAACATGAATATTGTAGATAAAAATACAAAGAAAAATACAAAATTAATTTTACTGAAAAATAATGCACAGTGTACTCGGGACACAAAAAATATAAAATCAAAATAAAAATTTTGCAAACATGTATCTTCTACATAGTGTATCAAAATTGACCAAATTCACATTTAATTGTATATAAAATTTAATAAGTTATTTAATGAAGGTGGTTTAATGCAATTTCGTGTTAAGATGCAAAAATTAGGTTTTGGGCTCCTATTGTGCAATATACATGTATATTTTATTCAATATAAATTCTTTATATTTTTCAAATTCTTTTATTTTTATAACATTGTATATATTATTTGAAACATATGTACAGAATTAAAATATAATAAAATTATCAAGAAGAAAAAAATGAATAACATATTCAAATACAAAGGTAAAGTATACTTATATATACATATAATATATATGTATGTTTATTTAAGTGTACAAATAAATTTAAAAAATACAATAAAAAGACCTAAATGTGTATTTAAATTAATTAAAAATATATAAAATATATGTATAAAATAAAATATATAATAGAAATAAAAATAAAAATATGAGAATACATACCCATGTTTATACTTATAATTATTAACTTATAATAAAAAGACTCATAAAAACAAATAAAAATACACTTAAAATACTACATTAAATTGCAAACTATTTCATTTTTAATACAAATTTAGTTAATTCTTCATTATTTATTTATTATTTTACAGGGTATTTCGCCTTGAATTTATCTGGTTGGTTCACATAGACCAACCAGATTCTTTCCCACATTGACCTCGGGTCAACTGACCCCGTCTTTCTTCCTTGAGCATCAGACTATCAGAACCCGATACTTTACCCATTTATCCGCTCCAAACCATGATGCTCTGGCTTAGCGTGCTACACGATTTGCGGAGATTGAACCTCTTTGACTTACACCAATGCCACAGATGTGGCCAATCTTCATCGATTCAATCAGCGGCCTCGATCGAAGTCCCCTCTTTTTGCAGCCTATAAAGCGTGCATCTCGACTCTGCCTCCAAGTTTGATCGCTCTCTTGGAGTTTTTAACCCCTCAATTCCACCGCATTTCTTTTCCCTAAGTGGCAGCTTTGGATTGGAAGGAGCTGTAGTGAGGAGGAGCATCAGAGGAGTAGATCCAACCCATCGTCGGAGGTGGTCTCCGACTGGTTCAGCCTCTTTGGTCCTTGGACCAAATTGAGGCATTTCTTATATATTCCTAGGTAATATTGTAGCTCTAATTTCATTTTCAGCATTCGATTTCTATTCTAATCGCATATACCTATATTTACAACACCTTGATTTCTAATTTTTTATTTATTTATATAATTTAATAATTTATTAATTTACAGTAATTTACAATGATTTTAAAAGTCTTTTTTATTTTTAAGAATTGATCTATTAGGTTAAATAAATAGTAATACTTTACAATATACATAGTGGTACATGTACAATATATACATGATTTTGTTTTTGTATATTTTTTATTTAGTGATTTTTACTCTTTTTCTTATTTTATATCAGTTAAATACAATATATACAAATATTTAAAAATACAATATATACAAAATACACAAAAATAAATATACAAATTATATACATATAATATACAATAGTACCCTAAAAAGCCACATTTCATACCTTAACTCTGATTTTTGTGAAACTGCTTCTATTTTAAAGATTGTTTAATTTTGAGTACAATGAGCGTGAGTTTGATTAATTTTGACTTTTAGTGGAGAATATATGGATCTAACAAGTTGAACTTTGTGGTTTTTTCATAATATTGTTATTTACACAATGTACAATGATTGCTCTTGCAATTATTTTTATTATTTACGATAGTATAAACACACTTATTTTATTTTTGATTATTTTCATTTTTTTTGTTTTTCATTTGTATTTTATATAAATAAAATAATATATATATATATATATATATATATATATAAAATAATGAAAAGACAATATGCGTAAAAATACAAATAAATAAATAGGTACAATATAGACAACTATGTACAATAGCACTCCAAAAAACCGACTTTCACATCTTAACTCCAATTTTTATGAAACCAGTTTAATTTTAAAGCTTAAATTTTGAACAAGATGAAATGAATTTGATTTATTTTGAGTCTATATAGAGTAGATATTGATCTTTCAATTTTGGCTTAACGGCTTTTTCAGAGTGTTGTCTCTTTTATTTTGTACAAGATTTCTTTTTACGATGATTTTATTTTTTAAAACATGTTTTTATGTACAAGTTCCAAGAAGAAAATATTCTTATTTGATGTTGAATTGGTGATAAATAAAATAGTACAAGATATACATATTATGAACAGTAATGAATATATACAATTGAGATTTGATTTTCTAATTTTTTATAGACGTCTGACCCTATCTCCCCCTACTTTATTCCTTCTCGATTAGGTAAAGTTTTGACCTACTCTCATGGTCAGGATCACCTTGTATTTACTTCATATATAGTCTTCTTTCTCTTTCTTTTTCATGTGGTTCTTTATTTATTTGTTTTGAGTTAAAATAATGATAATAATGAACTATTTATATATGGATATGGATTATAAATGAGTGAGAATTATTGCTATTTATAGGTATTTTGTAAGAGATTTTAAGCCAAATCAGATGAATAAAAATGATGAATTGATGATTCAATATGCACTTAGCATTACTTATCTATTTGTGGCTTAATTGTTGTTAATTATCGCATTGATCAGGTACCGAGTGCTGTGAGAGAGGCCAATACAGTCATTTCCGGATACGACTTATCGGACACCACAAGTCCTCCAAGGTCAAATGTTAGGTACTTGATGAATCTCCATTTCATCACCTTTATTCTATCATTTTGGCCTTAAAATCCCCAGCAAATGTATGTAAATAGCATCAATTTGTACATAATAGCATTCATTGTTTATTGTATTTATAATACATAGAATAAGGTTTTTAATGCCAAAATTATAGAATAAAGAGAAGAAAAGAAAAAGGAATAAAATATTGCAAATATTTTATGACCCTAACCCCGAGACCAAGGCCAATATGGAATTGGTCGACAAGGAATAAAGTAGGGGGAGATAAGGGTCATTATACAATAAATACCTCATTTATCTATTCATCCATTTAGGCATTTTTGACACCTATTTTGTATATAATTATTTATTCATCAAATAGAGAAACTTTGTACATGAAAGTTGTAGATAATAATGTGAATAAAATTACAAAATTGAGTTTGTGTAAAAATAATACTCAGTGTACATTTTATACCCAGAATAAAAAGCCAAAATCTCAACTTCACAAACCCATATCTTGCAAATAAAAACTCCAAATCACCCGAACTCACCTTTAATTGTATATAGCTTCCCAAGAACTACTTAATAAAAATTGTTTCATAATTTTTGGACTTCATCTGTAAAAGATAGGTTTTTGGCCCTCCTTGTATATAGGACTAATTAAAATATTCATTTTATTCAATATTTATTATTTCTATAAATTTATATTTTTAGAATTTTGTAAATAATGTATATAATACATGTACATATTGAAATTACAAGAAACCCAAAAAGAATTTGAAAGATAAAATAAGTCTATGAAATACATAGACAAAATACCTAGGCTATTTACAAGTATATAAATAAAAAGGGATTTTATTCTTTTATTCTTTATTGATCTATATTTTTATAATAATGTATATATTATATATAATTTATTAAAAATACAAAATCCAAAATAAAAACAAATAAAATTCATTAAATAAATAAAAAGTAGATATAATATATAGGTAAAATACCTATAAGTATACCTACATATACATATACCTATTTATTTAAATATGTAAACAAACTTATAAAAATTAGATAAAAATATATTTATACTCATAAAAATAAGTTATAAATTTATAAAATAATAAAATAAAATAATAAAATAAAAATAAATAAAATAAAAATAAATACATATAAATATACTTAAAAATACATTATTAAAATAAAACCATAATAAAATGTATCAAAAAATAAATAAAAATCAGAAATAAATACTACATTATTTATAAACATTTTTCATTTTATAAGTAAAATCTAATTAATTCATTTATTATGTTAAATAAATAGGTCAATCTCGGGCTGATGTGGACCAATCAGAGGCCAGGGAGTGTTGACCTCCGGTCAACTCCCCCCTGCGCCTCTGACTCCCGTCAGAAACATCTTTTCCCCCTTTTTCCTCCATTTATTCCGCTCGATCTATCGCTCCATCGACAGCGATCCCTTCACGGATTTTTCTCCCAGATGCATCATGATCCTCGCCGCATATTCGATTCATTTGTACATAGCCCTGGTTCTTTGATTTCGGCCGGTCAATAAGGGCGCCCCCTCCTGTTTATAAATAACTCCATCTCCTTCGTCCGAGCTTTTCGGCCATTTCCTAAGCCCTAGAGCCCACGCCTTCGGCCCAGTGTGCATCCTGTTGACAGCAGGAGGTCCCCTGGAGGTTGTGGAGGCTCGCGGAGGAAGGAGATGCGCCCACGGCGGCGCTCCGGCAGTCGTCCTGCTCCTTGGCCCTCCGGCCAAGTCGAGCTGCGCATTTACGTTTTTTAGGTAGGTTTTCGTTCCTGCATTTCATTGCCATCGTTTATTTTGCATTTAGATAGTTAGAGTAGTGTAATTTAGTTAAATTGAAGTTCGCCGGAGCTCAGCTCCGGCGACTTCGCCACCGTGTTTCCGATTGTTCCCCGACTTCATTTCACCACCATTTTCTTTCCTACCGCCTTCTCCACCTCCCAGCCACCTCTGTCCAACCAGATCTGATCCAGATCTGCGAATCGAAGCTTCAACTCCGCCGCTTGCCGGAGGCTTCGCCACCTCGCCCATTTTAGCGCTAACAGCTTCAAACCCCGGGTCGAGGAGAGAGACCTCGAGCCCCTCTACCTTCCTGTGCAGGTTAGGTGCGCCAAAGAGCACCAGGAGACAAATTCCAAGCCGGTGGAGGTACCTGGAGCTCCGTTTCTTCTCCGAGCTTGTGGCGGCGCTCCAGCGTGCCTCCGGCCAATCCAAGCCCTCCAGCAGATAGAGCAACCTTCCAGGAAGCTTTTGGGACCTTCGGGAGTGGCAAAGACCGCCGGAGGCACGAGATCTGGTCGGAAGAAGCTCGCCCAGGCGAGCTTGCTTCCCTGTTCTTCCACGCTAGCTCTCCGCCGTTGGATGAAGACGAAGGCCAAGGTCGAAAATCAGTCGTCCGATCCCCCAATGCTCAGACCTCATATCACTTTGGAGATCTAATCCTCGCCGTGGATCGTGAAGCGTCATCGGCTCACGTGGAGGCGCCACATGGATAAGTGAACGAAGACCGACCGTTAGATCCAGCGCCTGTTGGGGTAAATTGCAAAATCCACCCCCGTACTTTTTGTATTTAATTTTTAATGTTGTAAATAAGTTTTAACGTTGTAAATAAATTTTGATTATTGCTAAAGGACCCCTGTATTTCTTAGAATTACAATTAGGTCCTTCCGCGCCTCACGTGCAGTCCTACGTGAGGCGCGTGAAATTTGCACCGAACCCAAAAATTTAAATAAATGTTTATTTCTCTTGTGATTTTTGCACTTATGCCCCTGGAAATTATTTTATTTGCAAAAATGCCCCTGCCAGGCTGTATTATTTATATGTCTTTTATCTATTTATTAAAAATACCTATGGTGCTCCTAAAATTTCAGAAAAATTAGGATAGATGCTTCATGTGATGATCTTTCACGCCCATATTTTATTTTGCATTTTTGTGCATTTTTCCTAATTATTTAAAATGAAAGAAGAGCCCTTTTTGCACTGTTTAAATTAGAAAATACAAAAAATTTATAAAATGCTTTTGAAAAATTACAAAAAAATTATATATAGTATATTTATATATATATATTGAGTCCAGAAATTGAAAAACCCTAAAAACAAGAAAAAGAAAAATGAAAAAAATCAGAAATCTCCAAAATCCAACAAAAAATAGAAAACCCTTAAAAAATTCCAAAAATATATTTTTCTCTTTTATAATTATCTATACATTATTATTAATATATTAAAATTAATTTGGGTAATTTTGGGAATTATTTCCTATTTTTAAAACCCAAATTACATTCGGCTAGCTAATTAGTCCATATTGTGGACATTTTTGAAATTTAAAAAAAAATTAGAAATATTTCTGAAAAATAACAAAAAATTAGAAAAAGATCAAAAACAAAAAATATATATTATATCTATTTATATTAAGCAATTTTATCTATATAAATATATAAATATATATCCATATATTATGTTACTTCTCTCTCTCTTCTTATATATATATCTATATATATAACCATATTCTATAATTAAAAATAAAATAAAAGAAGGTGAGAATATAAAAAAAATAAAAAAAATAAAAATTATAAAAACAAAAAAATAAAATATATATATATATAATTAAAAACCCACAAAAACAATAAACTTGGACATGAATAATGAGTTGAATAATCATACAACCCATACATCCATTCGCCTCCCAGTGTTCGACCTCTACTCATGCTTACACCTATACACACTTGCATGTAGAGTTATAATAAAATTTAACTCCACATTTTTTATACTTGTTGCATATATTTTATTGTGGGTTAATTGTTGATTGATTTGAGTATTATTGAGCGGTCACCGCATCGACTATTGATCCGCCTTGTGGATTAATACGACCCTTAATTTTCCTCTTTCATCAAATGGCGCCGTTGCCGGGGAGGCAACGGATTTTGTATGATTTTGTGTGGTTTCCATTTATTTAATTCTTTGCTCTTGTTCATCATATATTTATTTATTTGTTTGGTTTTTATGTCTATTTGATATCATTTGATTGACTGTTCTGACCATCTCCTTTCTTTGTCTTTGATGCGAGGGACCGCCAAGCGAAGGAGGACCTCCTAGGAGGTCCTATGCACCCAAGCAAGGCGGAGTAGGCTCCTCTACGCCGGCCAATAGGAGAGAGCATAAATAGCAGATGAAGGAGGATTTTTGGAAGACATTCCACACATTTTATGCATTTTATTTTAATATGTATATTTATGTAAGAGAGTGACTCTTGAATTGTACTAATACAAGACTCTCACAGGTACACTTTGACTCCCGAGGTCCAGTGCCCGAGGGATTGTTCCCTTGGGGACCTCGATGGTTTGGCACTTTTCCCGTTCTTTATTTTATTTTTATTTTTGTTATTTTGTGTGAATGAGCCTTAGCCATAGGAGTTGCTTGCTCGTAGAGTTAGGTCCAAACACCATAATATCTATTTGCATGTACCTATAGTTCGCTTTGGACCTAGATCAAACTCTAAACAGTCACCTCGCTATCTCTTAGCCCTTGTGCCACAGCAAGCCCCGCAAAGCGCTATCTCCTAAACTCAAGTGTGTTGAGCAGAGGAGTGGTGAGCCAAGACCGGACTTTTTAGGCTAAAGATCGGCAAGCGACTTGTGGTGCTTCACGATAATAGCAATTTCTGAACCAAGGGCGATTTCTTCGGTTTGCATTTGCATATAGCATAGGTTTCAAATTCTGTTATTCATCCCGCATGGAGAGAGCTGGGAGGCACTGTAAGTCTTCTTACTTAGCATGCATCATCGTTTTCCGACTTGCATGGCATTTCCGATCTTCTTCCTCTGTTTTTGCCAACCTAGGATGCCTAATGGAAATTGGAACCTCGATAGGCACGTGCATTGAAAATACCCAAAAAAATGATAACCTAAATAAAATCGGGACCGCTAACTCTATTGGACCTAAAAATAAAACGTAATGGACTTCCTTGTCTTGGGGAGAGAAACCCCCTCATTGTATTCGTTTTAAATTGCTCACGTACACACTAAGGAGTAGAGCCCAAATCCCATCAAGCCTCCTAAGTGTTTGTACAACTTTGTGATTCTCACCGCACTCTAAAACTGAAAAGATAAATGACCGTCACCTGACGGTCTTCACTGTGTTGAGTAGGTGAATTGTGGGTTTGCCTTGTGTCTTGATTGTGACTTGGAGTCCATTGTGCTTTTTCTTTCATTATTGGAGTAGTAGGTCCCGTCCGTGTGAGTCATGCATTTTTTATCTTTGAGTCTCTCTACCTCTCTTATACATATACCTCTTCATTTGCATTAAGTCATGATATTGGCGTTTGAGCTCAGTCATTTCTTCGCCAAGTCCTTCGTTTCCCTCTTCTTCACCATCTTCCTCGTATCCATTGTACCATCCCCATCTTCTCCGGTTCGAGGAGAGCATGCTCTTCGAACCACCATTTTGACGGTGTTCCCGTCCTGTGTGGAACACCCAATTTTGTCTATGTCCCGATCTTCTAGCCCGCCCTCCTCGTTCCCCCTGTATCACCCTTCTAGCCCCCATGATATTGGAACGCACGCTCAATCAGCTTCTCCACCCCATTGTGTACCCTTCTTATCCATCTTCTTCGTATGTCCCGTATCACCTCTCCCTTTACCCAGGAATGTTGTGCATATTGATGAGGCCCGCATCGAGGATTATTTATACAGATTATTTGTGTAAGTCGGGCATGATGTTGAGGTTGCTGAGATTGATTTGGTGGATTTGACTTTGGATACGAGCATATGAGCTTATTGAGGATTTTTGATGATGCATAGAGCATAGGTGTGATGCATTATTGAGGAATTTTAGTTCTCGCACACCGGATTGAGGATGTGATATGATGCGATGACCTGGTGATGATTTCATGAGTATTGATTAATCTATCTATTTTAAGGTTCCACCCATCTTGATTTTGAGGATTGATTGACTATTCTAGTTTGGACTTTCTGATAAAGGTGTGCGGATCCTGCATGATCTCTCATCTTCCAGATTAAACCCTCCTTGATCTCCTGACTCTTTGATCCACCTATGGCACTTTGAGGATTCCCGATAATATTGTGCCCTCCCAGCCAGATTGGATTGACCCGAGGGACGTGTTGTGGTTGACCTGATTATTTGCTCCCTCACATGGTCTTATGCCCTCCTATGGATTGATGGATTCACACTATTTCGAGGACCTGAGATTTTATGCCAGCATTCCCTTGACCTACATTGATATATCTCACATTCCTCCCCGAGGACTATCTGCGGGAGAATGCGACAGGACTATGGTTTCATCCACTGCTTTGGTCGCCATCTTGATGGGACCCGAAACCGAGTCAGATGATATGCTTGATTGGCCTCCATCCTGCTTGTGTACCCGACCTGAGGCTAACTGACTGATCGCTCCCCTTGACGGTCCTCACAAGGACGAGCCTTGATATTACAATTATTCATTGCCTAGCTCATAGCTCTCCGAGGGTTATCTGTGAGAAGCTATGACACATTATAGCTATGATGGTCTCCTCTGCTGGTAGGTTGTCTGCTGATTACCATGACCATATTCTCTGTGGATCCGTCTGATGGATCCGGCTCCTTTGAGCCTTCTCTCTCCTTGATGACCCTCGCAAGGATGAGATGTACTCTGATTATTCATTGTGTAGCTCACATCACTCCCTGAGGACTATCTGCGGAAGGATGTGACACTTTCTTTACGATCGGCTTCTCTCACTTCTGGTGCCCTGATCTGTAGGGCACGAAGCCGATTCGTCTGATATGGCCAGTTGGTCTCCCGTTCTGATTATGCGCCCGATCTGTTGGGGCATGAGACCGACTTGATCAGACTCCTTTGAGTCCGTTCTCCTTGACAGTCCTCGCAAGGATGAGCTCTTTTCTGATTATTCCTTGACTAGCCCGTAGCTCCCTGAGGGTTATCTGCGGGAGACTATGACATATTTCCGATCTGACTGGTCTCTGCTGCTGGTAGCCGATTTGTCAACTATTGAGACCACTATGTGGGTCCGTCTGATGGATCCGGCTCCTTTGAGCCCTCGTCTCTCCTGGACGGCCCTCGCAAGGTAGAGATACATTCTGACTATTCCTTGCCTAGATTGCAGTACTCTCTGAGGACTATCTGCGGGAGACTGCGACACTCTCGTTACGCTCGGTTCCCACTGCTGTCTGTGTCTCCGATCTGCGGAGCACAGAATCGAGTCGTCTGATATACTTGATTTTTGGTCCCATCTTGAGTTGCCTATTAGATATGTGGATCATGGGACCCATCTGATTAGACTCCTTTGAGTCTGCTCTCCATGACGGTCCTCGCAAGGTTGAGCTCCTGATATCTGTTATTTTCATGCCTAGTTGGCAGCACGTTCCCCGAGGGTTGTCTACGGGACGCTGCCACATTCTATAGACTTTCTGGTCTCTTCTGCTGGTAGCCGATATGTTGCCTACCGAGACCGTACCTGATGATCCGTCTGATGGATCAGGCTCCTTTGAGCCCGCTCACCTTGACAACCCTCGCAGGGGTGAGCTTCTATTCTGATTATTCATTCCCTAGCATGTACTACTCCCCGAGGGTTATCTGCGGGAGGGTACATCACCTTGTAGGTACTCGGTTTCACTGCTGGTGTCTCCTATCTGTTGGAGCACGAAACCGAGTCTTCTGGGCTTTTTACTCGGTCTCCTTCTGATTGTGTCTCCGATCTGTGGAGCACGGAGCCGATTTTCCTGATATGTACTTGGTCCCCCCCTCTGATTGTGTATCCGATCTGCAAATCACTGGACCAAGTCTTCTGATTATGGTCTGATTTCTGGCTCCTTTGAGCCTGCTCACCTTGACGACCCTCGCAGGGTTGAGCCATGTCTTGCGGTATTCGGTGTGTCTCCTGTGATCTTCCGAACTCATGACCATCGAATGCCACGATGTCTCTTGCTCTTTACCTTTCCATATCTTATCGAGACTCTGATTGACCGGAGGGCTCTATACTGTTCCTTCTTCCTCCCGGTCTTATGGTATCGGCTCCGTTCCCTCATGCCGACCTTCTGAGCCGATTGATTGATTCATGCTACCGGACCCGAAATCTGTACTTTCAATCTATTCTACTCCGGTAGCCGACACCCACATGATTGTATATCAGGGTGTCTTTTCACCTTCTGATTGCGTCCTCGTTCTCACAGGGAGACGACGACGAGAGTACGGTATTCAATTGTCAGATACCGTCCTGTACTCCACCAGTTCTTCACCACTTGTATATATGTGTGCCTTTTTCTTTCTCCCGTATGTTTTAGTGTGCCCCAGATCTATCGCCATATCTTTGTGTCTACACTTAGGACGTACCTTGTCCTAAGTATAGGGGGTACACACCGCGTTGTTCTTTCGTCGTTCAGTTTCGTCACTCCTGTTGTTGCCTATACTTAGGGATAGCTCACCCTAAGTATAGGGGGAGTGATGCGTATATTCTCCACGATCGTTTCATCTATCTGTATATATCTATTTTTTTTCTTCTTTTCTTCTTTTCCTTTTCATATTTCTTTATCTAAATAAAAGGTGTCGCCCCTTTGTGTCATTTCTCTGTGCTTAGGACGCACTTTGTCATAAGTATAGGGGGGTGCACCCCGGATTGGCTAATTCTTTGATCTGTTCATTCCCACCCTTGACCCTCCCTACTTTGTGTACAGTCTGCTATACTTAGGATTACTTGATCCTAAGTATAGGGGGGACGGTCAACTTCTATTTCCTTCATTTCTTCGTACGTATATTCTTTAGACTTGTCTATACTCAGTACGAGTTATGTCTTCTCTTTCTCTTTCCCGATCTATGCGGACATAGCTCAAGCTAAGTATAGGGGGTCGTATATACGTTGTATATACTTTAGCCATAACTCGTACTTTTGTAATAATATGGCTAATAATTCTTTAAAAACCTTAATAAAAAGATGTGATTATTCCTCAGATTCTTTTTGTATATACTGATTAATAAATCAGGTTAAAATTATTTTTGCAAAATGATTCAAAAAATGGTGTGAACTGTTTGGAAAACTTTTTGTGAAAGTATTTTCAATCTTTGTAAACATATGTTGATTGCAAAAGTTCTTCTATTTGTGTGAAATAAAGGATTTGAAAATCTATTTGCAAATGGTATTGAAAATGTTTATAAAAATATTTTGAAAAATGTATTTAGTGTTTGAAAAATGTTTGCAAAATAGCTTTCAAATGTGTGGAAATATTTGAAAAAATTATTTTGTACCATAGTTTTCAAAATGTTTTCTAAATAAATTTGAGGAATAAAAGCATCTTAAGAAATAAAATAAAACAAAATAAAAAATAAAATACATAAAATTCTTTATTAATTGTATATACACCTTACTAAATTACTTTGTTAAAACCTGTAAATTCTTTAAAATTCTTTCAGTCTTGCAAAATAAAGCGGCACGCCCGTGTAAATAGCTATATATATTGGATGCCAAAATTCTTTCTTTGTGTAAAATTTTTTTCTTTGTTTTCAAAATTCTTTGAAAAAAATGCATTATTCTTTGCATATTTGTAAATAGCATTTGCATAGCATTCATATTCTTTGATTGAGTATTGATGATTGAACTAGTCCAATAAAGTCGAAGATTGGAGCTTGGTTGGACCTTACTGCACCTAACTGCACTGGAACCTTATGGGAACTAGGTTTAAGGTACTTCAGGTCTATTCAGACTTAATTCTTTGAGAAATCAGGGCTAGGTTCAAGTCACCTCAGTGGACTAACTAGAACTTTTCGAAATACACGTATGACTCTTGCCGACCGTGACCTAACTTGGACACTTGCACCTTTCACTTGGCTCAACTCAGTTGGAGTGGTGAGGGGGTTGGATTTCCCAGTCTGAGACGCACACGGGTGGAAACATTCGTCCTCGTCTAGGGAGGGAAGTGCACCCCAACCTGGTCTAGTAGCCATGAGGTCTAACGACAGGAGAGTGTAAGTTGCAATAATGCTTCAAAAGAGGGATAGTCTTCTGACTCAAGAGGAAAAACTCCTTATGTAAATGCTGCTGTATATAGTATGTTGAAAAAAAAATCTCCAAAAAAAAGTGGACAGGCTTGAAAATAAAATAAAGTGCCTGCCGGAGAATGTATATATGCAAGCTTGAGCATCAAGGTTATACCATGTGAGCCTGCAACTGGATGACTTGACTACACTGGTCTTGCATCCCAGGATAGGTAGCTACACTGGCTACCGTCCATTCTTTTCTCTACCTCCTCCTCTTGAGTTGGATGCCACTTGAACTTAGAAGGGAATACCCCGCTCCTCGAGGAAAGAGCTGTTGGATTAGGGAATCATTGGGTTGTCATTCTGGAGAAGCTAGTCTCTTTGTCATTTCAGTTGGGGAGAGCCACTATCACTTACATTGTACAAGTCAGCTTCATAGTCATAAGGGTTTGCGTATGACGTAGGCTAGTTCTGACCTGGCTATTGAGGGGATTTGAACCGAGTTCTGTGAATCTCGAAGACTGTTGTGTTTTAAATTTGGTTCCCGACTAGGTTCCACACACATTCTCACACCAAGGTCTAACCTGAGCTCCAAACTTTGATTTTGTACAGATGAGTTTAATAATCATGATCAATTCAATTTATTCTGTGAATTTGTTATTGTTGCTTGTTCTTTTCTTCTTATTCTTTATTCTTTTTATACTTATTGCATAAGTATTTGCTAGGGACTAGCAAAGGCAAGTATAGGGGGGTGATGAATCTCCATTTCATCACCTTTATTCTATCATTTTTACCTTAAAAACCCCAGCAAATGCATGTAAATAGCATCAATTTGTACATAATAGAATTCATTGTTTATTGTATTTATAGTACATAGAATAAGGTTTTTAATGCCAAAATTATAGAATAAAGAGAAGAAAAGAAAAAGGAATAAAATATTGCAAATATTTTATGACCCTAGCCCCGAGACCAAGGCCAGCATGGAATTGGTCGACAAGGAATAAAGTAGGGGGAGATAAGGGCCATTATACAATAAATACCTCATTTATCTATTCATCCATTTAGGCATTTTTGACACCTATTTTGTATATAATTATTTATTCATCAAATAGAGAAACTTTGTACATGAAAGTTGTAGATAATAATGTGAATAAACTTACAAAATTGAGTTTGTGTAAAAATAATACTCAGTGTACATTTTATACCCAGAATAAAAAGCCAAAATCTCAACTTCACAAACCCATATCTTGCAAATAAAAACTCCAAATCATCTGAACTCACCTTTAATTGTATATAGCTTCCCAAGAACTATTTAATAAAAATTGTTTCATAATTTTTGGAGTTCATCTGTGAAAGATAGGTTTTTGGCCCTCCTTGTATATAGGACTAATTAAAATATTCATTTTATTCAATATTTATTATTTCTATAAATTTATATTTTTAGAATTTTGTAAATAATGTATATAATACATGTATATATTGAAATTACAAGAAACTCAAAAAGAATTTGAAAAATAAAATAAGTCTATGAAATACATAGACAAAATACCTAGGCTATTTACAAGTATATAAATAAAAAGGGATTTTATTCTTTTATTCTTTTATTCTTTATTGATCTATATTTTTATAATAATGTATATATTATATATAATTTATTAAAAATACAAAATCCAAAATAAAAACAAATAAAATTCATTAAATAAATAAAAAAGTAGATATAATATATAGGTAAAATACCTATAAGTATACCTACATATACATGTACCTATTTATTTAAATATTTAAACAAACTTATAAAAACTAGATAAAAATATATTTATACTCATAAAAATAAGTTATAAATTTATAAAATAAGAAAATAAAATAATAAAATAAAAATAAACAAAATAAAAATAAATACATATAAATATACTTAAAAATACATTATTAAAATAAAACCGTAATAAAATGTATCAAAAAAATAAATAAAAATCAGAAATAAATACTACATTAATTTATAAACATTTTTTATTTTATAAGTAAAATCTAGTTAATTCATTTATTATGTTAAATAAATAGGTCAATCTCGGGCTGATGTGGACCAATCAGAGGCCAGGGAGTGTTGACCTCCGGTCAACTCCCCCCTGCGCCTCTGACTCCCGTCAGAAACATATTTTCCCCTGTTTTCCTCCATTTATCCCGCTCGATCTATCGCTCCATTGACAGCGATCTCTTCACGGATTTTTCTCCCAGATGCATCATGATCCTCTCTGCATATTCGATTCGTTTGTACATAGCCCTGGTTCTTTGATTTTGGCCGGTCAATAAGGGTGCCCCCTCCTGTTTGTAAATAACTCCATCTCCTTCGTCGGAGCTTTTCGGCCATTTCCTAAGCCCTAGAGCCCACGCCTTCGGCCCAGCGTGCATCCTGGTGACAGCAGGAGGTCCCCTGGAGGTTGTGGAGGCTCGCAGAGGAAGGAGATGCGCCCACGGCGGCGCTCCGGCAGTCGTCCTTCTCCTTGGCCCTCTGGCCAAGTCGAGCTGCGCATTTACATTTTTTAGGTAGGTTTTCATTCCTGCATTTCATTGCCGTCGTTTATTTTGCATTTAGATAGTTAGAGTAGTGTAATTTAGTTAAATCGAAGTTTGCTGGAGCTCAGCTCCGGCGACTTCGCCACCGTGTTGCCGACTGTTCCCCGACTTCATTTCACCACCATTTTCTTTCCTACCGCCTTCTCCACCTCCCAGCCACCTCTGTCCAACCAGATCTGCTCCAGATCTGCGAATCGAAGCTTCAACTCCGCCGCTCGCCGGAGGCTTCGCCACCTCGCCCATTTTAGCGCTAACAGCTTCAAACCCCGGGTCGAGGAGAGAGACCTCGAGCCCCTCTACCTTCCTGTGCAGGTTAGGTGCGCCAAAGAGCACCAGGAGACAAAATCCAAGCCGGCGAAGGTACCTGGAGCTCTGTTTCTTCTCCGAGCTCGTGGCGGCGCTCTAGTGTGCCTCCGGCCAATCCAAGCCCTCCAGCAGATAGAGTAACCTTCCAGGAAGCTTTTGGGACCTTCGGGAGCGGTAAAGACCGGCGGAGGCGCGAGATCTGGTCAGAAGAAGCTCGCCCAGGCGAGCTTGCTTCCCTGTTCTTCCACGCTAGCTCTCCGCCGTTGGATGAAGACGAAGGCCAAGGTCGAATATCAGCCGTCCGATCCCCCAATGCTCAGACTGTCAGATCACTTTGGAGATCTAATCCTTGCCGTGGATCGTGAAGCGTCATCGGCTCACGTGGAGGCGCCACGTGGATAAGTGAACGAAGACCAGCCGTTAGATCCAGCGCCTGTTGGGGTAAATTGCAAAATCCACCCCCGTACTTTTTGTATTTAATTTTTATTGCTGTAAATAAGTTTTAACGTTGTAAATAAATTTTGATTTTTGCTAAAGGACCCCTGTGTTTCTTAGAATTATAATTAGGTCCTTCCGCGCCTCACGTGCAGTCCCACGTGAGGCGCGTGAAATTTGCACTGAAGCCCTGGCGGTTTTTGCTAATTGTAAAATAACCCCAAAAATTTAAATAAATGTTTATTTCTATTGTGATTTTTGCACTGATGCCCCTGGAAATTATTTTATTTGCAAAAATGCCCCTGTCAGGCTGTAATATTTTTCTATCTTTTATCTATTTATTAAAAATACATATGGTGCTCCTAAAATTTCAGAAAAATTAGGATAGATGCTTCATGTGATGATCTTTTACGCCCATATTTTATTTCGCATTTTTGTGCATTTTTCCTAATTATTAAAAATGAAAGAAGAGCCCTTTTTGCACTGTTTAAATTAGAAAATAGAAAAAAAAATATAAAATGCTTTTGAAAAATTACAAAAAAAAATATATATATATATAGTATATTTATATATATATATTGAGTCCAGAAATTGAAAAACTCTAAAAACAAGAAAAAGAAAAATGAAAAAAATCAGAAAGCTTCAAAATCCAACAAAAAATAGAAAACCCCTTAAAAATTCTAAAAATATATTTTTCTCTTTTATAATTATCTATACATTATTATTAATATATTAAAATTAATTTGGGTAACTTTGGGAATTATTTCCTATTTTTAAAACCCAAATTACATTCGGCTAGCTAATTAGTCCATATTGTGGACATTTTTGAAATTTAAAAAAAATTAGAAATATTCCTGAAAAATAACAAAAAATAGAAAAAGATCAAAAACAAAAAAATATATATTATATCTATTTATGTTAAGCATTTATAGCTATATAGATATATAAATATATATCCATATATTATGTTACTTCTCTCTCTCTTCTTATATATATATATATCTATATATATAACCATATTCTATAATTAAAAATAAAAGAAAAGAAGGTGAGAACATAAAAAAACAAAATAAAAATTATAAAAACAAAAATAATAATAAAAAATATATATAATTAAAAACCCACAAAAACAATAAACTTGGACATGAACAATGAGTTGAATAATTATACAACACATACATCCATTCGCCTCCCAGTGTTCAACCTCTACTCATGCTTACACCTATACACACTTGCATGTAGAGTTATAATAAATTTTAACTCCACATCTTATATACTTGTTGCATATATTTTATTGTGGGTTAATTGTTGATTGATTTGAGGATTATTGAGCGGTCACCGCATCGACTATTGATCCTCCTTGTGGATTAATACGACCTTTAATTTTCCTCTTTCATCAGTACTTCGGTCAATGCATTATAATGAGTATCCACCTCAAAATCATTGAGGATGGGCAAAACTAAAAATGAAATAAAATCTTCTTTCCTTACCTCATCTTAAGTATGTGGATATGGATGTAGGAGGGTACATCTAAATATGGGTACATAATAGATGATCGTGGATAATATAAGAGACAGATGTGGCTTTTCTAAGCAATGAATAAATATCAATATCTCCTCATGGTGTAGGTTAAGCGATGGACCATGCTCGTGCTTGGATGTACAATTGTTTAGATTCTGAGGGTTCTGTGAGAGAGATATTTCTACATGGTGTGTAAGGCTTCCTTATATTTTCTTGCGTACAGGGGCTAGGGGTTATTGACAGGCAAGGAATATCATGTGTTCCTACAAGAAGTGTGATCATTAAAAAGTCATCAAGGAACATCGTTATAGAAACTTGTGTAGAAAGGGATTTGTCGATGATTATACGACCTAGTATGCACATGGAGAGAAGAGCATTCTGATATCGAGAGTGATGATAGTCCTGAGAATATGTTTGCACAAATAGTTAGAGATGTGGTTGGACCTGAACTCAATTAAGCACCTAAAGTGGAGGAGAACGATGTAGACAATCAGCAATTTGAGGACTTTCTACTGAAGCCAAAAGAGCCATTATGGCCCCATTTCCTTAATTTTCCCAACTATATGTTGTTGAGTTATTATCTTTAAAGAATCAATACAGCATGATAGATTCTAGTTTTGACGCCATGATCATGTTGATAAAGAGAATAATGCCTTAGCAAATTGAGTTACCAGAAATTTTCTATAAGATCAAGACAATGATGAGTAAATTGAGTATGTTTGAGGTATGGATTGATGCATGCCTAAATCACTTTATGTTGTACTATGGAGAACATCAAGATGCACAAGTTGTCATCTTTGTGGCGAGGATCATTACAGGTCTGACTTGAAGTTTAGTGTACCACGAAAAATACCGCGGTACTTTCCATTTGGCCTTACAGCCTCAGAGACTATATTACTATAGGGAAACCGTGAAGGAGATGGCATGGCATACCGAACATAGGTAGATGGGACCATCGAGCATCCTTCTGATCCTCAATGTTGGCATATATTGATGAATTCGTCACCCAGATTCACTATAGTGAAGAGAAATGTAGTAATCAAATTATCAACGGACAAGTTTAATCCACATGGACGAAGAAAGGATTACTCATGTTGGCCCACCATTACAATGGCATATAATCTACCAACTTGGTTATGTAACAAATGACCATACATGTTTCTTTCTCTTCTTGTTCCCAGTCCACCCCATCCCAGAATTTTGGATGTTTATCTACGACCTCTAGTAGATGAGTTGAAGGATGTCTAGAAAATGACGCGAAAACTTATGATGCGATTCATAAAGAAAAGTTCCATTTGAGAGTCGAACTCATGTAGACCATTAGTGATTTCCCAGCATATGGTATGTTATCTGGATGGAATACATACATATTATGGAGTTGTTCGTGTTCTATGGAGAAGACAAAGTCGTTTAGCTTCAGCACAGTAGGAATCCATGCTTCTTTGACTGCCATAGACAATTCCTTCCTATGGATCATCCCTACCAAGGATAAAAAATGTCAATCACAAGGAATGCAATGAAAGAGTCATCACCAACATCTAGATTGTTATGAGAATAATTGCACGCACAATTCTTACAGTTGACGCCACATGCTAATGATATGCTTCAAAGCTTAGGGATAGATCATAATTAGACAAAGATAAACATCTTTTGGGAGTTAACACTTTAGACAAAACTATTTATTAGGCATAATCTGGATGTGATGCATGTAGAAAAGAATGTGTTTGATAATGTATTTCGTACAACATTGAGCACTTTTGGGAAGACCAAAGACATGAAGAGCGCACGAAGAGATTTAATGAACATATGTGCTCATCAAAATTTGTTTTTGGTAGAGCGTGCATATAGTTCATTTTCCATGCCAAGTGCAAAATACAAGCTAAGAAAAGACCAAGTAAAGGAAGTATGTGTGTGGGCTTTAGAACTGAGATTTCCATATGGTTATGTTTCAAATATTTTGAAACTAGTTGATCAAAAGAAGAATTATTTTAAGGCTATGAAAAGTTACGATTGTCATGTTTCATGGAGAAGTTTTTATCGATTGCATTTAGGAGTTTTCTCAAAAAGACAATTGCAGATGTTTTGGCAGAGCTCAACAACTTCTTCAAATATATTTATTCATCGAAGATCAGCGTCCCCGACCTGATGACCTTATAAAAGAATGTACCGGTGCTTTTATGCAATCTGGAGAAGATTTTTCTGCCATCGTTTTTTGATTCAATGGAGCACCTCATGGTACACATGCCGTATGAAGCTAAGACTAAAGGACTGTTTAAGTGTCATTGGATGTATCCTTTTGAGAGGTATCACTAAAAATATTTTTTGTTGACTATTAAATATTGTTTCCCTAAAGGATTGGTCTATATAGGTATATGTTCTTTTTGAAATGGAAGGTTTGGAACAAAAAGAAGGTCAAAGGCTCCATAAGTGCGCAATACACCATGGAGGATACTGCAAAATTTTGCATAAGATACCTATCTGAGGATGCGGAGATCGTTCATAACTTCATTCCATGTAATGAAGTTTCAACTATATAAGTAAATGCATGCCTTTTTTTATTTCATCCGAGTGGGAAGACATTTAGAAAGGGGAGGACTCGTATGATAACCTGGCGTAAAAAAGAAGCGGCATGTCTATATAATATGGACAATACAGACAAGGTTTTGCCATATGTTGACTATGTATTTTCGAAAAGTAGACTCCTATATGAATTATATTGTATCAAAAAATTAATTAAAGAAATGTTAGTTTATTTTTTCATAATGTAAAGAGTACAGGAACAAGTTCTTGACAGATAATCCGATGTTCAGCAAAAGTGAGGCGATAGACAAGTTTGGAAAGACATTTTCAGCGTGATTTAAAGCACGCGTTGGATCATTGAACCAGTCTGATGGGAAGTCAAAAATGTTACAATACTTCGCTTTAGATCCAAATTATGCAAGTGAAATTATTTAATGGTTCTATACTAATGGATCGAGATTCCACTCATCGGAAGGGGATAAGAGGTTGTCCACAAGTAACTAAAGTGTTATGATATCAGGGTCTTACTACGGTGAGGATAATTTAAGCTATCATGGGATTCTCCGAGAGGTAATTTAACATTCCAGCAACAAATCAGGTCTACACATTTTCTTATGATTGATTTGATTCACAACGAGGTGTTGACGCATACTCTCGGCATGATATGGTTGAGGCCATTTCCGGTAGATATATACAACGATTTGAGCACTTTTTAGCTTCTCAAATTGAGCAAATCTGATACATGCCTCAAGTTGGTAAAAAGTGAAGGAGAGATGAACACTTGATGGTATTAAGGATGACTTGTGTGTGTATTGACATTAGTGGGATCGTAGAAGAGGGTCAAGTTTCGGTGGGCTTACTAATTTCTAAATGAAAACATCCACAACAAATTTCATTACTCCTTGCTTGATGGGTTAGTGGATGCAACACCATCTCTTTCTCCTTAATTATATCATTTAATGCTAATTGGATAAATTACCTTCAATGCTATAATGGTGGTGATGAGAGGCGTCTCTAGCAGATGCGGCGGTTCTCACGATCGCAACCTCCCGCCTCCATCCTTGCACAATGGAAATAAATGTTTTTTTATAAATGTTCCATATTTAATTCAAATATCACATTATTATTATTGTTTATCTAAACATATCTCGATATTTTATGATGTTGATTTCCTGTTACAACTGGTGGATCATGGAACACAAAGATGAATGCTTTTTGTTCAGCAATGCATCTCTCTTGGGATGGAGGAATCCACGCACCTTCTCTAGTACATGGAGCCTACATCGACCCATCCATCCCCTTTCGATGAACATCAGACTGCTCCATGATCTTCACGACACCAGGACGAGCCGATGCTAGACGTGGAGGACGTATGCGACACCACTACCATGACTCTCCCTACCACCTCCACAAATGTGGCCCCGACCATACGTCGCATCTCGGAGCTCCTTCTCGATGGGTAGATCTTCCTTAAATATGTTTTTGAATTTACCTATTATTTATATTCTATTATTCAAACTTATACGATGATGTAGAATGATACAATTATACACTGAAGGATCAACATAATGTATGAATGAGATATGCAAGGTCTAGAAAAGGTTCCATGATTGTGAGGACTACATATGGGCTCCTATGTGTCCATCTGACTAGTAGAGGATCTTGGACGATGTCTATGTAAGTAATTTTTCCATATTTGTTTGAGGGTTCTTTTGGATCATGTATATTTGATAAAAATCCTTTTCAAATGCAGAACATCTATGACATCCGTCCCGAGTACACTTGAGAGATGTTATATATCCCTCTGACTTACCTGGCCAGTAATAGGATTACAAATAGCATTTACATGGTCAGAAAGGTTGCATTGACCAAGCTACATGGGGAGATTAATTGAGAGAGGGTAAACGAATACTTCCCATCTTTGTGCACTCTTGAGAGGTAATTTTTCTCAATGATATTTTAGTGTGATCTCTTCACTTCTAAGGGTTTTAGGAGACTTCCTCTTATGAGAAAGACCAACAAAGGGAAGCAAGATATCAAGTCTAATAGCAGAGCCAAGAGCTTCGGGGTAGTGGGGTCTGAATTGGTAAGTATTCATCACAATTCAGAATCTTGCAAACTTCATTGTGGTTGTTAATCTTAATCTTTGTGATAGCATGTAGCTTCCCAACATGAGCTAATACTTAAGGAATGGTGGGCGAAGACCCACATGTGAGGCAATCAATGATCCACACAAGAAGCGTAGTATGTGGAGGTGAGTGCTTCTTGGATGTAATTTATTTTTAATTCTTTAATAGAAATTGAAGTGCATATTGCTAAAATGTGTCTTTAACATGAAGGACCACCACGACGAACTCTTCACGGAGAAGTATGGCTCCCTCTCCGCTGAGGACTGCCTGATATTTGATCCCAAGGTCTGGCAGGAGGTGACCGATGGACGATAGGTTAGGCCCAACCGTCAACAGGCCTTGGGAGGCTCCAACCCAAATTCTCGTAGGATTCTAGTTGCGACACTCCATGTGGCATGAGTATATATGGTCCACCACCATCCTAGTATGCACATCCATCTGTGGTGCCTCCTCTACACCTGACACAGATTAGCAAGATCTCCACCAATATTAAGAGCATTTTGAACTTCATGAGTGGCGTGGAGAATAGATTCAATGTGTTGGAATCCTTTTCATTGTTCGGTAATTAAATATCTCATATTTTATTTAAATTGCATGATAGATATATTAATGTATTAGGTCTACTCGTCATGGTGGAAAGAAGGTCGTTGACTGTCGTGATGATCAGAGTGACGAGGATAAGGATGATGATGAGGACGAGGACAACAATGAAGATGAGGAGCAACCTAGGGTAGAGACACAGCGGTCGGTTCATCGCGGAGTCATCATCCGCAAGAGGGATGTCGATGTAGAGGAGAGAGTAGAGAGGGATAGGCAAAGGAAGCGACGAAAAGACAAAGGGAAGTGGATCCTTCACAGAGGGAAGAAGTGGCATATCATGCCAATTTCTTTATCTTTCCAACTCTTTATAATTTTAGTCTTGTAACTAAAATTCTAGCTTTTACAATTCCTTGTCGTGAACATTATGTGAAGTTTTAATTAGAGAATGAGTATGTGATCCAATTGTGTTGTTCTCAAATGTCATGACGTGCTTTAATGTGAATGTGGATTTTGTATATGCTTGAATGCATGTGAATGTGAATTGTTCTTGAATGTGAATTCCACACCATGCTTGAATAGTTAATTGCAATGTACATGTACATGTATGGCATTATTGTATTCTTCCACAAGTATAGTGAAGGGGGAGAGGATCGAGGGAACATGAAGAGATTCGAACTACCTATAGATATCATTTTTTATTCTGAAATCAGAATATGCGACTACATCTGGTTGCATATGTGGTCAAATATTTTGTGATTCAAAATTTCTTCATATTTGGCATTAAATATTTACGAGCATGGGTTACGAAAATGCTTGCATAATACGAGAACTTTACGACTACGATATGGTCGCAACGAGGCTTGCGACCACAGACATACGACTGATGGATCCATATTTCGTCATCTTTATTTTATCATTTTGGCCTCAAAATCCATGGCAAATGCTTGTAAATTCCCTTAGTTCATGCATTTTAGCATTCATGCATGTGTGTATAAATAGTGTATAAAATATGGTTTTTAATGTAAAAATAAAAGAATAAAGAAAAGAAAAGAAAAAGAATAAAATATTGAGATATTTTATGACCCAAAACCCGGAGACCTAGGCATCTAGATGAATAGGTCGACAAGGAATAAAGTAGGGGGAGATAAGGGCCAGAAACCACTAAAGATTCTTTGTTATTTAATTCATTCTTTATTAACTTTGGGACCAATTTTAGTTCCACTTTTTATACTTCAAATAAAGAAACATATACATGAAAGTTGTAGATAATTAAATATAGAAAAATACAAAATTTATTTCATACAAAAATATTGTACAGAAGAAAAGTTATGGTCTGAATAAAATTCCAGAATCCCAACTTCCCAGACTTGTATCTCTCAAATAAAAGCTCGAAACACATCAAAATCACTTTAATTGTATATAATTTTCAATAAGCTATTTAATGAAGGTGGTTTCGAATTTTGCATAGCTACGGTTTGAAAGTTGAGTTTTGGAATCCTATTGTATACTTGTACAGATTAAAATATTTATTTTACTAATTATTCATTATTTTCATACTTTTATATTTTTATAATTTTGTAAATGTTATTTATAATATATGTGTACATTAAAATCTGAATAAAAACCTAAAAAAATACAAAAATAAAAACACCTGTGTATAATACATAGGTATCATACATGTACATATACCTATAAAATTAACACTCCTATTTTATTAAGTGTATAAAACACTTCACAAAAATAAAATAAAAATATATTTAAGTGTATAAAAATGTGTTATAAATTTATAAAATATTAAACAAAATTAATAAAATCAAATATACAAAATAAAAATAAAATATTAAAATAAATAGATATGTATACCTATATGGCCTAAAAAGGTAACTTGTATTTTTATACCTCATAAAAATAAATAAAAATCATAATAAAATACTTCACAAAATAATAAATATTTTTTATTTAATAATCTAAAATTAATCAATTCATTTACTATTTTTAAATGAATTTTTAAATATTTTTCCGGGACTTTTTCCTGGTTGGTCCACGTAGACCAACCAGGAGGAGGTCAGCATTGACCTCGGTCAACTGCCTGTCCCACGTCCTGTAGCAGTGTCAGACCTCGTTTTTGCCCCGTGTTTGCGGATTTTTCGAGGTCAAACCACTCCTCTTTTCATGTTGAATTCTTCTGCAATGTTGTTCCTCGATAATTCATATTTCACGCCCTTGTCTTTCATAGGGCCGAGGAGCGTCGATTTTGTCGATCTCTCGCGATCTTTGGAGCACCAGAGTCACCCCGTAAACCCTTCTTATTCGACCCTCCGACTTTCGAGCTGAGTTTGAACCCCTTTTGGACCACCATTCTCCTCCCTTTCGTGCTCTCCGGGTAGCTGGAGGTGACAGCTCCATCGCCCTTTCGTTAGGCTAGTCGAGGAGGGCCTGAGGCGGCTCCACCACCTCCGGCAAGCACGTCGTCGAGGTTCTCTTCCCTCAAGTGAACTCCACCTTTGAGGCTATCTATCCCATCTATTTTCATTGCTTTTACATTCGCCATAGTCCTAGGAGTAAAGCCCCCAAATTAGTTTCGTGTTCCATCCATCGAATCGCCTAATCGCACCCCCCCCCCCCCCCGCAGGAGCTCGCTCAGGCTGCCATCTCGCACCACCGTTCCCCGTCGCCATTCACTTTGTCGACCGTCGAGGCAGATTGCCCTCGGCGATATAACCCTTTTTGCAGGTCTTGCGCGCCACAGAAGAGCTTAGGGCTCGCTTTTGAGCCTCACCGGAGGTCTGTGGAGCCCGCCAGCTCTACCAAGCCCTCCTGCGATCTCCGACCACTACTGGAGCTTCTTGGAGCCACCAGAAGCTAGAGGACTGTCCCATGAGCCCGCCGGCCAATTCTGGAGCCCAAAGAAGGCCGGAGGACGGAGATCGAGCTCGGGGAAGCTCGCCTCACCAGCGTTGCGTCCCAGTTCTTCCTCCACCCTCCAGTGCCGTCGGATCGGGCTGGCGCTCCAGGTCGCACGCTTGTCGTTGGATCTTCGCGCGCTTACACATTTCGATCAAGCTCGGAGGATCTAATCATGGTCGTCGATCGCGAACCGCCATCGCCCGCCCACATGCCGCCACATGTCAAGTGAAGGGACGTGCGCCGTCAGATCGCCCAATCGTGGGTATTTTGCACTCAAGCCCTCGTAATTTTATTTATTTATATATTAGCACAGAAACTTTCATTTGCAGTGTTAAAAGTTTTGTAATATTTGCACTTAGACCCCCGTGCTTTGAATATTTCATCATAGTTTCAAAACTAATCATATCGATTAATTTATCCAACATATCCAATGTAATCCTGATCCGATATTTTATTGCTTCCAAGATCTGAATTGAATGTATGGAGCTGGAACAGAGCGCACACACGTGTGGTCCTCCAAGGCTCCAACTTCTTTCTACTTTTTCTAAAAAGCTTAGGAGGGAACTCATATAAGGCCCACCAAAAGTTCAAAATCAAGTAATATGATATTAACTTTCTTCAACTTAACTTGCAAATACATTAAATTTTGAATTCCAATTAACATACTAGCATACCAATTAATGCAAATACCCTTCAATTTCAACGAATTTGAAGTGTTGCAAGTCCATCCAGACTTCTTGTAAGCAAATTGAGTCCTCTTCTTGTGGCGAGTTAAAATCTTGTATACAAGTTTCAATTTTCTAATAAGAAGAAGTTTACGAGTTTCACTTTTCTCTGGCTAAAACATTTTTACCCTAGAGTGTCTCTCTTCCTATGATCGCTTAGCCATAATAAATTCAAAGCACAAGATAGACCCATGATTATTGACATCTTAACGTCTAATGGATGTCTTTTGTGCCTAACAGACGTTAAAACAATACCACACCTCCTTCTTTACCGCCCCTTTGAAAGATACGGGTAGGATCCTTAAGCGCATCACGGAAGCGTGATGATCGTATCGTATACGATCAAGAGCGACTAGTCGCACTAGTTGCTCGATGCAGCGGAAATTAAAATTTTTTTATATGATGAAATCACATGATCCAAGAACACTTCTCAGATCGTTTCATCTCAACCACAAACAAGTAATAGGATTACCTCTTGAAGTGTGGTTGCGATCGAGTCTCTAAACAAAGAGACCTCCTGTCTCAAGTCCGACCTTTGAAGGAGATGCTTGCGAGAGCGGGGATGAGTCGCGGTGATCTCACAATCCAAGTAGTTGTCCAAGCATGGGAACTCCTGATCTCGTCGCACGAGATCGTGTATCTTCTTCACGAGCGAGTAGCACCAAAGAAGATGGAGTGCCAAGAGTCGTCGAAGCAACGCGAGCCGACGATGGAGCCTTCTTCCTTCTAGAGGAGGGTGGACGGCCACCCAGAGAGAAGGGGAAGAGGACACGTGAGAATGAGAGAGATAAAGCAGAGGGACTCTGTCGAGTCGGTGCGTATCGAAGAGCAAGGCATGCCTCTTCTTATATAGGGTTTTGGGAGTCCATGGATCCCAATCCATGGACAACACGCAATCAACGGATGAGATTGATTGGGTCCCTTTCAACGGCTAGAATTGTTGTTGGTAAAACACAACAATAAGTGATTTAATTCAAATTAATTATCATTTATAAATCAATATAATTAATCTCAAATTAAATCACTTTTGACTGGAGATAGGATAATGAGAAAACCATGATCCTCTCCTAAAAAGGGGGGATGGCTACTCTACTCCTCTAGAGGAGTTGTAGCCGTCCTCTCTTATTAGAGGGGACTTGATCAATCTCATTGATATATCATGAGATCTCATGATATCTCCTATAACTCTTGTTGAAATCATTTTTACAAAAAATAATTCCAAATTATCTTTTGAAAAATATCAATCAAGCCATTGAAAAAATGTGAATCTTATTCACAACCCAAAACTAAATGTAATTATATTTCTAATTAATCATTCAATGTGAGTCCAATTCACATCAACAATTAATTAACAAATATAAAATACAATATGGCTCTCTCTTGTATATTATAAATCACATTTATAATATATATGATTAATATGGATAGTGTTATCCATATTATTCATATCCATGATAATTAAATCACATTTAATCATCTTTTATTTCTTTTCTCATGTGCCCAAATAATATGAATCACATTCACATTATTCATATCTTTGATAATTAAATCACATTTAATTATCTTAGATGTCTCTCCTTATAATATGAATCAAATTCATATAATCCATGATAATTAAATTACATTTAATTATCAATTTTCTCGATTCTTGGATATAATTCAACTTTGGAATCATTCTTGAACTCTTTCAAGAATAATGCGTATTCTCCGCAGGTACTTGGAGATAAGGACAGGGCGATTGTATTGTTCCATGTATAGTGACTTGGATATTGAGATCACATCTCAAATCCAGATCTCGGGCCTCCCATAGATGCTTGATTAAATCAAGACCGCAAATCTAATCTTCTCATTGCATCCGAATCACGTTCAGATTAATGTCCAACATTTGGACCAAGATCAGTTTACTTCTCCACTGAGAGGAGTCACTAAAATCTAGACCCATTTCATCACTCCCTAAGAATGGAAGCGTCATGGTTATACAATCGTTTATGATCACATCACCCTCAGGTATTCCCAATACCTGTACATCCTGCATACCGGAAGACTCAGAATAAACCCGAAGTATTAGATCAACTTTAACTATCTACTTCAGGGTTTTATGAGTAAGTTTCTCATTTGAACATTGGGAGTTGGTATCGATCATATACTTTCCAAAGGCATATATCATACCCAGGTCTTGATCATATACTTTCCAAAAGTATGTACGGCAAAATCAGGCCTTTCGAATAAATAGGCAAATGCTCTTTCTTCTACAAACAATGCGAGAGGAATTCACTTCTAGGGGTCTCCTGATGCCTTCCTTCTTGGCTGAAATCAATCCTTCTATTCTCCGCGATCAAGTCAAATTCGAATTGGAAAATCAAGGAAATCCCTTTGAATTTGATCTACAAAAACTAGAAAAGCGAATCAAAAGGGCCCACTATGATAAATTGATTTGAGACTTGGCTTCTGCTTACCAAGACCTATCAAACCTACAAATTCAATCAAGCTTCCAAAGCGAGACGACCGTGTACGGAATTTGATTCTTCCCAATATCTCATGAGTGAGGTCATGTCTTCCGGTTCAGTAGTGAACATGTATGATCCCTTTGAGAGATCGTATTACTCATATGCCCTTATATGCACACCAGCACGCTGGTGTAAAGACCTTGGTTAGGTCATCAACCTATTGGTCTGCCAAATGTACATACTCAGCTATATAGTAACACATCTGTCTCCGGTCAGAGGATGCGTGCCTATATCGTGACAGCATATGACATAGGACTTTGGTTATCTCGGTCTCGTTAAGTCAACTCTTTGACCTTACTAATATGACACCTCTGAATCTCTATTCCCATGCAGAGGACCTGCATCAAGAGGTCGGTCAGATATCAGCCTATGTGAGAAAGGATTGTCATCTCCTACTCAGGCTGGAGATCATCTCTTAATAATTATTTGACGGTGCTTGATGAGTCCTCAATCTAACTCTTTAGATATTCATCCAAGCACCAGCCTTTATGATTCAATTATTGAATCAGCAGTTGTATGATTATTAAGATGGCCATGGTACATAACCCTGATTGTACTAAGGGGCCTATTATGCAAATTAGTTATTCTTCATTTCAGATCAGGGAATGATATTTGCAATAACATTTATTGCATAATGGCTCGCCTTGGGCTCGCATGTTCAACAATCTCCCACTAGCCCAAAGAGCCATTAATGGATAATTATTTAAACCCACATTCATGTGACAATCATAGGCTATTTAGAAAATAGATAGGTAAGCTGATCAGTCACTCTGTTCCCGCGAGACTATGCCAAGTCCTTTTACGGCACTTGCATATCCCCAGTAACAGTGCTCGCATCTAATGCGAATGTTACATCTTATGCAACCAATACTCAATCTAGTCAAATCAGTTATAGTGTCCTTGACACTATTGCTCAATAATTATTATAACCAGTATTTCCATAATCCTTATTAGAATACCTTTATTCATGGAGCTCTCCTTCTCCTAAGGCATCTACAGTTAAGACCCTTATAGATCACTATCTACAAGGTCTTAATTTCTTGAAGATAAGACTTAGATATCACTACTCGAAAGTCTTATCATCTATGAAGATTTTGTTATTACTGCAATCAAGTGTTTTCTCTCCATAGTAGGATTGGCAACACTTTACTCCTCTCACTGCATGGCAGATATCTGACTTTTGTATACATCTAGCATACACTTAGCTTCTCGTAACTGATGCACAAGTGCAAACAGTTCTGGAATTCACTTCCTCAACTCTTTGAGGTGCTATCCCTTTAGATAGGTCAGTACCATATCTTAAGGGATGGAAGCCTTTCTTGGAATTTCCAAGAATGGAATATGTCCAAGGTGTACTGCAAATGTGACGGTCCCAATACCCTCTTCTCTTTGCTTCTGAACAACTTCAGAACTGATATCTAAGAGGTTTCCTTGAAATCATTTTTCAAGATATGGAATAGCTAGTCTATAAAACACTTATTATCATCCTTATATCATTCCAAATGATTAGAATATTATCTACAGTTAGCATGATGAACACATTGGTACTCCCACTATGCTTCACATGGTTTATCAAGATTCTATTTGAAATCATAACATTTATAATTTCATCAAATCTTATGTTCCAACTACAAGAAGCTTATTTGAGTCCATAAATGGAGTTATTCAACTTGCACACCTTGCTTTCCTCAACCATGAAGCCCTGGGGCTACGACTTATGAATATCCTTGGAGAGGTATTCATAGAGGAATGCAATCTTGACTTCCATCTCGAAGATGTCAAAGTCAAGTTGTGCGGCTATAGTTAGCAATATTCTAATGGGTCTAAGCATGGTCACCGAAGAGCAAGTCTCATCGCAAGCAATATCTTCTCTTCCGGTGTGTAGCTCATGTCTACGAACCGAGCTTTGAAGGTCTCTACCTTATCATCAGGTTCCCTTTCTCTTGAAGATCCATTTACACCTTTATGGGTCTTACCATATAGGTGGATCCTCGAGGATCCATATAAAACACTTGTATATGAAGTCTACCTTAGACTTTTATTGCTAACATCCATCTTTCCATGTCATGATCCTCAGGAGCTTCATTACATGAAGTCCGATCATTGTCAGACTTAACCGACACATGGAATACATCCTCAAACTCATTTGAAGAGGTATTAATGTTTCATCTTTAATTATCCTTTTAGTTTCCGATTTCAGTACCCTCATTATCATCTCAAGATTCAATGAGTTCCTTTACTTCATTTTCATCTTGATTCTCAAGAGTCTCAACCTCTAAGAATCATATTCTCGGAGATGAGATCTTTTAAGAATCTCAAGGTCATAAAGTAGGTATCTAATACCATCCTTTATTTTCCTATTGAAGTAGCACTCCCTGGTGCTCGATTCTAGCTTACATGCATGGAACCTTATTAAGGATATATATTGTAGTCTCTACTACACATATATACCTCGAAACTAAGGGATAATTATGCTAAAATTCATCATTGATCAAATTATGTCACACATGATCTAATTGTATCTCCCTACAACTCTATTGAGTTTAGGTTTACTAGGAGGAGTGAGATAGGAATGATATTCCTTTTTCCATAAGGTATACCATGAATTCATCTAATAGGTAGTGATTACCTAGATTAGATCAAATTCATTTCCATCTTCCGTCAGACTTTGGTTCCAAACCAAAATTATGAAATCTTTGAACATTTCAAAGTTTTCTTAGGTGAAGAGAAGAAATCTCATATCATACATAATCATCAATAGATATCACATATCCATAATGTTTATTATGATATAGATGATCCACATACATCAATATGTATGAGATCTTGAACACCTCGACATCTAACACCATTCCTAGAGAAGGGTGTATTGGACATTTCACTTTGAATACTATATTCATAAGTATGTAAGATTTGAATTTTTAGACATTCTAAAGTTTCATATCTTACTAGTCCATTGATCTCATCAACAAACATATGTCCAAAACTTGATGTCAGATCATTGCCAAATGATCTTCATCCTCCTATTGATCTTTTAAAGGTTTGATTTTCAGTTTTAGAAATCTTAATGAACCATTCATTAGTTTTTTTTAATTTTGTGGAGTCCACTAGATGTTAGATTACTATGTGAGATATATCCACCATAACCTTTTATGATAATTCTATCTCAGAATTCATGTTTATTTCCAACATTTAGAAACAAACGATGAGTGTATTCTAATATCTAGGTCATAGAGACATTCTCTAAGACTAAGGGCTCTCCCACTGAAATTAAGAAGTCTATCAATCCAACAGAGATTGTTGCAACAATTGCATCAATATCCATGTAGATAACTATAAACCTTAAGATCAAATCTTTCAGTCTTCTAAAACATATGCAACACATTGCAAGTGTTGTTAGAAGATTGAGATACAATTATTAGACTTTATCTTATCAAATAAGAAAGTCAATTTCAATGATCAAATGTAGATATAGATTATTATGATGCACTATCTGAGTCCTTCTCTAAGGATCCTAGACAGACTTGATAGTCATACTATCAACACATCAACTTATTGCAGTATATGCATTCATCCAACTCTTTGGATGTCATTTGGAAGTCATAGAAGTATGATCAACTCTTTGACTATCCTTCTCATCTTGGGTCTGACCCATGCTTCCACTATGCTCCCTTTATTTATAAACAACCAATTCTTAAGACTAAGGATCTCTTATGTTAAATTCAAAAGAATTCAATGTAACAGCATTTCAATATTTATACATGCTTCATTAAATTCATACAATAATATATTATGAAGCTTCATGAATGACTAGAGTATAGACAGCAGAATGATGACACTCATCATGTCTACATCCATCTAGACTCTTAAAACTTTGGTTCAGGCAGGTATTCAAACATTTTTGAATACATAATCTCTTTCGAGTTACCATTCTGCATAATGCAGAGAACCATGTCATTCATGATTAAATGTGTAGAGCACATATGTATGCTAAAACATCTTCTTTGATTTTATAAGGATTAATTTGACAATTACAATCATCATTGACATGTCACTTCTAAAGTACATTCGATGAGATCAAGACTACAGAGACATACAACCCCTAGGGTTGTAGATCTATTGTCTATTTAATTGTCACTCCTCATTATTATGAGGAAACTTTCACATTGCAATCACATGCAATATGTGTCCAACTGTAAGTACAATATCTAGATCATGAGTCCAATCCATGATATTTTACTGGTTATTATTGAGTATAACATTGAGTGGGTTTAATGAAGGATTAACTGAAATAAAAAATTTGCATAAGTGTATATATATTTAGAGGATGGAAAGTATGCACCCTGGTGCATGTAATTTTACATGCACCGGGGCTTATATCTCCCATATTTTTTAATTTTTTAGAAAAATATCACCGTGTATATTCATCTATATATCCCTCTAATATGTCATTCGAATTTCGTCGGAGACTCCTATGCCCTCCATCTATAACAAGTCGATTACAGCAATTCTAAGACCATTAAAATTATCTGTTCTAAATGGAGGGCATATGAGTCTCTGTTTCTGATGAAATTCAAATGACATATTGGAGGGATATATAGATGAACATATACGGTGATATTTTCCCAAAAAAATAAAAAATGCGGGAGATATAAGCCCGGGTGCATGTAAAATTACATGCACCAGGTTGCATACTCCCTTTTCTCATATATTTATATATATATACATATTTTACTTTGATTTAGGAGTTTTTATATCAAAGTTGTCTTGCCTTGTCAACAATGATAAATTCATTCCCTTAATCACTTTCAATGTAAGAGATATACTTTCCATTATATCTCTAGCAAGATATGGGATCTCCTTTCCTATCTTTGTTACATGAGAACTTGTGACTCCGATAAAAAGAAGCGGAAAAACATTCCACCTTGCAAGTTCAACATGCATCTCCCAATTCAGTCTTTAACACTCGGGCCCACCACCCCTAAGGTGATGTTGACCCGTCATTAAATGAATCAACCATCAACAGGCTTAATACTCGCTATACGCAATCCAATATCGCCCCAATAATATGAGGACTCGATATTGGGGTCAGTACGTATACGGCCTTACTCTTTCGAGAAGCGAAGAGCCTGATACAAATGGATTGTATGCAGGAGCTGTCACTTCGGACAGACGTCTCCTACATACAATATCTGGCGACGGAATCCATCACCTTGACGGGAGACCATGGATGTCACTTATGTGATCCTCCACCTCATATTCAAATTGTAACTAATTAATTATCATGAATCATATTCACATAATTAATTCTTCCAAGGGAAATACACATCTATTCATAATAGAGTTCTTTTAATAGGATATAATTAATTTAATCACATTAAATTAATTATCAACCCAATTTTCAATCAACAAACTTGATTATTACTTGATTGTAGGTATAATCTCAAAGTAGGTATTATTCGAATTTTAATAATTAAAAAAATATACTTTGATTTCTCTGGCATTATCGAGTCCCTACCCGTTGTCATAGCTAGTACCGACGGGAGTGAGACGAACCACAACTGGTGCAACCTGCTACCCCAATGCTCCCCGACTAGACACCATATCCACCTCAAGAAAGGATAATGCCAGATTGATCATTGTGTACTTTGAGATGATCATCGGTTTTTCAATCGAAATTATACAATATAATAATAATCAAAATATTTTTTATTATAAGGAAATTTGCTAGACAAATTCCCAATCCTATTCAAGCAAGTTGTTTGTTGATTGTGTATCTAATTATGATCTAGATCAAATTTAATTAATTTATTGGTTGAGGCCATGTCATTTAAAGGAATAATTATTGTTCTAATATTTCACAAATATTATCCACAATTATTTTAGTAAATTAACTATTAATTTCACAATTTTCTTAAATGACAATCACAAGGTTTTGGATAATCATGCAATTTCCAGCAGTGACACTCACTAATTAAAAATAGCATATCTCATTCATTTTAAATCCAAATTAAGAAAAATAATTTTCAGAGATTGATAACTTGATTTAAAAATGAATCCATGTGATAAATATGTATTTTCAGGCATTTTAAAATCGTAATTAACATCTTAATTACGTCTTTAATTGTCATCCCCGAAACAATGGACATATGGTTAATGAAACGACCATATCTTGAGAAAACGGAATCCAAATTACGCAAACTCAAATTCCACACTTTCCTTATTTAATGGGGAATATTATCTAAGTGATAAATTCATGTTCAAAAATTTTTACAGGGCCGAAAAATTATCACAAGACAGAGTTGCGAAAATTGTAAATGCTAAGATCTTCACGAACCCAAACGAGCCTAAATTTTCGTAGGTTCATGGATCTAATCCAAAACTTGCGACAACCTGTCTTTGATACCACTTTAAGGGTACGGGTAGGATCCTTAGGCGCATCACGAAAGCGTGATGATCGTATAGTATACGATCAAGAGCGACTAGTCGTACTACTTGCTCGATGCAACGGAAATTAAAATTTCTTTATGTGACGAAACCACATGATCCAAGAATACTTCTCGGATCGTTTCATCTAAATCACAGACGAGTAATAGGATTACCTCTTGAAGCGTGGTTGCGATCGAGTCTCTAAACAAAGATACCTCCTGTCTCAAGTCCGACCTTCGGAGGAGACGCTTGCGATCGCGGGGGATGAGTCGCGATGATCTCGCAATCCAAGTAATTGTCCAAGCAAGGGAACTCCTGATCTTATCGCACGAGATCGTGTATCTTCTTCACGAGCGAGTAGCACCGAAGAAGATGGAGTGCCAAGAGTCGTCGAAGCAACGCGAGCCGACGATGGAGCCTTCTTCCTTCTGGAGGAGGGTGGACGGCCACCCAAGAGAGAAGGGGAAGAGGACACGTGAGAATGAGAGAGAGAAAGCAGAGAGACTCTGCCGAGTCAGTGTGTGTCAAAGAGCAAGGCATTCCTCTTCTTATATAGGGTTTTGGGAGTCCATGGATCCCAATCTATGGACAACACACAATCAACGGATGAGATTGATTGTGTCACTTTCAATGGCTAGGATTATTATTGGTAAAACACAAGAATAATTGATTTAATTCAAATTAATTATCATTGATAAATCAATATAATTAATCTCAAATTAAATCACTTTTGACCAGAGATAGGATAATGAGAAGACTATGGTCCTCTCCTAAAAAGGGGAGACGGCTACTCTACTCCTCTAGAGGAGTTGTAGCTGTCCTCTCTTATTAGAAGGGACTTGGTCAATCTCATTGATATATCATGAGATCTCATTATATAATGACATCTCCTATAACTCTTATCGAAATAATATTCACAAAAAATAATTCCAAATTATCTTTTGGAAAATATAAATCAAACCATTGAAAAAATTTGAATCTTATTCACAATCCAAAACTAAATATAATTATATTTTCAATTAATCACTCAATATGAATCCAATTCACCTCAATAATTAATTAACAAATATAAAACACAATATGGCTCTCTCTTGTACATTATAAATCCCATTTATAATATATATAATTAATATAGATAGTGTTATCCATATTATTCATATCCATGATAATTAAATCACATTTAAACATCTTGGATTTCTTTTCTCATGTGCCCAAATAATATGAATCACATTCACATTATTCATATCTTTGATAATTAAATCACATTTAATTATCTTAGATATCTCCTTATAATATGAATCAAATTCATATTATCCATGATAATTAAATAACATTTAATTATCAATTTTCTCGATGCTTGAATATAATTCAACTTTGGAATTATTCTTGAACTCTTTCAAGAATAATGTGTATTCTCCGCAGGTATTTGGAGATAAGGACATGGCGATTGTATTGTTCTACGTATAGTGACTTGGATATTGAGATCACATCTCAAATCCAGATCTCAGGCCTCCCATAGATGCTTGATTAAATCAATACCGCAAATCTAATCTTCTCATTGCATCCGAATCACATTCAGATCAATGTCCAACATTTGGACCAAGATCATATTACTTCTCTACTAAGAGGAGTCACTAAAATCCAGAGCCGTTTCATCACTCCCTAGGAACGGAAGCATCATGGTTATATAATCGTTTATGATCACATCACCCTCAGGTATTCCCAATACATGTACATCCTGCGTACTGGAAGACTCAGAATAAACCCGAAGTATTAGATCAACTTTACTGTCTACTTCAGGGTTTTATCAGTAAGTTTATCATTTAATCATTGGGAGTTGGTATCGATCATATACTTTACAAAAGCATATATCATACCCAGGTCTTGATCATATACTTTCCAAAAGTATATATCAAACCTACAAATTCAGTCAAGCTTCCAAAGTGAGACGACCGTGCACGGAATTTGATTCTTCCCAATATCTTATGAGTGAGCTCATGTCTTCCGGTTCAGTAGTGAACCTGTATGATCCCTTTGAGAGATCATATTACTCATATGCCCTTATATGCACATCAGCACGCCGGTGTATAGACCTTGGTTAGGTCATCAACTTATTGGTCTGTCAAATGTACATACTCATACATATAGTAACACATCTGTCTCCGGTCAGAGGATGCGTGCATATATCGTGACAACATACGACATAGGACTTTGGTTATCTCGATCTCATTAAGTCAACTCTTTGACCTTACTAATCTGACACCTCTGAATCTCTATTCCCATGCAGAGGACCTGCATCAAGAGGTCGGTCAGATATCAGCCTATGTGAGAAAGGATTGACATCTCCTACTCGGGCTGGAGATCATTTCTTAATAATCATTTGACGGTGCTTGATGAGTCCTCAATCTAACTCTTTAGATATTCATCCAAGCACTAGCCTCTATGATTCAATCATTGAATCAACAGCTGTATGATTATTAAGATGGCCATGGTACATAACCCTAATTGTACTAAGGGACCTATTATGCAAATCAGTTATTCTTCATTTCATATCAGAGAATGATATTTGCAATAACATTTATTGCATAATGGCTCGCCATGGGCTCACATGTACAACATCCTTTGTCTTTTCTTGTCTAAAAGTTTCAATTTTTTGGGGAATCTTGGAGATTTTTTAACTATATAATTCATTTTCACATTCCTCGTCCCTTGGAAGATATCCGATAACCAAGCATGAATATGATAGTTGATTTGGAAGGAGTATTGTTCGAGGATGTACCAAGGTACCTCTCACCCCCACGTGCAGAGTGCTAAAGATACCCTTTTATTCTTGAATCATTCAACCTAAAATGATATGTCAGTAAAATTTTATAACTTTTGACAATTACTTGGAAATCATTCTCAATCTTTGTGTGTTGCAGCCAAGAAATCGCATGCCCTTTGAGCCCTCGCCCATGCACCCGACGTCAGCTTGTTGCAAAGAAGTGATGCCATGCCCTCCCTTTCTGACGTAGAACTCCCTCAGGCGATGTTGTTCGTTTGATTCTGACTTATTCCACATTTTTTATCTATGAACATTTTCCCCTTTACTCCTAGGTGGCTTGTTTTGGTTGTACTAAATACCGAGGCCGCTAGACTACGTGGCTTCGGTTGTGGTTGTCTTTGTTGTGGGACGACCTATGTGCTCCTTACCCCTTCTTTTTTATGAGTAGAATATCTAAAAAACAAGTTTCACTTATTCATTTCGTGTTTGTTCATATTCAATCTCCCATAATTCCTTCCTATCCATCATTAGTCTTGCGTTCTCCCAACATAAACTCTTTTTTGCTTTACTTTTTACTGCATTCCGTGCTGCTCCTTTAAATATAAATCATGCACTAGCATCCTTCTCAAACTGAAAGTTCTCGAAGATACATATGTAAAACAAAAAAAACAAAGAACATGGTAACACTTTATAATACATAACTTTAGTTTTAATCCAATAAATCACATTTCCCTACTCTTAAAATAAACAGGAAAATAAATCACTACTTTGCTTGCATGAGTATCCCAGGCATTGCACCAAAACACCAATCATAATCAATCTAATGATAACAAGGGCAATCATTAAGTCTAAATATCATAACTCCTAATAGATCCAAAGATAATGAAGACGCAGGTATTGTGACCATTGACCACTAATAGATCTCATTAGCCTACATAATCATATATTCCATCGCGGTCCCTCCAAAGGGACATCAGGGCCCCATCCTTATCCAATTGGGCCCCTATATCGTTCTATATGATCTAGTCGGGCCCCCCTTGCATTAGGGTTTTTTTCCCTGCCGTTTCTACCTACCTGGAACTTCTTAAAGACAGTAAATAATTTCTCAGAAACTAATTTTCAAAGGTATGCTATGCAACTTGCGAAGCTGGTTATCAGAGATGGACGCTGATTATCGACTGTGCAACAAAAATATATCACAGTAGGATATAAACCCTATTCTTTTGGATGATGGACTCATTTAAATCCAAAGTAAAGTTTAAAGGTAACAAACTGGTTAGCTGGGATGTGAAGCTTCGTCAAAGGAGGAGGACTTGGTCCAAAGGAGCATCCAATGCCGGATCAAACCAATCTGTTGCATTGAGAAAAAAATCTAAATCCTCAAGGACCAGTTCCTCATGGAATGACCCACTGGGATACTGCAAATTTAAGAGGGTGCAGCACCCACGTAGACAAATCATGCAACTACATATATATTCGGAGAAGAATCGTTCACGCCCCATGTTTATACGAATGATTAACTTGGTGTCTGGACATATTAAACACAAGAGTGCTGACAGAGCTCTGGGATCGAACCATGTGAAGATGTCAGCAGCTGACCCCTGAATAGCCGTAGACATAGTCTTAAAGCATCGAGGTACCAAATGGTCACAAAACTATTTATGATGGGATGGGCAGAAACTGTTCATGCCTCACCTCCCGTTTCCTCGTTGGGTCCCCGGTGTTCTAAGGTCCAATCCAAACATCAAGAAGATGTTCCTTCTCGATGTTGTTATGGAGAATTTCGTTGAAATTTCACTGAAATCATCGGAAATAGTTTTAAATTAGATTTTTTTTCTCAAAAGTTAAAGTTTTAAATCCTCATAAATCAATAAATAGAATATGAAGACACACTTGTTTGTAAAACAGATAGAGGTGTAAATATAAGTTTTGAAGTAGTATTGTCGCCGTAACCGTGGCACATTTCGATATATAAAAGCAACGTGCTACCTAGAACCAGCATTGGATTCTGGACTGAAAGCAAAAGCCACGATAATCATCTCCTCAACAGGAATGAGATGACAAATGTTATAACTACTAGAAAACCTATATAACAAAATAGAGGAAGAACAAAAAATATAAAGTCATTTAACTAAAACTTGAATTTAGCTCTTGGACCTTATTTCTAGTTGATTTCGTTTTGGAACTATGTAAAGGAAATTCTTCAAACATCATAAAGCTCTTTAAGAATTCAACACATTGGTGGAGAAATAGGTGAACATTCATTGATATGAGTAAATTTCGATGAAAGAAAAAGGTATATTCCCTAATTTTTGACATTTGAAATCACATGTAATTTTGATGAAATTTCACTGACATTTTACCAAATCTTGTAAAAAAATAAGGTAAATTTTTTATTTTGCTGACCTAAGGAAATAGAAATTCCAGAGAGAATTCGAAGGAATTTAGCTGAAATTTGAAGCGATACATGTCTTTTTAATACATTCTTCATTACCATAAAAGAGAGAGACTTACTGTTGTAGTCGAGTTGTAGACTTGTTGAAAACAAACTTCGTAAATCATGTGTCGTGATTGTTTCCTCTTGCCGTGCTTGACGATGACTTCGCCTTATCTACCCGTATTTTTTATTATGATTACAGTGAATTTATACTTTTGACAAATCATTGTATATGCAAAATTATTTAGTAAATGATTAGTTAAGTTTACAGTATAGAGTTCATGATAGGACTAGGCTGTGATCGATTTTAAAAGATACTATAAGACACTTCTCAGATTCATAATCGCAATGTACATCCAGATTTAAAGAAGTAATTAGAATACAGCATAACCCGGTTTCCCCATCTACTGCCATTTGCACTCCTACTTCTTTAGGGCTTCGAATAATAACCAAATAGTTGGAAAGTTTAGCCCAAATAAGAAAAGAATGATGAACTGGTTGTTGGTTCATAAACAGAAGAATCCTCGAGGGAAAGGAGAAGTAAAAAAATATTATGGGTTCATCTCTTGTGTATCATGCATGATGAACTGGTTAACCTGATTGCACTGTGAACCTGCTTGGATAAAGAAAAATATGGATCTGGAAACCAGATCTGATTATTTAATCAATCTCCAAGCTAAGCTGGAAAAGTATTATTTGGCATGCACGCTAAAATGAGGGTGTTTACCAGGTATCATATCTCCTTATTTCTCAAAGATTTAGATGGATGTTTCTACAAGGATTTTTTTGGATGGATGCTCCAACTGAAACTATATATTAACTCCTAGTGATAACTCCATTGTAATACTCACCTCCTCTTCCAATAATAAAAATACTACATTTCTCTCTGTATGTTATCTTTTTCCGCTACTTTGGAAGGGTTTCCTACCTAAAATCTGTCTCGTGATTTCTTTGGTTTGCTATATGTAGGGATGAGCATTGTGTCAGGCCAGCCCAGCACAGCCCAAGACCTGGCCCTCTTAACCTGGCCCACCCTATATTTTAAATGGATCGGGGCAAGCCAAAAATATTTGCTAAGCTAGCTTGCCTCCCTAACCCATATAATATATAATGTTAGAAAATAATATATAATATATGTTTACAAAATCAGGAACTGTATATTATTTCTCATTCAATCTAAATTGCCCCCATAAATATGAAATTATTATACTTTAGGGAATGGATCTCAAATTACATAGACTTTTTTATAACGAATTAAAATTGTAATCTATAACGCTTCCCTAATATCCTAGATAAAAGATTATATGAGAATAACGGAGTTGACCTTTCCATTAACAAACTAAAAGAGTATGTGTTGTTGATATAAGCATTGAAAAAGGAGCTTTGTAGATTATCAAGTGTTGTTTTAAATATATATGTAGCTTGGGCTGACCAGGCCCACTACCTTGGGCTTGGTGAACTTTAAAAAATTTCTGGACCTTGAACCAGCTCAAAGCCTATAGTGTAAAATGAGCTTGGGCATGGGCTCACTACCCGTAAGGGCCAAGAAAGTCAACTTGTAAATCATGGGATATTGTTTTAATTTCAACTTCCAAATAGTACAATGGCATCCAACATAAACTCATTTGTATATAATAGAACGTATTGAGGATATGAATTAGATACATAATCAACCACCTCCGTGAAAGCAAATGAAGAATAAGAAAATATGATATGATCATGTTTAATCACCATTACACTAATAGAGAAGAAAATTCACTAAGAAAAAGAACGGATACAACTTTCTCTATTCACTCGCTCTCTTCCTCCACAAACCCCCTCCCAAAAGCAACATCTCTACCCCATAGTCTTATTTCTATAAGGACTCTGTGTAGAATACAGCTCAGTTCTTCTTAAAATTAAGAGTTCACTTTCTTTAAGATTCATAATCCTAATATAAGTTATAATCCTTACAAAACATAGTATTCTAAGTCATTAAATAGCATATACCTCATGGAGTGTTAAAGGAGGAGGAGGATTTGTGGACATGTATCTTTAAAATATCTGAATTAGCCGGTATCCAATTTATTGCAACTAGTTGTTAAAATAAAATAAAATAAAATAGAGTAACATTAATATAAGAAAGAAGAATGAACATACCTACAATTTTTCTAAGTTAAAGTGGGAGGGAGAAGTGCAATGGGAATCCCATTCGGCCCCAATCTCCCCTTCATCTCTTCCACCGAAAACACTGGGGGAGAGAAAAAAAGAGGAGGGAAGTAAGATAAGTTCGTATTCCAATCCTTCTTCCCATTATATTTTTTCCATGTGACTTGAGTTTGATTTGGGGATATTACACTTGTGATGTTGTTTTAATATTGTAATAAAATTGATTTTTTGTGGTGATCATAGATTTTCTTGTTTGTTTTCAATGGAGAGATAATAAAATTAGTTAACAAAGTCTGTGGTGAAGATTTGATGGTTGGAATAAAATGGTTGATGCTAAAATATTAGATTTTAACTTTGCATGTAATAAACTTGTACGAAGGTTTGGGTTAGTGGAACAAAATGTGAATGGTAATGGGGTTTGATTTTGTTGTGGGTGAAATTTGATTGTTGAAAAAATATAGTGGATGATAGTATGGATTTGGATTTTGTGTTGCATGTTTTAGATATTACAAATGGTGTACTTTTGTGGATTGCAGGTTAATGAATCATTGTATATTGATATTCTTGACTGGGTAGATGTTGATAGTAGAATGATTTCATTTATATTTGATGTTCGTTGTATTACTAGAATATGTTGATTTTAATGATTAGAATAGAGAAAACAATGGTTATATGCATCCTTTTGTGCAAGAGATGTTTCCGAGGGTTCTAAAGAATCAGCTTTTTCAACATCCATATGAAATACTAAAGTAGATCGATATTGCCCATATAATAAAAGCAGATCTTGGTCCAAAGAAGGTAGGAAGTCCGACCTGTCAGATGCTTCTTAGGCCAAATACAATATACAAGTGGGACCCGCCCCCTGATCAAGCTGTGCGAAAAAGCCCTTCTCGGTTCCGGAACTTGATCGAAATAGGGTTCTACCGGGAAACCATAGATTTTTGAGTTTGCGCCATTGGTTACTGGTCAAGCCACTTGAATGGAATGAGACCTGAATCTCAAATGGAGAGGAATAGGGAATAAAATCATGTGAATGGTTATGTCACAAAGTAGAGAATGTGAACGGAAAGGAAGAGATAATCATATGTGATTACATCGATAACTAACAATTTGGAGGATGATGATGACAAACTATGTTTTTCTTCGGTGTAGATTTTAAGAGGATAATCTTGGATTGGAGTTTTTTTCATCGTAGAACATATTCAGTTTTATTGTATGGAAGAATACAAATTTTAACAGGAGTAATGGATTTGAGATTGATTCTCAATATTATGATATTAGATCTTGAAAAATGAGATGAATGTCAAGGATATTACATAAACTATATTGGATTATACTTGGTGAGATGAATGAAAAAGATGAAAGATGAACGGACAATGCCAAGAGATTGAGATCCCACGTAGAGCCATTGATCCTTAATCGCATATTCTCCAATTGTTTGTCTATCATAATGTGATCCTATTTATACTTGCAGCGAAGTCAAGCTCGAACAAAATCTTTAGGAGTTTGGACATTGAGATTGCTTATAACAAAGGTAAGGAATTCCTTAATTTAAATACTATTTTTAACATACCTCTTACTGAGTTGATTATTTATTAAGTATTTGTACTTTAAGATCATGTGAATACCTATGTATTTAATTAATATTAGGACACATGGATAAAATTTTATGGGAATCATTTAAATTGGAAAATATATTTGTTTTTTAGGATATAGCCTTAGAAAACTAAGATACGAAAAATGCATGGTGAAAGAAAAGAAGAGTGAAATAAGTGAAATTTGGGACTTTGCTCCCTACTAATCAGGGTAGATCCTTCAGATCGAAACTCATCATATAGCACAGGATGAGATGACCGAGCAGATATTAATCCGTTATAAGTCACACGTAAATTCCATGCATGGATAACAAATGAGAAGGAGTCACTCCGAGGATAATCACTCGAGAAGTGACGACTTCTCACTACGTCCAAGTAATGGGCATATGATATATAGTCAAGGGTTAATGAATCGAAGGACCATTAGTTGGGTAGGTGATGAATCTCTGATTAATCTTATTATCTATCAATTATTATCCTCCTTGATTAAATAACTCAATAAAAATCTTCATTAATTCCGCAATGTTAACAAGTGAACCACTTCAGGTAAATAACCTAATTCCTGCATAAAACTAGCCCCTCTTATTTTCTTTATTTTTATTATTAAAAAGTCCAAAAAAATTGTAGACATTTGTTATTGTTTGAAAAGAAATTAAAAAGACAAAAAACACAAAAGAATTAAAAGCTAGTGCTTTATCTACTAAAAATACTTCCAAAAAAATTTACTATGTATATGTGATTCCTTTTGACTTTTTGTCCAACATAAAACTTGTAGATCTCATCGAGATCTACAACTTTCATATTATGACTTTTTACTAGCTCAGCTTCCTTTGTTTCTTTTCTAATTTCTTCTTATTTTTTCTATTTTTGAATAATGTGATTGGGCCATGTGGTGCTCTCTAGATCAGCCACATGGAACACCCCTCATGTTGTCACCTGCCTTCCCTCTCATCCCTTGGATCTTCCTTCCCTAGCCTCTATCTCATCCGTTGATCTCCGCAGTTCCCTCAACCCTTCGATCTCACCATCAGATGAGATCTCCATCGCCTAATCCTGCCTTTATCTTAGCAATTGGATGGATGCCCATCCAACGGCCTAGAGCCCTCCACGTAATCGCTCGCCTCCCGACCATAGGATGAATCCCATCATCCCATCGTGGCTGCCCTTTCACGTATAGTCGCCCGCCCTTGGATCCGCATCCCCAGATGCCATCTCAACCATCGCTTAGCGCACTCTTCCTAGCCGTTGGATCGCAAGATCCAATGGCCCAGAACCTATCTCCTACCTCCAACCTCCTTCCTCTCTCCCATGATCCCCTTTCCAACCTCATCACAGATCCTTTTCTAGCAGCCGATCCACACCACCTCTCCACTACCTAAAGCATGTCCTTAGCATCCCTAACGCCACGTCCTTCGTGGATCCTTCATTGCCTCAAACCACATCTCCCTCATCTCAAACCGACCGTTACAAAATCACCTCTTACTCACCTGTAATGGTCGGAATTTTCCTTTAAATACGTTGCCCCCTCCGCCATCCAACTGGGTCCACCATTCAGGATGCTCTAGCCCAGCTCTCATTCTCCTCCTGTGACAGAGGAAGGATTGATGGAGATACGACGACGGTTGGATGCTCCGATGTTGACCCTTGGCCACGATGGCCAAGTCACAGCAACTCCGCTCGTCATTGAGCTCCCTAGACAGGTCACACATGTTGAGCGACGACTGAAGGACCTCCAGGTCCTCAATCCAGATCTCCAACTCCGCTGATCCCCTGCTCCGATCAGGTACCCCTCCTCTCTTATTTTTCCTCTGATTTCTCCTTAATTCCCCCATGCACACATTTCATCCCACCTTCAATTCTCCACACACATTATCGCCACACTTCAACCGCTTACGCTGACCACATCGATTGTCGCCACCCTCCTCCAGAACCTCCATCACCTCCAGCCCTCCTCCTCTACTGGAGGCAGAGGAGGACTCGCTCTGGGTGCCATCTTCTCTGACACGCTCGCATGTTGTCCCATCCACTCACTTTGGCTAGCCTCGAACTAACCCCCTGTAAGTAAATACGTCGGGTCAGAGCTTCCTTTTGAACTCTGTTCTAGAAGCTCCACGTTGGTGAGGGAGCACCGCCTCGATGCCTCAGGTCGATCCGCGGTTGCCTCGCCCATCCATGATCTTCGCCGACCTTCCTGTAAGCTTCATTGAATCGCATCTTTCCTCTTATATTTAACTATGCTCATCCTCGAGCATCTAAGAATGAAGGAGTCGTATTAATTCCTAATAGTGCGTGTGAATTTTCAAGGCTCGATTCTAAAAGACCCTTAATTTGAGTGATCCTAAAATTATGGGCTCAACCATGATCTAGTCAAAAGGAATCCAATTTCTCTAATTAGCAAACTCTCTGTTTGTATATATAATATAAGGATATGTCATTTAGTGTGTACTGCAATCATGAGAGTCGAGTCGAGTTGTCATCCAAGGTCCCAGTCTAGGAGACTCTCCTCTAGACCTAATCCTCAACACTAGGGAATAAGTTTGTCCTTGCGTTCAATCCACTATCTCATTAGTTTATTCGATTTGAAACTATATATGGAAGGCTAGATAATAGAGGGCATATGATTGTGTATTTTCTTCTCTTCCTCAGATTGGAACAAGGATCCTCTCGAGTATCTTATTACTCAACACATATATTTTTTGTTGTTGGCCAATGCGTCCGTCAAAAGTTGTTGAGTCGTTTGTACTTGTTTTCCTGTGAGTACACCGGTGTGTGTCTTCTTTAAGTATCTAACATACTTACACCCAGATTTGTATCGCTTATGATGCAGAGCCCTTTTGAGGTATTAGCCTGACTCATTGGTCCTATGTAGCTTTGGTCCAAGTGGATAATTTGAAATGGTTGGGAGCGCTCACCTTTGATTGTAGCTCTTTAAGTTTTGACTTTGTATTCGAGAGTTCTTTTTATTCACATTTCTTTTCTTTTTGGTAGGCTAGCTTTATTGATTTTACCAAGAGCTGGCGCAAACTGATCAACAATTATTAAGTTCCATCATACCCTGGCACATAGGTCAATATCAAATGATAGTATGAGAACTTGTTCACAATTTAGCTAGGTTTTGCTGACACTTAGGTTTTTTGAAGCCTTCGTTGACTTTATCCCATCCTCAAGTATCATTAAATCAGATCTAGACTCAAATCTCCAATCGCAGTCCATCAAGTGAAATCCCACCTTATCTCACCATTCATGCACTTGTAAAAGTGATGTGTTGATCATATTCTTTAGAAGGTAGATATGAAGAGTGCAATAGCGCTCAGATCATTGAAACTAGGGAAGTGTGGATTATTAAGTCTCAAATCCTAATGACTAAGGTTGTTAAGTCATATTCTCAAGATTTAAAAAACCAAGTGTCCTCAAATCCTTAAGCCTTGAGTGATAGTGAATGTGTCAGGAATACACCAACTCCAAAGTTGTGATTTTTGAATTTTGTTTTTATGGGACTTTTTAATTTTTAGAGAAATAATGACCGGTCCAAGCTCATTGATAAACGCGGAAATCGATGGTCTTAAGTTCAACACAAAGCGTGAACTCAGTCGAAGTGTCGACCAATCAAAATCCGCATTTAATCAACAATTAACCCACACTAAGATCAATGAATTAGAACTAATGCGGAGTTAAAATTTATTTTTAACTCTACATAAAAGATGTATAGGTGCAAGTATATAGAGAGTTCGAACACAGGAAACAAGCAGGGTAGTTCAAGCAAAAATGCTAAGTGTGTGTGTGATGTGTGGAGTGTCTACACTAAGCAAACAAGCAAATGAATTTTTGTGGGTTTTTAATTTTTTTAATTTTTTTAATTTTTAATTTTGTATTTTGATTTTTAATTTTCTGATTTTTATATTTTATATTTTATATTTTTTTACTTTTTTTTCTTTTCAATATGGGATATTAAAGACAACATAATAAAAAGAAAGCTAAAATATTTATAAAAATGCACAAAAATAACCAAAAATTCAGAACTAAGATGTTTTTGGTATTTTTATAATTTTTTACTGTTTTTGTGATTTTTGGGAATTTTTCAAGGTATTTTTGATATTTTTAAATACTGAAATAAGACAAAACAGTGGAAATAAGGCTGGCTGTTAATAAAATGCAAATTAAAAATAGCAACCAGTAACTCAAAATTTTCACACTATTTTTCAAATAAAAAGAACAAAATAAGGAACAAACAGGAACTGAGATTTTGATTTTTGGAGTTTTCTACTATTTTATATATTTTTTTGAAGTTTTTGAGTGTTTTTTTATTTTTAGTGTTTTTCTTTTGAGATTTTTAGTGATTTTTGGACTGACACTAAAATATGGTAAAGTAGACACTAGGTGATTTTTTTGGAATTTTTAGAGGTGTTTTAATATTTTTTTGGTGTTTTCTAAGCTAGACAGTGCACAAATAGCAAGTTTTTGATTTTTAATAAATATGAAAATAAAGTAAAATCAAAAACTAAAATGGTGGCGTCAAAGTACACATGTCCAGATGCTTAAGTCTATTTTTGTGGAATTTTTGGACTTAAAATGATCATTCAAATAAATACAACAAGCATCCAAACATTAAACAGTCCTAGCAGGGGTATATTTGCAATATCTAAAACATCCAGGGGCATACATGCAATTTTCCACAAAACTTTACACTGAATATTCAATTTTTACTACCAAAAAGCAATTACAAAAGCCGCCTGGGCCTCTTAGAAATTTTCCCACCAGGGCGCGTGACTTGCACGCGCCTGGGAAGGACTAAAATGTAATTTGTTGAAACCCTGGGGGCCTACTTGCAAAATATCCAAAAATATTACACGTGCTGCGAAAGTTTCAGGACTACAACGAAATAAACAAACGAACGAGGGTATCCTTGCAAAATGCCCACCCCCTCACGTGTACAGGTCACGTGAGGTGACGTGGCGAAGGACCCAAATGCAAATAAATAAAGCCTGGGGGTCTCTTTGCAAATATTACAAAACTTTTACACTACAGACAAAAGTTCAAATACTAAATATTAAATACAAAAATGGCGAGGGTGTAGATGCAAAATACCCTCGCTCGGGCGTTCTGATGACGACGCGTGGCGCGAATCCAACGGCGGAGCGACAGGGTGCGATCCAGCGGCTGGAAGCGATCCACTTATACACGTGGCGCACGATGAACGGTCGATGACGCTTCGACGATGCACGGTCTGGATTAGATCCTCCTTGGTTGATCGGACGGTCGAGGCGAAGGACGATCCAACGGAGGCTGTGCGATCTGGGGGGCGCTCCGGGATCCAACGGCTGGGGAGGCCGGTGGAAGAACACGGAGGAGCTCCGACTGGGCGAAGCTCCTCGAGCTCCTCTGTCCGGCTCCGGTGGCGTCTAGGCTTCAAAATGGCCGTGAAGCGTCCCCTGGTCCTTCTCTATCGGCTGGTGGCGGCAAAAAGCCTCGGCGGCGGCCGAGGTGCTCAGGCGAAGGTGGCGGAGCTGGGGAGTCCGGCTACGCTCCGGCGAGCGTCAAAACTCGCCTCCAGGCGCCTTCAAGTGGACTTTGACCTGCAAAAATAGTCAAAGGGTCCAGGGCAAACTACCTGGACCCTTAGATGGTCGCGAGGGGGTGCGAATCGACAGGTGGATGCACGGCCGGAGTTGCGCTCCGGCCAAGGTGCTCGATTGGGCGATATGGATGATGGAACTTCGAGATTTTTTTGGGGGTTTTTGATCCTTAAGCTAACAGGAACGAAATGGAAGAAGGAAATAAGCGGGGGGATGACCTCGATGGCCGGAGCCAGAGGAAAAAGAGTAACTCGACCGGCGACTTCGCGGGAGGTGGTGGAGACGCCTCCGACCTCGGCGGCCTTGGCTGAAGAGCTCACGTCGGAGCTGTCACCTCCAGGTGGCTCTGGAGCACGGGAGAGGCGCGAGGTGGTGGACCGAAGGTGTTCAAAATCGACTTCAAAGTTGGGGCTCCATTTTATGCAGTTTGACTAAGTGGCTGAGGAGCCCCAAAGATCAAGGTGCCCTGATCGCCACAGTGATCCAAAGTCCAAGGTTTCACTTGGACGCGATTCACCGCATAACGAGGAAGAAAAGATGTGAAGAAATCACCACGAAAAAATGCAAGGCACGGCTGGAAAATCTCGACAAAAATGGGTGAAAACCCAGGTCTAACAGGCCACAGGCGGGGGAAGGCAGGCAGTTGACCTAGGGTCAATGCTGACTGCCTCCTGGTTGGTCCACGTGGACCAACCAGGAAAAACCCTACGAAAAAGTTTTATTAATTCTATTTAAAATACTAAATGGTCGAATTAAATAAAAGTTATAAAATAAAAAATGCTTAGAATTTTATGTAGTATTTTATTTTGATTTTTAATTATTTTTATGACTTATATTTTTACAAGTTGTCTTTTTAACCCTATATAGGTATAATACCTATGTATTTTGATATTTTATTTTTATTTAGGTATTTTATTTTCACTATTTTTATTTAGTATTTTATAAAATTGTAACATACTTTTATATACAGAAATATATTTTTATTGTATTTTTCTGTTATATTTTGTATATTTAATAAAATACAAGTATGTTTTGTATAGGTATATATATAGGTAATGTACCAATGTGTTGACTATACACAAATATTTTTATTTGTATTTTATTTATGTTTTTCTTCTGATTTAAATACACATAATCATTACAAGTAATATTTACAACATTATAAAAATATAAAATTATAAAAATAATAAATAAATAATAAATTGAATATTTTAATAGGTACAAGTATACAATGAGGGTCCAAAACTCAACTTTCAAACCGTAGCTCCGCCAAATGCGAAACCACCACCATTGGATAGATTATTTTATTCTATATATAATTAAAGGTGAGTTTGATGCATTTGGAGTTGTCGTTTGTGAGATACGGGTCTGGGAAGTTGGGATTTTGGATTCTTATTCAGATCATAACTTTTTGTCTGTACATGATTTTTCTGTGAAATCAATTTGGTATTTTTCTTTATAAAATTATCTACAACTTTCATGTACAAAGTTTCTTTATTTGATGTACAAAAAGTGGAACCAAAAGTAGGTCCCAGAATGAATAAAGAATGAATAGGAAGTATAGGTATTATATTGTATTTCTGACCTTATCTCCCCCTACTTTATTCCTTGTCGACCTATTCATCAAGATGCCTAGGTCTCGGGGGTTTTGGGTCATAAAATATTTACAATATTTTATTCTTTTTCTTTTCTTTATTTATTCTATAATTTTGGCCTTAATTACAGTAATTTATACACTGTTTAGATGCACATGCATGAATGCTAAGATGCTCTATTTAAGGGTATTTACAGGTATTTGCCAGGGTTTTTGGTGCCAAAATGATAGAATAAAGATGATGAAATGTGGATTCATCATCCCCCTATACTTTACCTTTGCTAGTCCCTAGCAAACACTTATGCAATAAGTGCAAAAAGAAAAGAAAGAAAAGAAAAAGAAGAACTTGGATTTTATTTGATTGTCAAACTTGTCTTCACAAAATCAAAGTTTGGAGCTTAAGTCGGGCCTTTGGAAGTTTAGTGCGGGCGGAACCTTGGTGAGAACCATGTTTGAAATCCAACAGTCCCTGAGAAACCCAAAACTCTGTCCAAGTCTTCTCAATAGCCAGGTCAGAAATATCTCAATCCATATGCAAACTCTTACGACTATGAATCTGACTCGTACAGTGTAAGTGATGGTGGCTCTCCCCAACTAGAATGATAAAGAAACTGACTTCTCCAGTACGACAACCCAATGATTCCACAATCCAGCAACTCCATCCTCGAGGAGCGGGGTATTCCCTTCTAAGTTCAAGTGGCAACCAGCTCAAGAGAAGGGGGTGAAGAGAAGAATGGACGGTAGCCAGTGTAGCTACCTATCCTTGGATGCAAGACCAGTGTAGTCAAGTCATCCTGCTGCAGGCTCACATATTTGACTTTGGAACTCAAGCTTGCTTATTGACTTTGTACATACTTGCAGGCTTTTTATTTTTTTGTACATGCCTGGACACACATTTTTTTTTGAATACTATATACAGCAGCATTTACATAAGGAGTTTTTCCTCTTGAGCCAGTAGACTATCCCTCTTTTGAAGCTTTATCGCAACTCACAGCCTCCTGTCTTTAGATTTCCTAATCACTGGACGGGTTGGGGTGCACTTCCCTCCCTAGAGGAAGACAAATGTTTCCACTTGTGTGCGTCTCATGCCGGCAAATCCAATCCCCTCACCACTCCAACTGAGTTGAGCCATGTGAAAGGTGCAGGTGTCCAAGTTAGGTCATTATCAACAAGAGTCGTACGTGTGCTCCGAAATACTCTACTTAGGCAGTCAAGAACCCATTGAACCAAGTCTCATGATCCTCAAAGAATTAAGTCAACTAGACCTGAAGTACCTCAAACCCAGTTCCTAGAAGGTTCCTGTTATTAGGTAGATTATAAGGTCCAATCAAGCTCCAATCTCCGGATTTTACTTAGACTCATTCAACTATCAAACTCAATCCGAAAAATGTGGATGCTATGCAATGTTATGCAGAGAATATTTTTGTGATGCAATTTTCAAAGATTTTGGAATTTTTATGGAGTTTTGAGAATATGATGCATGCATATGCAGATGCATTTTTTTGTATTTTTTTTTCAAAAAGATTTTTCAAGTGTTTTTGGATTTTAATTTTTGCAAATGTTTTTGGGAATTTTTGAAAACAAAAAGATTTTGGCTGAAAACAAGGTGAAAATATGTACACGGGAGTGCTTCTTATATATACAAGAAGTGGATTTTAAGAATTTACAGGGTAAGTGATCAATTTTATACAATTATACATAGTGGATTTTGGTGTGATGTGTATATTCCTCAAACTTATTTGAAAACAATTTGCACACAATTTTTGGAAACTATAGTCCAAAATAGTTTTTACAAACATTTTACACACATTTGAAAATCATTTTGCAAAGGCTTTCAAAACAGTATATATAGGTTTTTCAAATCATTTTTGCAACCATTTTTCAAACCATTTGCAAATCATTTTTCAAACATTTTATTTCACACAAAGAAAAGAAATTTTACAATCCACACATTTTTACACAGGTTGAAAACACGAAACAAAATATTTTCAAAATAGTTTTCAATAGATGTTCACAAAGTTTCTCAAACTATTTTTCAAACATTTTGCAAAAAACATTTTCACCTGATTTACTAATCAGTAAATACAAAAAGAGTTTGAGGAATAACCACATCTTTTTATTAAGAATTTTTAATGAATTTTAAAGAATTATTGGCCATATTTATTAGGAAAATACGAAAGTACGAGTTATGGCTAAAGTATATACGTAGTATATACGACCCCCCATACTTAGCTTGAGCTATGTCCTCATAGATCGGAGAGAAAAGAGAAGACATAACTCGTACTAAGTATAGACAAGTCTACAGAATAAAGGAATAATAGATGAATAAATGAATGAGAAGTTGACCGTCCCCCCTATACTTAGGATCAAATAATCCTAAGTATAGCAGACTGTACACAACGCAGGGAGGGTCAAGGGTGGGAATGAACAGATCGTACTCAAACTGTCTCCCCCTATACTTAGGGTAAGATATCCCTAAGTATAGACAAGAAGAGGAGACAATGGAGAGGATCGAAAGGAATAGAAGAAACTCAGGGTGCCAACCCCCCTATACTTAGGACAAAGTACGTCCTAAGTATGGAAAACTGTCAACAAGGGCGACACCTTTTTGATAGATAAAGAAGATAGAAAAGGAAAAGAAGAAAAGAAGAAAATAAGAAAATAAATTGACAGACAACAGAATGATATAAACAGATGGATCTGTACAACGGGGAATAGAGTTGATCACCATGTATGAAATGCAGATGATGAGAGTCAAGGGACACATCTCATACCAGAAGAATGGGGGCAACGTCAATGGTCGGCGGATTATGATCAAGATATAGTTTCAAGCGTTGACCATTGACGCGGAAGGTAGAGGAAGATGACGGTTCAGATATGTCGATGCTGCCATTGTCATGTACCTTCCTGACCACATACGGTCCTTTCCACTTGCTCTGTAACTTCCCTGGAAATAACTTTAGCCTTGAATCAAACAACCATACTCTCTGATCTGGCTCAAACTGTTTATGGCTGATATGCGAATCGTGCCATGTCTTCACTTTCTCTTTGTACTGTAGGCTGTTGGAGAAGGCTGTATCTCTCAATTCCTCCAGGGCTGCCAATTCTGCTCTTCTCTGGTCTCCTATACTCTCGGGATCTAAAAGCAACTCAGTAACTGCCCAAAAAGATTTATGCTTGATCTCCACTGGCAAATGGCACGGCTTGCCATAGACGAGACGAAAGGGAGATGTTCCCAATGGATTCTTGAAAGAAGTCCGATAAGCCCACAAGACCGAGTCCAAAAGCTGTGACCAATCCTTTCGGTCTGGGCGGACAACTTTCTGCAAGATAGTCTTTATCTCCCTATTCGATACTTCGGCAAGACCATTAGTCTGAGGGTGATAAGGAGTGGCAACCCGATGGTCAATGCCGAACTCGTCTGCAAGGGCCCTGACTTTGTCATTGATGAAGTGAGACCCCCCGTCTGAAATCAAGACTCTAGGTACTCCGAACTGTGAAATGATATTTTTCCTCAAAAATTTGCAAACGGTTTTAGCATCTGCGGCTCGGGCGGGGATGGCCTCAACCCATCGGCTGACATAATCCACAGCGAGCAAAATTTGCTCGAATCCCTGACTCTTAGGAAATGGGCCCATGAAATCAATTCCCCATGCATCAAAAACCTCACAGAAGTGAATGGGTTGCATGGGCATCATGTCTCTCTGTCCGCAGGTTCCCATTTTCTGACAATCAGTACATCTCTTCACGAACTCATCAGAATCCTTGAAGAGAGTAGGCCACCATAGGCCGGATTGAAGCACCTTTTGTGCTGTCCTTTTTCCAGAATGATGTCCTCCTGCCTCAAGCTTGTGGCAGTATGTGAGGACGCTATGTTGCTCTTCTTGAGGAATGCACCTCCTCCAGATACTATCCCCTCCTTCGTGATAAAGGACGGGATCCTCCCAATGGTAAAACTTGGCCTTAGCTAGGAAGGTCTCAAGTTTCTGTCTGGGCCAACCCTGAGGGACTGTCTTGGCAACAAGATAGTTTACAAAGTCAGCATACCACGGGAGTGAGGTGACAGCCAAGATCGCCTCATCTGGGAATGTCTCTGTGATAGGTGCGCTGGGCTCAGATTCCTCGAGATTCTCCAATCTGGAGAGATGATCCGCCACCACATTCTTGACTCCAGGCTTATCCTTAATTTCAATATCAAATTCCTGGAGTAGAAGGATCCATCTGGTGAGACGTGCTTTGGCATCCTTCTTAGCCATTAAGTACCGGATGGCGGTATGATCAGTGTAGATTGTCACTCTAGATCCGAGAATATACGATCGATACTTATCAAGGGCAAAGACTACGGCCAGCATCTCTTTCTCAGTCACAGTGTAATTCCGCTGCGCGGCATCCAAAGTCCGGCTGGCGTAGTGAATGGCAAAAGGTAATCCATCCCTCCTCTGTCCAAGCATAGCCCCAACGGCAAAATCTGAAGCATCCGTCATGATCTCGAATGGGAGAGACCAATCGGGTGGCTGAAGGACAGGAGTTGAGACAACCATATTCTTGAGAGTCTCAAATGCTTCAAGACACTTATCATTAACAATAAACTCGGTGTCTTTAGTGAGCAAGTCAGTAAGCGGTCGGGCAATTCGACTGAAGTCCTGAATGAACCATCGGTAAAAACCGACATGCCCCAGAAAAGACCGTAACTGACGCAAATTGGACGGCGGATTGAGTTTTCTGATGATGTCCACCTTAGCCGGATCGACCTCCATGCCCCTGTTGGAGACGATATGACCAAGGACCGTCCCTTGAGTCATCATGAAATGACTCTTCTCCCAGGATAAGACAAGATTGACCTCAATGCAGCGCTTAAGCACACGGTCTAGGCAGTCAAGACAAGCGTCGAACCCGTCGCCATAGACCGAGAAGTCATCCATGAAGACCTCTAAACAGTCACCCACCATGTCCGAGAAGATGGACAACATGCACCTTTGGAATGTCGCCGGAGCGTTACATAGACCAAAGGGCATCCGTCTGAAAGCATAAGTCCCAAACGGACAGGTGAATGTCGTTTTCTCTTGGTCTTCGGGCGCAATGGACACCTGATTGTATCCAGAGTACCCATCAAGGAAACAATAGTGACTCTTCCCAGCTAGCCGCTCGATAATCTGATCAATGAATGGTAGCGGGAAGTGATCCTTCTTGGTGGCCTCATTCAATCGTCTGTAGTCCACACAGACCCTCCAAGAAGTTGGTACTCTGGTAGCGATCTCCTCTCCAGACTCATTGACAACTGTAGTGATACCCGTCTTCTTGGGTACCACATGTAACGGACTTACCCATTTGGAGTCGGAGATGGGATAGATGAAATCGGCGCTCCACCACTTGGAAATTTCTTTCATGACTACGTCTCGAAGATTCGGGTTCAGCCGTCGTTGGAACTCACGCGACGGTTTAGCATTATCTTCAAGATAGATGTGGTGAGAGCAAAGATTTGGGCTCAGCCCCTGGAGATCAGCTATACTCCAACCGATTGCCTTGCGGTTCCTTTCAAGAACCTCCATCAAACGAGATTCTTGCTCTCCAGTCAAATCTGCTGAGATAATGACTGGGTGCATTTCTGGCTCTCCAGCAAGGAATCTGTACTTCATTGACTGCGGCAGAGGTTTTCGTTCTGGACAATTGGGAGGTGGCAGATCTGGTTTCTGATATGTCTGTGTAAATGCTACCAGGTCTGCATGGGAGAATTCTCGCTCTGCATAAATTTCTGACGAAGGGCGGCCCTCTGAATCAACGATAAACTGCACCGGCTCGCACTCTGTCATGGTTGTTGGCTCAGTAGGAATCAGACAAGGTAAATAGTCATCAAAGTCATCCCAATCAATGTCTGAATCCGAGGGATCAGAAGATGATGAGCAAGATTGAAATTCCTCAGCACCACTCATCACAACACTGTCAGCCTCAGAAATATCTTCATCCAGGGATGTGCTCTCCCGGCTCTCGACTGCCATGAGCTTGAGATATAGAGAATCTGTAGGCAAGGCGAGGGTCGGTGCTACGGGATCTTTCCAGTTGGATTCATCATCAGTCATCTCAAAATCACAAACCTGGTGGATGTCTAGCTCCTCCTCTGTCATCTGCTCGGCTTCGCTGGACTGTTCTGAGCATTCTGCCTCTCTGGCTATGATCTCGTCGATCGTCTCTATTTGTATGGTTTCGCCCTCTACGCGAAAACATACCTTCCCGCTATCGTGGTCGGTCACCGCCTTGGCTGTGGCCAAGAATGGACGTCCGAGAATGATGGGGGCATCAGTTACCGACTCAGGGATCTCCATGTCCAACACAACGAAGTCCACGGGGAATTTCAGGCCCTGAATGGTAACGACCACGTCTTTCAATAACCCCTTCGGCCTCTTAATCGACCTATCAGCAAACTGAAGGACGGTTCTGCTTCGAAGAAGAGGGCCAAACTCGAACTGCTTGAGTAAGGCTGCCGGAAGGAGGTTAATTGAAGAGCCGTTGTCTAATAGAGTACGATCAAACTGCTGCTCCTGAATCTTGCATCTGACATAGGGAGCTCCTGCGTCTGGTTGCTTGGCTGGCAATGTTTTCTGAATGGCGCAGCAAGTGTCATGAGTGAGCATATGGATTTGATCTCTGTGCCTCTTCTTCCTTCTGACAGTAGTTGTTTCTTTCAAATTCTTCTTGAAGAAGGGGATATGCTCAAATGCTTCTCGTAGAGTTAGCTGAATATGAAATCTGTCAATCATTTCGTTGCCGAACTCTACCTGCTGATTCTTTTTTGGATTTTCTTTTTTATTCCCCTTCGCTCGGCGGAGTGCCTCAGGGAAGGGGATGGTAGGGGCCTCCTCAGATGGAGGACTAGGAATCGGTCTCTGTGCCTGTGAAGACGGAGAATCCATACAATAATCATCATTCACCACATATGGATCCGTAATTTGAACAGAACCCTTTCCTTTATTCATATTTTTGTTTTTGTTTTTGTTCCCACAGTCTCTAGATACAAAATGTGGTAACATCACAGTTGGCTCAACAAAAGTGGATGTGGTGGCCTCAATACCACCACTAGCACCGGACTTCGCGGCATCAGCACCGCGCTCTGGTTCAGCATCCAAAATGGTGGCATCAGCACCACCGTCTGCATCTGGTATCACAACGGCATCAGCACCGTTGTCCTGGACTCCATCATTGGTGGCATCAGCACCACCGTCTTCAACATCATCATGTGCGGTATCAGCACCGCTCCTCTGCTCCTCTGGCGCTCCTGATCCTGCATCTGGCTGTCGCTCAGAAGAGGCGCCGCCGGCTGGCATCCTACCGCTCCTAGTAGTCACAAAATCAGCATCATTCACAGAATAAGACATATCATTCAAATCGTCACTAGGAGAGGTATCCTCTGTGAACTCTACCTGTTCAGATTTTCTTTTAAAGTTATTAGGATTAGGTTCGATCTGAGCGGGTATGGCGGCCTTGCCTTTGATGATTTCCCGCATCTCCTGCCGGAACTCATCCATTTCTTGCCTGAAAGATGCTCGCTGTTCAGATAGCAAGCGGGCAAGATCATCAAGGGCTGGGTTCTCATAGGCTGGACCCTGAGAACCGGATGGCTGTCCTTGCTGGAAATGGGGCTGCTGCTGCTGGTGTTGCTGCTGATACTGGGGGGGAGGCTGGGCATAAGAATGCTGAGGCGGCTGTCGCTGCCTCCACTGCTGTCCCTGATAGGCAGGACGAGGACCACTCTGATACTGTTGTGGCTGGGCATACTGGGGCTGCTGGTGTTGTGTCGACTGGCTGTTCTGCTGTCCTTGGGCAGGCGGATGCTGCTGGGACGAGGATCCACCATTCCCCCAACGGAATCCGGGGTGATCCCTACGAATTGCGGGCTGAGGGTATCGGTCATACCAAATTCCGTTGACTTCCATCAACGGTTCCTGCTCGAAGGAAGGTGGAGGAAGAACTGCCAGTGGCTGCTCCGGCTGGTACACCACCATCTGCGTCTCCTGAGATGGCGGTTGCTCTGTATGGTACTGCAACAATGGAACCGGCTCCGCCTGGATATGGTTCACCTGGCGGTATGAGGTGGAGGCCTGGTTGGGATTGCTGCTGCTGGAAGCAACCTGTGACCTGGGAGGCTGTTGGGAATGGGCTTGTGCCTCCTGAATACATAGAATTTGAGTCTTCAGGTCACTCATTGTTTTGGTGAGAAGGTCCATCTGGGCTAGACCTTAATTCTGCTTCTTTTCTAGGATCTCCATGCGGTCCAACTTTTCACTGATAATGCCCATGTCGGCTGCTGCTGATTCGGCTTGGGCTGCGGCGACCGACGTTGTGCTGGGACCGGCATCGATGCGGGCGATCCTCTGAAACGATCCTGCTCCTTGCGGGGGCTTCTGCTGAGTGTAGACTCTGGCCTGGGTCATCACTGTTGAGTTCTCTGCCATGCCTTCATAGATGGCCCAGACGTCGTCTTCTCCCTTGGAGAAATAGGACCCACCGCAAGAGGCGTTCACAAGCCCCTGCAGCTCCGGTGTCAGCCCACAGAAGAAACTCTGCACCAGGTTGGACTTGGATATATCGTGATGTGAACACCGGTCAATGAGCTCTCTGAATCGATCCCATGCTTCGTGGAACTGTTCATTTGGGATCATGACAAAATTACTGATCATGGCTCGAGCTGCGTTGGTCCGGCCGAGAGGATAGTATTTCTTCAAATATGCTGACCGGAGATCTGCCCAAGTGTCGACAAATCGCCCTAGATGCTTGAGCCAGTAAGCGGCTCTGTCAACCAATGAGAATGGAAAGGCGATCATCCTGATTGTGTCCTCGGTCAACAACCGATCGTGGATGGTGCTGCATATCATTTCGAATTCTTGGAGATGGAGGTGCGGCTCTTCGGTCGGCAACCCATGAAACTTGGGTAGCAACTGAATCGTGTGGTGCCGAAGCTCGAAGTCTCCGTGGATTGGCGGGAGTCTGATCCACCGGTGAGTGAGGGATGAAGCTGGGTTGTGCAGTTCCCTCATGATAGTCTGTGGCGGTCGCTCACCGTCTGGGTCGCCTCCTCCTGCATCGGGTCCTCCTCCTCCTCCACCGCCACCGCCCCCAGGTCGGTTTTCTCTCAGCTGCGCTATCTCTCTCATCAGATCACCCATGAATTTTCCCTGGTCACGGATCTGTCTCTGCATATTTTCCAGGGACGCTAGTAATGAATTGTTGATGGCCGCCTGATCGATTATGAATGGAGGGTGATCGTGGTCATCTGGGTGCTCGCCTCTGTCTGCCATTGCTTGATTCTCTGAAAATGCAAAAGAGGCCATTTCAGGTGCTGTAGAATGAGCTGAGCTCTGCGATGCACTGAATTCTGACATAATTGGACTGAGGGAAGGAGAATGGGAAGGGTGGTCGAGGGGGAACATGGTGGATGTGAACTCAGGCTCGGAGAGCGGGCTCTCCGAGGCATTCCTAGATGAGTAGGGAGGAGTGCTGGATAGCGGTGCCGACAAGGTCGGCCTAAGAGATCTCCGTCCCATCATCTTGATTATTCGGAAAGAACAGGGAAAATGCAAGAGAAGAAGGAGAAGATGATATGCAACAAAATTGTGCACAATTGTGCTGTGTTTTTGATCTTGACCTTAACAAATCTAGAAATCAAACACAAAGCAAGGGTGAGTTCACCAACTCAACTCGTGAAGCCGTGAAGGTTCGGCTTTTATCTTGTCAGTTTTAGCTTGTTTTTCAGGTATTTATCTTTTCATGAGTCCTTAGAGCGCTACGCCTATAGGAGAGAGAGTACTGCCAGGAAAGTGTCCCCGTACTTGTCCTCCTCCTGTGTAACCTGTAACTTGCGCTTTTTAAGGTCCTTGTAACCCTTCCTAGATCCCTACTCAGCCAAAGAAAAGAGAGAGGAAGCCGATAGGCGAAACCGATACTTCGGACCTCGCTCGCAACGGAATCACCCGTGAGCGTACAAGGTCCTACTCGGACGCAGCCGGTGAGACAGACACACCCGTGAAGGCGTGGCCTAGGCTCGGTACTTCGGACAAGGTCGGCGCTCACACAATAGTAAGTCACCAATGGCGACCAAGTCCTACTCGACTACGTACGATAGTAGCGCCAATACTTCGGAAATCCAGGCGATACACAAGGCAGCCACAAGTTGGGTTTTGGGCTCTAATCCTTACGAAGCGCTCACCTCACTTGGAAGGAGACCTTCCCATGCAACCTGAAAACAAGTGAGGGTGTTACTCTCCCCAAGCAATGAATCCAATTACCGATTTTATTTTTGGTCAAGTTTTCTTTAGCAGTCCCTTTTTTAATTTTTTTGGTGTTATCGCTTCTTTTGAGTCAATTCAAACAAGCGCCTAACGGTTTTTTGTATTTTTCCTTTATCCTACTTTGTTCCAAAAACAGAGGGAGAATAGAGTCGGAAAAGCCGTGCAAGTCGACACCAAGGTGGAAATCTCACCTTTGTGCCTAGATGATGCGTGCAAAGTAAGAGGACTTACAGCGAATCCCAGCTCTCTCCATGCGGGATGCAAAGCAGAATTTTTAAACCTAAGCTATATGGCGAAATGCAAGCGGAAATCATCCTAGAACAGGCAGCTGCTAGCGTGAAGAAACACAAGCTAACTAATAACTCCTAATCCGAGTGTCCGGTCTAGGCTCACCCCTCCTCTGCCCAACACATTTGGGGTAGGAGAAAGCGCTTGTTCGGGTGTGAGCTCGCGGCGCGTGGATTTGGAAGCTACTAGCTAACTGTTTGATTATTCTAAGTCCAAATACGAATCTATAGGAGCATGCAAATATAATTAGGTGTTTGGACCTATTCTAATCGAGTCAAGCAGACCTAGAACTAAGAGCTCAATCCACAAAAGAAAGTGAAAATGAAAACAAAACCGGAAAATGACGGCGATAAAAACGCGATAAAAATCCGCGGTGAGCCCCCGGGTGAACAAACACCCGGAAATTAGGCCCGAATGTCTAAGTGTCCAAGTCCAAGTGTACCTGTATTATTACAAATTAAATGAATCACTCTCTTACCAAAGATAAATGAAAACTAATCTAATCACTCTCTCTCTCACTCCTTGCTCTCTCCTGCCGGCTTGGCTAAAGAACAGCCGGCTCCGCTTCCCAAGGATGCGTCGGGTCACCTAGGCGATCCGCCTCGCTCCGCGGTCCCTCGCAGGAAGACAAAGAAGAGTGGTCAGATAGCTCAACAAGATTTATCAAAATGTAAGAGATGAAAAATGCTATGATAACAATCACACAATCAATCAAACAAAATATGAACTACTCGCTGTTGCTCCCCGGCAACGGCGCCATTTGATAAACGCGGAAATCGATGGTCTTAAGTTCAACACAAAGCATGAACTCAGTCGAAGTGTCGACCAATCAAAATCCGCATTTAATCAACAATTAACCCACACTAAGATCAATGAATTAGAACTAATGCGGAGTTAAAATTTATTTTTAACTCTACATAAAAGATGTATAGGTGCAAGTATGTAGAGAGTTCGAACACAGGGAGCAAGCAGGGTAGTTCAAGCAAAAATGCTAAGTGTGTGTGTGATGTGTGGAGTGTCTACACTAAGCAAACAAGCAAATGAATTTTTGTGGGTTTTTAATTTTTTAATTTTTTTTTAATTTTTAATTTTGTATTTTGATTTTTAATTTTCTGATTTTTTTATTTTATATTTTATATTTTTTTACTTTTTTTTCTTTTCAATATGGGATATTAAAGACAACATAATAAAAAACAAGCTAAAATATTTATAAAAATGCACAAAAATAACCAAAAATTCAGAACTAAGATGTTTTTGGTATTTTTATAATTTTTTACTGTTTTTGTGATTTTTGGGAATTTTTCAAGGTATTTTTGATATTTTTAAATACTGAAATAAGACAAAACAGTGGAAATAAGGCTGGCTGTTAATAAAATGCAAATTAAAAATAGCAACCAGTAACTCAAAATTTTCACACTATTTTTCAAATAAAAAGAACAAAATAAGGAACAAACAGGAACTGAGATTTTGATTTTTGGAGTTTTCTACTATTTTATATATTTTTTTGAAGTTTTTGAGTGTTTTTTAATTTTTAGTGTTTTTCTTTTGAGATTTTTAGTGATTTTTGGACTGACACTAAAATATGGTAAAGTAGACACTAGATGATTTTTTTGGAATTTTTAGAGGTGTTTTAATATTTTTTTGGTGTTTTCTAAGCTAGACAGTGCACAAATAGCAAGTTTTTGATTTTTAATAAATATGAAAATAAAGTAAAATCAAAAACTAAAATGGTGGCGTCAAAGTACACATGTCCAGATCTTAAGTCTATTTTTGTGGAATTTTTGGACTTAAAATGATCATTCAAATAAATACAACAAGCATCCAAACATTAAACAGTCCTAGCAGGGGTATATTTGCAATATCTAAAACATCCAGGGGCATACATGCAATTTTCCACAAAACTTTACACTGAATATTCAATTTTTACTACCAAAAAGCAATTAGAAAAGCCGCCTGGGCCTCTTAGAAATTTTCCCACCAGGGCGCGTGACTTGCACGCGCCTGGGAAGGACTAAAATGTAATTTGTTGAAACCCTGGGGGCCTACTTGCAAAATATCCAAAAATATTACACGTGCTGCGAAAGTTTCAGGACTACAACGAAATAAACAAACGAACGAGGGTATCCTTGCAAAATGCCCACCCCCTCACGTGTACAGGTCACGTGAGGTGACGTGGCGAAGGACCCAAATGCAAATAAATAAAGCCTGGGGGTCTCTTTGCAAATATTACAAAACTTTTACACTACAGACAAAAGTTCAAATACTAAATATTAAATACAAAAATGGCGAGGGTGTAGATGCAAAATACCCTCGCTCGGGCGTTCTGATGACGACGCGTGGCGCGAATCCAACGGCGTGGCGACAGGGTGCGATCCAGCGGCTGGAAGCGATCCACTTATACACGTGGCGCACGATGAACGGTCGATGACGCTTCGACGATGCACGGTCTGGATTAGATCCTCCTTGGTTGATCGGACGGTCGAGGCGAAGGACGATCCAACGGAGGCTGTGCGATCAGGGGGGCGCTCCGGGATCCAACGGCTGGGGAAGCCGGTGGAAGAACACGGAGGAGCTCCGACTGGGCGAAGCTCCTCGAGCTCCTTTGTCCGGCTCCGGTGGCGTCTAGGCTTCAAAATGGCCGTGAAGCGTCCCCTGGTCCTTCTCTATCGGCTGGTGGCGGCAAAAAGCCTCGGCGGCAGCCGAGGTGCTCAGGCGAAGGTGGCGGAGCTGGGGAGTCCGGCTACGCTCCGGCGAGCGTCAAAACTCGCCTCCAGGCGCCTTCAAGTGGACTTTGACCTGCAAAAATAGTTAAAGGGTCCAGGGCAAACTACCTGGACCCTTAGATGGTCGCGAGGGGGTGCGAATCGACAGGTGGATGCACGGCCGGAGTTGCGCTCCGGCCAAGGTGCTCGATTGGGCGATATGGATGATGGAACTTCGAGATTTTTTTTGGGGTTTTTGATCCTTAAGCTAACAGGAACGAAATGGAAGAAGGAAATAAGCGGGGGGATGACCTCGATGGCCGGAGCCAGAGGAAAAAGAGTACCTCGACAGGCGACTTCGCGGGAGGTGGTGGAGACGCCTCCGACCTCGGCGGCCTTGGCTGAAGAGCTCACGTCGGAGCTGTCACCTCCAGGTGGCTCTGGAGCACGGGAGAGGCGCGAGGTGGTGGACCGAAGGTGTTCAAAATCGACTTCAAAGTTGGGGCTCCATTTTATGCAGTTTGACTAAGTGGCTGAGGAGCCCCAAAGATCAAGGTGCCCTGATCGCCACAGTGATCCAAAGTCCAAGGTTTCACTTGGACGCGATTCACCGCATAACGAGGAAGAAAAGATGTGAAGAAATCACCACGAAAAAATGCAAGGCACGGCTGGAAAATCTCGACAAAAATGGGTGAAAACCCAGGTCTGACAGGCCACATGCGGGGGAAGGCAGGCAGTTGACCTAGGGTCAATGCTGACTGCCTCCTGGTTGGTCCACGTGGACCAACCAGGAAAAACCCTGCGAAAAAGTTTTATTAATTCTATTTAAAATACTAAATGGCCGAATTAAATAAAAGTTATAAAATAAAAAATGCTTAGAATTTTATGTAGTGTTTTATTTTGATTTTTAATTATTTTTATGACTTATATTTTTACAAGTTGCCTTTTTTACCCTATATAGGTATAATACCTATGTATTTTGATATTTTATTTTTATTTAGGTATTTTATTTTCATTATTTTTATTTAGTATTTTATAAAATTGTAACATACTTTTATATACAGAAATATATTTTTATTGTATTTTTCTGTTATATTTTGTATATTTAATAAAATACAAGTATGTTTTGTATAGGTATATATATAGGTAATGTACCAATGTATTGACTATACACAAATATTTTTATTTGTATTTTATTTATGTTTTTCTTCTGATTTAAATACACATAATCATTACAAGTAATATTTACAACATTATAAAAATATAAAATTATAAAAATAATAAATAAATAATAAATTGAATATTTTAATAGGTACAAGTATACAATGAGGGTCCAAAACTCAACTTTCAAACCGTAGCTCTGCCAAATGCGAAACCACCACCATTGGATAGATTATTTTATTCTATATACAATTAAAGGTGAGTTTGATGCATTTGGAGTTGTCGTTTGTGAGATACGGGTCTGGGAAGTTGGGATTTTGGATTCTTATTCAGATCATAACTTTTTGTCTGTACATGATTTTTCTGTGAAATCAATTTGGTATTTTTCTTTATAAAATTATCTACAACTTTCATGTACAAAGTTTCTTTATTTGATGTACAAAAAGTGGAAGCAAAAGTAGGTCCCAGAATGAATAAAGAATGAACAGGAAGTATAGGTATTATATTGTATTTCTGACCTTATCTCCCCCTACTTTATTCCTTGTCGACCTATTCATCAAGATGCCTAGGTCTCGGGGGTTTTGGGTCATAAAATATTTACAATATTTTATTCTTTTTCTTTTCTTTATTTATTCTATAATTTTGGACTTAATTACAGTAATTTATACACTATTTAGATGCACATGCATGAATGCTAAGATGCTCTATTTAAGGGTATTTACAGGTATTTGCCAGGGTTTTTGGTGCCAAAATGATAGAATAAAGATGATGAAATGTGGATTCATCACTCATATAAATAGTTGCATCTACTTTTAGCCATTATGGATGTAAGTACAGACTGGTAGACGACTACCCGTATTACTTCAAGACGATGTCATTCCCATTATCTTTTAACCACCCACTCTGCTAAGGGAGACCGTACTTCCCTCACTGAGAAATATCTACTCATTTTTAAGCTTAGTAGTCATAATTGCTACCAAAGAAAAATCTTAATTTTTTTCATATTTTTATGGAATTTTTGAATAAGGTTAATTGTATTTATAAAAACAAGTCAGTTAGCCTCTTACTTTTGAAAAGATTTTTGAAAGCATTTTTTTCAAACAATGTCACATAATATATATAGAGAGAGAGATAGATTTCAAAACATTTTTCAAATGATTTTCCAAAATGAGTCAAACCCCATTTTTCAAACCAATGTCAAATACTATTTAGAATAGTATCACACGGTTTAAAAATTATTCAAAGCATTTACAAATAATTTTACAAAAATCAATTCAAAAATACTTATATCCTAGCCCTAAAAAGTTTCGAATTTTTCAAAATAAGAGCTATGGATAAAGTATATATACAAGATATATGGTATACTTCCCTATACTTAACTTATACTATGTCCTCATATCACAAAAGTGATATGAAGTCGTAGCTCAAGTTAAAATACAAGGTGATATAATATAACTGACTTAGATGTCCCCCCATACTTATGTTAAAATAACCTAAGTATAAGAAGAACGAGAAGATGGAAGAATATATTTGACTCAAATGCCCCTATACTTAGGTTGAGAATAGCCTAAGTAGAAGGTATGCAATAAGGATAGTAGGACCCGCGATGAGTATTCAGAGACTATAAAAGGTTCCCCCTATACTTAGGCTGAACAACAACCTAAGTATCTGGATGTGAAGAATTAAGGATGGGAATCGAGGAACTGTGAGGGTTAGAGGGGGAGTGGATCTACAGAAATGAGTGAATCTGCGGAGATGGAGAGTGGATACGGGAGGGTTGGTTAGAATACACAAATCAGGCTCAACCAAGCAAGCATTAACCCTTGATTCACCAACACACACGAGGACTGTAAAATTTCAGCTATATCTATCTTGTTTGTTTTAGTTAGTGATCATCCAAATATCGAGTCCATTACGTAGGGTTTAATGAGAGCCTGTGGACACTATCCTAGGGTTACATCCTCACCTCTCACATTCAATCAAAATATGCATACAATGAGGGTATTTCTCTCCCATAAATCAAGGTTCATTTTATTCCTTTTATTTTTGTTGACTTGCATCAACAGTCCCAGTTTTATGCTTAAGGTTATCGTTGAATTACAGGTGAGCACAGATCAATCATCCATCATCCATTCCCAATTTCCTTCAAAAATCCCAAGTGATAAATCAAGAGGAAGATTGAAAAAAGCCAATGCAGATAAGAAAATCGTGATGAATGCTTCAGAGAAGAACTTACAGTGCCTCCACCAATATCCATGCATGTGCTAGACTGTAAAAAAATTTATGTTATATGCATGCAAGTCATGAAAATCACACCATAAACATGATACTACTAGCGGGAAGAATTGGATTTAGTTTTCTCTAGATAGATCGATGTTTATATGTGTCTCAATGAATCAAGGAGAAGAAGTGAATTCTCCTCGATCCTTATTGTATGTGTCCTAACCTATGAATCAGGCACATAAGTTTCGAACTGGAAGCTTGGAGAGCCGCGTACCTAACCCTATTCGAACACTCAAGTGAAACCCCACCCAGACTGGGGTGAAACATGCTCCACACAATATATGCAATGTCCAAGTTCATGTACAAAAGTGAACCTCGAAGGAGGACCGCTGGAAATGAATTTATTACAATAATATACACAACATGAAAATGGAATGATTTGCTAATTAAAATCCTCGATATCTTCAGAAATTTTCTTATGTGGCTCCTTGCAGCATGAGCTACCAACTCCACGCCACCATGTAGATCGAGCATCCTCCATCTCCACGGGCCCTACCACAAAAGAAGAATGTTAGAAATAAATCAATAAAATTAATCAACAAAAATGATGCAAAACAAGCACAATATGAAGACCTATATTTTGAAGATAATCAATTCAAATTAATACAATAAAATTCAATAAATAAATAAGGATGAGTCATGTCCCCGGGAACATCGCCATTTGATGAATCGATAAATCGCCTCTATAATAATCCATAATTGTAGTATAGGAGATGAAAAGCGATCTATCAAAAATTACAATTCTTGAATATTGTGGAATAATTTTTACTTGACAAGTCTACCAAGGTCGAACATAGAGATATGAGCCTCTTCATCAATTAAGTGGAAATTATTGATTAAATTTGAGTAAATAAATTCTTTGATCTAGATCTTCAGATGTAGACAGAATGTGCACTTTACAAAATACAAAAACAATAAGATGATACAATAAATGATGCAAGTAATGATGCAAGATAATTAAAAAAGAATGCACATAAAATGAGAATGTATTTTTATAATTTATTTTATGCAAAATAAATGAGGTATGCAATGCCAGAAAATAGGATGCAATGAATTGAATGATGATAGATGTGCAATTTTTATTTTGGTTTTAGCAATTAAAATGAGGTACGATGCTATGCAATGCTAAATGATTATGCAAGCAGAAATATACCCTAAAAATAGTTCAATTACTGAGCAATTAAAAGTGATTCAATTTCATGATCAACTCGAGCACAAAGATGCATCAAATATCCAATAATGGTATTAAGATGAAAAGCAGATGATACAAGAACACCTAAAACTTATCATGTTACATTTTGCATCAAATCGGCGAAATAAATAGGACATTATAAAGAAAATTAAATTAGCTTCAAAATGAAAGTGAAATCAACCCAATTGGAGTTCGGAAAACCAAGATATGAAAGAAAATGTCCAGGGGAATATCTATAATAAAAACCATGAAAATAAAAGGGATAACTATGCATAATAGTCCTTGGGAGGGCATATATGCATTTTAGCATTTCCGATGGGGGTCCTTTGTAATTTTCCCAAGCACACACATGAGGTATGTATCCCTGGGAGGGACCTCTTTGCAATTCCTTAGAAGGCATGGAGGTGGACTACAAATTGCCCATCCCGCATAAGCATGGCATGCGCACGGGCTAGGCTCAGATGGCGGTGAGAATCAGCATTGGTTCGGGGCACGTGTTGAGTGCCTCGATGCTTCATCCTTAGCTCTGGTTCAACCGAGTTTCTAAGGGTGGGTCCAAGGCTGGTGTGCAATGAGGACTGTCTGATCAGGACGATCGGATGGCACCTATAGCAGCTTGCTCCACCACCAATTTCCTCATGTACGACAGTAAAGACGGGACTCTGGCGAGCCCTCGTGAGCTCCACCCTCCTCTAGCTGATGCACGGACGCTCAATGAAGCTTGCAGGAAGGCCGATGAAGATCGTAAATCGGTGAGGCAGCCACAGATTGGCCTGAGGTGCCGAGACTATGCTCCCTCGCCGGTGTGGAGCTTCTAGAATGGAGCTCGAGAGGAAGCTCCGACCATTGACATATTTACGTGCAAGGGGTATGTTCGAGGCTAGCCGAAGCGAGCGAATGGGACGGCAGGTGAGTGGGGCGGAGAAGATGGTACCCGGAGCGAGTCCTCCTCCGCTAGAGGCAGAGGTGGAAGCATGGAGGTGATGGAGGTTCTAGAGGAGGGAGGTGGCGATCGGTGTGGTCAACGTGAGTGGTTGAAGTGTGGCGACGGTGTAGGTGTGGGGAATTAAAGGTGGGATGAAATGTGTGCGCGGGGAAGTTAAGGAGAAATCAAAGGAAAAAGAAGAGAGGAGGGGTACCTGATTGGAGCAGGGGATCGGCGGAGGAGGAGGTCCGGGCTAAGGACCTGGAGGTCCTCCTGTCATCGCTCAACCTGGGCGACCTGTCCAGGGAGCTCAACGGTGAGCGGGACTGTCATGACTTGGACATCACAGTGAAGGATCGATACTGGAGCTGCTAGCCATCGTCATGTCTCCATCCCTCCTTCCTATGTCACAGGAGGAGGAAGAGAGTTGGGCTAGATCATACTGAATGGTGGACCCAATTGGATGGCAGAGGGGCGACGTATTAGAAGGAAATTTCCAGCCGTTACAAGTGAGTGGGAGGTGATTTTGTAACAGACACTTTGGGAGGAGGGAGATGTGGTTTGAGGCAACAAAGGCTCCATGAAGAATTGGGGGCGTTAGGGCTACTAAGTAGAGGCTTTAGGTAGTGGAGAGGTGGTATGGATCAGTTGCTGGAAAAGAAAGGGCGATGAGGTTGGAGAGGGGATCATGGAAGAGAGGGAAGAGGTTGGAGGTAGGAGATAGGTTCTGGGCCATTGGATATTGCGATCCATTGGCAAGAAGAGTGCGCTAAGCGATGGCTGAGATGGCATCTGGGGATACAGATCCAAGGGTGAAGGGCTACGTGTGAAAGGGCGACCATGATGGGATGATGGGATTCATCCTACGGTCGGGAGGAGAGCACCTACGTGGAGGGCTCTAGGTCATTGGATGGGCATCCATCCAATGGTTAAGATAAAGGCGGGAGTGGGCGGTGGAGATCTCATCTACTGGTGAGAACGAAGGCTGAGGGAAATGTGGAGATTAACGGATGAGATGGAGGCGGGGGAAGGAAGATCCCATCGTTGATAGGGAAGGCGGGTGGTGACATGAGGGGTGGTCCGCATCATGGCTCCCGAGAGCACCACGTGGCTCAATCACATTATTTAGAAAAAGAAAAAATAAGAAGAAATTAGAAAAGAAATAAAAGGAAGCTGAATAGCAAAATGTCGAAACATGAAAGTTGTAGATCTCTACGAGATCTATGAGTTTCATGTTGGACAAAAATCAAAAGAAATGAAATATACATAGCTATTGCGACTCCTCCGGACTGTTTGCATCTGCACCGGTCTCATCGATGAGATCTATGAGTTTCATGTTAGGCTATATCCAAGACTACTTTTCGAACACATTATGGGCATTATGAATTTCTGGTGATGCCATTTGGATTGATTAACGCTCTGACAGCTTTTTATGGACTTGATGGATCGAGTTTTTGGATCCTATTTAGACCATCGTGGTTTTCATTGATGATGTGCTTATCTAATCTAAGGATGAATCCCAACATGAAGACGCTTATGGATTATTTTGGGAGCCCTATGAGCACACCAGTTGTTTGCCAAATTCATCAAATGTGAATTCTGATTGAAAGAAGTTGCATTCCTTGGACAAGTGGTATCAAGAAATGGAATCTCTATGGATTCGGCTAAAGTAGAAGCAATTTTGAATTGGGAACGTCGAAAGACAGTAATCAAAATCAAAAGTTTCTTGGGATTAGCGGTTTACTATCGAAGAATTATCAAGGACATTTTCCAAATTGCATTGACCTTGACAAAGCTTATTGTCGAACTAACCCTCTACCACTCTTAATTAAGGAAATTAATGTCAGTTGTAGAAAGTGATAGAGAGCAAGTCAATCCAAAATGACCACACAAGAAATAATATGAAAATTAATTCGATATGGCAAATTGTTTATTTTACTTGGGCAAGTCTCGAGGTTGAACTCAATGAGGAATCATGAGGGTTTAGAATTAATTTTCAAAATAATTTAAGAATTTAAGTTTTCAAAAAATGGATTTTTATGGTTCTTTTTTAGTTTTGAAAATGTATGGGTTTCTAAAAATAAGAAATGCAATTAAAATAAACAAATATGGTGCATATTTTTGTATGTTTCTTATGCAAGAAAATAATGAAATGCAATGTGTGAGAGAAAATAAATAATGCATTTTTTGAATTTTTTGAATGACGATGGATAGATGCAAAGATGTAATACACAAGCAAGAAAGCCATGCCAAGCAATTTAATCCGTGAACCTCCCCCTCTAATTAATTTATGAAATATTTAATCAATCAATCTCAAATTAAATCCCAAATCAATTCCCCTGATTTTCACAATTTTATAAGCAACAAAATCAATCTCGAATAGCATATGTGCTCAAAATGAATAAATAACTACTTTTAATTTATTGATATCAAATATGTCTCAAAATGAATGATTAAATGTCTCATATGATAGGATTAAACAAATTTCGAAATGACCTCAAAATCACAAAAAGGGGACAAAGAATGTTAAAGATATCAGTGGAATAAGTACGGGGGCATAGCTATAATAAAAATAAATAAATGTTCTAAATTTGGATCTCTGTAGGAGTTGATTCTCAATTCCCAGAACTTGGAGGGGTTCCCTCTACAATTTGCCCCACGACAGGGGTACATGTGTTATTTCCAATGCTTGAGGGGTCTTCTCTATAATTTTCCCACAAGCACATGCCTGAGTACATGGTGAATTTCTGCATGAATTCCAGAAGAAGCAGAGTCCTGAGGTTAGAAATTCCCCACCACACGTGGCGAGGCACACATGGGTGCGGGGTTTGGTTGGCAATTCAGCTTCGATGCTCCACGTGGCTTGGCAGCACTACTTTAGTATCCTCACTAGGATCGAGGCTCAGGTCCTAGGGTTAGTGCATCTTGCAGTCATTCGATCAGTGGATGAGGGAAGCGATCTACAGTGCGTGTAGCACTTGGATGTATTCATCACCCTGTCCCTCAATGCAGGCGCCTAGAGATTATCCTCTTCCTCCAATGGTTGACACATGGCCAAGGGATGGGGGAGGTGGCTCAATTATTCCTTAGTCATTTACTCTACAAAATAAGAAGGTGGCTCAAGCTTCGATATCTTGGCTATACGTGATGCACAGTATGTGAAAAAGGGATGGGGCAAAGCTCCTACTAACGGGTTATGGGGGAAGGGATCTTGTTCTATCTACGGTCTCTACTAGAGGTGGTAGGTTGCAGTGGAGGTAGAATAGAACATGGAGGGGAATGAAGATGGGGACATGTTGATGATCATAGTCGAGGTCGAAATCGAAGATGAAGTAGGATGAAGAAGGTAGACAGTGATGTGGACGGAGTAAATGAAAGAAGAGAACAATAAGAAGAAGAAAGAAAATGGGGCAAAAGATAAGAAGGATACATGTAGGTTCGACGGATGCGTGGAGCGACGATGGTCAGCTCCTAATCGTGGCTCGAGTTCCTCAACAGAGAGGAATGAGTTTGGCTGCCTCCGAAATCATAGCAACAACACTTGGGAAATGGTCCCTTGTAGATAACACCTTATAGATGGTCGTTGCCAGCCGACCAAGGGGTGTTGTCACCAACCCTTTGTCTTAGATCTCTCCCTCTCGATACGAGTTGACGGTGGCAAATGATCTCTGATTAGGTGGTCATATATGAAGTTAAATAGTGAGAAAGGTGAGGGGTTGAGGGTCGCATGCGTGATGGATCGGGTTGGTTGGGATAAGGCTGGTTAACGAACTCGAGATAGGAGAAGAGAGGGAGGGGGAGAGTTGTTGGTGGTTGGGTTCATCGTTGAGAGGATAATGGTGGTTTTGGTTTTGTATTTCGTTACTTATGGTTGAGGCGAAGGGATAAGGGATGAGGGGCTGGCCGGAGGTGATCGGAGCAGGGAGAAGTGTACCAGAAGGGGAAGGATTTGGTTGTTGGGGTCGATTGGATAGAGGTGGTCATGTAGGCGATAGGGTTAGGTGATTTCGGTCAAAGGTTTGAAGTGGTTCGAATTAGGATTTGGTTGTTGATTGGAAGGGAGTGGATGGAGGATAAGGGCTATTAGAGAGGTCGACGGAGAAGAGGGGGTTCGTCGGTTGAATTGCGACTGCCAGATATAGTTGGTTGCAGAGGGAAGGGTGGTCAGTGATGGCTGGAGGAAGGAGGTGAAGAGCAGTGATTGTTGGATCATTCCAGATCTAATGGTTGGAGGAGGGAACATGAGGAATAGTGGGATCAAGCAGGGGATGTCAGGAGTCATCGGATCAAACTTGATCCCACGACCTAGGATGAAGGCGGTAGAGGACAAACTTTGGTTGATTAGGGGAGAGAGTGCCTTGACTTGCAGGTGAGGTGACTCTAGTGAGAAGGGGATACATGTAGTGTTGACCATGCTGACTATGCATAAAATGCAAAAAAGAATGAATTTAAAAAATGACCTCAAATGGAAAAATGTTCAAAATGAAAAATATTGACCTAAAAGCATTCTACAATATTCATGAAGGGTTCAAATGCAGATGCACCCAATGTGAAAGATATGATTTTTTATGATATTGTATATAAAATACTATTTTTTTGTTTTGTAATTTTTATTTGATTTTTTTAGATGAATAATGTATGCAAAAATCAAACATGATGTAAAATAATGCAACAAACACAAATGCATTTTCTAAATTTTTATGATTAAATAAATGATCAGAATAAATGCATGATGTGAAGTATATAAAGGTGAATAAGGTCTGTGGGCTCAAGTCAGAAATTGCTTTTTTCTTTTCTTTTCTATTTTTTAAATTTTTAAATTTATGTATTTAGTTAAAACATGTGATGAAATAAAAAATGAAAAGGAAATAAATCAAGAAGATTCAAATATGTACATGAAATAACAAGTCAAAAATCAATGAATATGCACAAAATACAATTAGGTCCCGAATTCTGAAATTCATAAATGAACTCCGATTCTTTTGAATTTTCTCTTTATTTGTAGATAATTGAATGTACATTAATTCAAAAGTGAGCAGAGTAAAATTGGACATTGTATGTGAGAGATATCAGCTTTTACCTATTTCTGTCCAGGAATTAGGGTTTGGGTTTATTTTAGATACATACAAGTTAATATATTTTTCAGGATATGTCAATGTTAATGATATGTATATGATGGAATTAGTTTTATATAAGTAGAGTTAGGATGAATTAATTTAAAATGAGTGAAGTTAGGTGGATATTTATAAGTGGATATGAATGTAGAATGAATGTTAATTTATGCCAATTATTTACAAGTACATGGATGTTAATTATGAGATATAAACACATGAATGCATCTAATTTTTCGGGATGAAGTTCTATTTTTTTCTTATTAGTATGATGAGTCACAGATTCATCAACCCCTTTTATACTCAAACCTTGCTCGTCCCCGAGTAACTAAAGAATGGGGTGGTGAAATGAGATTGGGTTCCATACAAAGATCATGAATAAAAGGTGAAAATGGAGTTCGTAATAGTTTGGCGGAACTCTTGTGAGAATTAGAACTTTAAAATCAATAGTCCTCAAGTTATATAAGTCATTATACAAGTTCGACTCAGAAGTCATCTTAGATTCACCCCTTCCCAAAGCATGCTCCGTGAACATTGAACCACTATCTCTTGTATGTGAAGGGTGTTAGCTCTTCTCATCTGAGATGCCGAACTGCTATGCAACCTCCAGTAACTCGTCCTTGGGGAGTCAGGTATTTCCTTGTAAGTTCAAGTATTGCTAGCACTCTAAAAAGATAAAGAAAGAAGAAATTGGTGCTTAGCTAGTGTAGCTAAGTTTCCTATTTGAATTCTAACCAGTGTAGTCAAGTCTTCTCTATGCATGCCATGGACCATTGTGGTCAAGAAATTAGGATTTGAAATTTTTGCTCTAGCATTTATTTTTGGGCTTTTTGTTCCTTTTCTTTGAATTTTTGCCCATTTTATTCAGGGTACTTTTTTGAGGGGTACAAAAGTGAACATTCATGTGAGGTGGTTGCATTGGCCCCCATCTCCATTGAACGACTAAGAACTCGCATACTATTCCTCGTCCAAGCTTTATTTCAACATGTACTCCGATCTTTAGATGTCTACGCTACCAGAAAAGAAGTCTACATAGTCTTCCAACACCCCGTCTGAGTTGAGCTAAGTATACAGTGCTAAAGTCCATTTTAATTTTCCATTCAAGATTCGTATGCCAGAATGAGGTAATCAATTTAGATGCTAAGAGTCGAAGTCTGAACACAATCATGTGGAACTCATAGATTTAAGTTTAGGACATGAAGCTTCTAAAATCCCACTTCTCAGTGAAGTTCCTCTGAAAATTAAGTGGACTAAGACCAAGTCAAGACCACTCTCAGTTTCTCCTCACAACTCGATTCAGAACTTAATGACTTTTCACCAATGCATATGCATGGCATGTTGAATGAAATGTAGATGCATAAGATGCAATTTTTGAATGAAATTTTTCTATTTTTTTCAATCATTTTTTGTGGTTTTTATTTTATTTTATTATTTATTGGTTTTTTAAGAATTTTACATATTTTACATGGATTATACATATTAAAAAGTATTATACATATTGTACAAATATATAGGTTTTACAAGAATTACCCATACCCCCGCAGTAAGTTAATATTATATACATAAAGTATGATACCATATAGTACAATATAATATAAAGTATGTATACAAATGCAACTCGCCGCCCCTATACTTAGTGTATTCTAAGTATAAAAGGAATGCAAAAGAAGAAAGGAGTGGGGTAGAAGTCGTCCTCCACACTTAAGCTCTGGTAAGCCTAAGTGTAGAAGAGAGCAAAATAATTGGGCAGACGAGGATAAGAAGAGGAATGATAACTATACATAGGGCGGGCATCTGCCTAAGTATAGAATTAAAGCAAGGGAACCGATGGGATCAAGGAAGATGTGCTTAGATGTTAGAGCACTCATGAAGATTCTAAGAGGTGAAGTGTTTGTGTGCAAGGTGTCATGTAGAGCCCGTTGGTATGTCTTCCGGATCTACTTCATGCATGACAATTTCTTCAACTATTGGAAACTGATCATCAGGTCCAACGAACGATTTTAATAGCTGTCACGGCTCCCATTCCGGACTGTCAGATCCTCCCATATCTGGATCTGGTTACCCAATGATAATTTATTCAGCAATCACAACTAACATTCAGAAACCCACTGCAATTAAAAGTACACAGAAAAAAGAAATTAATACTTTTCTATTTACAAAATAAAGTTTACATGTTACATTATCCCACTATAACCATTTATATGTACATCAACTGGAAAGGAAATACCAATGGCCTTATAGAGTAAAGCTATTGTGGCTGGCTGGATGGCTAAAGTCTTTGCGATGGCTCACCGACACCTATTGGGTTTTCCATAAATCATAGGACATCAATTAGCGAGTGGTAAGTAATGAAGAAGAGAAAAGCAAACAAATATGTAATTTTTCAAAATTTGTTATCACAAAAAGTTTCATTCATTCTCATTAGTTTAAGTCTTATTCCTTTCTGTTCCACATCATGGATTAGTCCCGGGGAACCCCATCATTAATGGACTCCGAAGCTATGGACACTTCGAGATTGGAAATTGCGTTGATCTAGTGAGCTTATGCTACTGCATGTCTCCTTAACCAATCCTCCAATACTATCGTGATAATTTCCTTTTCATTTATTATCCATGGTTTCAAACCCTTAGCCTGGTAAACAAAGAAGCACACCATCCTCGAGGACTTGGTAGCTTAAAGCCTCAGACTAACCTTTAATCACATAAACCAGCGGCTTTAAAACATGTTATCGTAACCCAGCCGCTATCAAAACACGTGTGCCTCCACATGATACGACAACAACTTCCGTCATTCAACCCAAATATATTGGCACCCGGTACCACGCGTTGCAAATCATTCATTTCGCACTTATCAAAATAAGGTAACCATGTACCACGTAGGTAGGGTCACACCAATACGGGTTCCTTCCCACAAACCTACAGGTTGCATGCCCGACTTGTAGTTCTACTCCCATTCATTCTTAACGTAGCACACGATTCTTTTCAGGATCCAACTTAATACACATCGATTCCCATGATGTAATTCTTTGTTAAGTCTTCTATTTGCATAATCATCAGCATTGAGTATAGCCTCACATATCTATCAATTCATATATTTATATACTCATATTTACGCTCATTTTAACTTCCAAACCCTAACTTTCTAAGCCACTACATCAATTCGATGCTTAGACCTTATTTTAGTTGAAATCACAAAGCAACTTTTCATATTTTCTCAAAAATAGCCAAATTAGGGCTCTTCGTAGAGAAGAACATAAAATCAGGAATCTCAACGATCTCATATGAAAATCTGACAGCAAAAGGAAGGATTTCGTTATCTAATCGATCTCTCTCTCGTATGCAGTGCTTTATCATGATTCTTTTTCAAAAAGGATGATTTATAGCTCCTAAAATGATCGAATTTCATTTCTGCATCAAAAACGCTTAGAACGTGTTAGGAATGCGAAGAACGAACGAAGAACACAAAGAAAGCGAAGAACGAACGAAGAATATGAAGAACGTGAAGAACATATTTTTCTCTTAAAATTTTAGCAGAGCTTCCTCTTAAACGGGGTGATATTTCTAGGAAACTTTCGGCAGAGTTTCCCCTTATATCGGGATATATTTCTATAAAAATTCTAGTAGAGTTTCCCTTTATATCAAGATATATTTCTATATAAATTTCGCCAGAGTTTCCCCTTATATTGGGACATATTTTAAAGGAAAAACAGAAAGAGTTTACTCTATAAAATTACCGAGGGAAAGAACATCGAATATGAAAGAATATAATCAAACTGCAAGATATGAAGAATCGGTAGACACCACACATCTTAGGTGAGTGAAGGTGTGATGAATCACAGGGTTCACAGATGTGCATAGCTGCCCGTACCTAAGTAGGCTGTTATACATATTTCTCCTGCAAAATAACTATAAAAGCGGAATCAAAAGAATAGAACCATAAGCGATGGAGAATCGGTAGACACCGTGCGTCTTAGGTGAGTGAAAGTGTGACGAATCACAGGGTTTACTGACGTGCATAGTCGCCCGTACCTAAGTAGGGTGTTACACAGATTTCTCCTCGAACCACAACAAAAAATGAATCGGAAAGAAAGATGAATAAAAAAGCTGGAAAAAGAAGATGAATCGAAAACCTTGCTTACGAAGCAAACTTAGAGAGGATCGTATCTTCCTCCTCATTCTTCCGACAGTGCTTCGTTAGCGTTCCTTCCCCACCTCCCTCTCCTCCTCCCGAACTCTCAACCCTAGCCCTTCGGGTAGTAGTGGTAGTGGAAATTGTAGATAATGAATGGGTAGGGGGATATTTATAGGCTCCAGAAAATCACTAACCATGGTTAGTAAACCATAGTTTAGACCTTAATCGTGGTTAGCAGTCCATAATTTTGGCTCATAGTTTTGACCAAGTCTTATTCAAAACTTAAGGCTTAAGTTAAAACTTTCCAGAGTATTCTAGATTCATTAATGATGCTTAATTAACACTAATCGTGATTAACTTTCACTAATCGTAATTTATCTTTTGCAGGTCACGCTTAACTTTTGCTAATAGTGGATTAGTATTTGTTGATGGTCATTAACGGTCCCCAATCTCGTATTAGTTTCTTTAATCATGTTTAATTAGTCTTAATAACAGTCATTACGGGTTAATGGTGCCTTAAACCTCCTTCTCTTTTTTCTAAAAATCATAACAAATCGAAACAAAGTCCGATTCACAGGAAACAAATTCTGTTGGTTTCCTTTTGACAAGCTGTATCTTATGATATAGGATCCGAGAGACATCCAAGTTCAAAGCTTTATAATAGCTCCCCATTTACTAGAAACACCGGTATACCCTCTGTAAGTTCTGATATCTCAATGCTACCGCTCTCATGCACTGCTCAGACAACGTAGGGCCCCATCCATTTTGATTTCATTTTTTCTTGGAAGATTTTCAATATTGCATTAAATAACTATACCTTCTGCCTAGGGACAAAAGCCTTCTTCCTGATGTATTTGTCATGCCACTTCTTCATTTTGTCCTAGTAGATCATGTTCTTGCAATATGCTTGTTTTCTAATCTCCACTAACTCATTCAAGTCCATATCTCTTTGTTTCTAGCCCAAGTGATTGTTCTAATTGATCTTCTTAATAGCCCATATTGATTTGTATACAAGAACTGCAGGCAAATGGCATGCTTCCCAAAAACCACCACGAACGGGGAAGTACCTAGTGGAATCTTGTAAGTTGTCTGGTAAGCCCACAAGACTTGGTCCAAGAGTTGGGACCAGTTCTTCCTATCAGGGAAGATGGGCTTCTGTAAAATGCTCTTTACTTCCATGTTCGACACTTCAGACATGCCATGGATTGTGGGTGGTATGGACTTGCGACACGGCGTTCAATGTCGTAGTCTTTCATAAACTTCTTCAGATCCCGGTTCACAAAATTGTTACTCCCATCAGAGATCAAAACGTTAGGGACCATGAACCTAAAAATGATGTTTTCCCTCGAAAATTTACAAACAGTTTTGTTGTATGTGGTTCGGGTAGGGAAAGCCTCCACCTACCTGGACAAGTAATGTACTGCGAGAATGATATACTCTGGCTTCCATGAAATGGGCTCATGAAATCAATGCCCCACGCATCAAATACTTCACAAATGGTGACTATATGCATTGACATTTCATCCTAAGAACCAATGGTTCCTCCCATTCTCTAACATATTGGGCACGACTTCACGAAGGAGTAGGCGTTGCGAAATAGAGTCAGCCAATAGAACCCTTATTACAATACCTTCCACGCATTCCTCTTCCTGGAGTGGTGTCCTCATGCCTCCAAAGAATGGTAGTGAGTAAGGACACTCTTGTATTCCTTCCGAAGAATATATATCCTCCAGATACAATCCAATCCTTCAAAGAAAATGAACGGGTCCTCCCAATAGTAGTTCCTAGATTCTAACTTCAATCAATCAATGTGTATCTTTGGTCAATCACAGGGAACCTGCCTAGAAACCAAGTAGTTCACTATATTGGTGTACCAAGAGAGAGAGAGAGAGTCAATAACAAAAATAGACTCATCGGGGAAGGAGTCTCAAATTGCTGTAGGGTCATAAGATTCTGACTGCTCAAGATAGAATAAGTGATTGACCACTACATTCTTCACTCCATGTTTATCTTGATATCCAAGACAAACTCCGGAAGCAAGAGGATCTATCTAAGTAGATGCGCCTTCACGTCTTTCTTCTCCACAAGATACCTAAGTGCCAAGTGATTTGTATAGACTCACTTTCGATCGTATGAGATGTGATATGAACTTGTCCAAGGCAAATACCGTGGTAAGCATTTACTTCTCGTTGATTGTGTTGTTACGTTGAATAGGATTCATAATCTTGCTTGCATAGTGGATAGCGAATGGGATGCCACCCTTTTGTTGTCCTAGTACAACCCCTGCAACAAAATTGGAAGCATCTATCATGATCTCAAAATAAAGAGACCAATCTGGGGCCTATAGGATCGGAGCATCCCTAATTCTCTTATTCAAAAGCTCGAAGGACTCAAGATACTTGTGTTTCACAACAAACTTTGTGTCTTGCCTAGGAGCTCAGTTAACGATCGGACGATCTTTGAAAAGTCCTTAATAAATCTCTGATAAAAACCAACATGCCACAAAAATGACCTTAACTGTTTTATGTTGGTTGGTGGTTGGAGTTTTCTGATCACGTCCACCTTGGCAGGGTCAACCTCCATTACCTTCCCTTCTTGGAGATGGCGTGCCCCAACATAACACCCTCATGCACCATGAATTGACTTTTTTCCCATGAGAGTATTAGATCCACCTCACGACACCTCTGCAAGGCTCAGTCTAAATGCTTTAGACATGGATCGAAACAATCTTCATAGACCAAGAAGTCTTCCATGAAAACTTCTAGGAATTTGATGAACGTGAAATTTGCCTCTTTAAAAATGAATAATAATTATAGTATAGGAGGCAAATTCGGTTCAGCAAAAACCACAATCTGTGAATGTTGTGGAATATCTTTACTAGGCAAGTATACCAAGGTTGAACTCAGGGAACGTTGATTTTTAGTTGCGTGGTTTTAAATAAAATTAAATAATTAATTAATGTTCAATTAATTTCTACGTTGAGAAAATATATAATGCAATGATGAAGATGCAATGCAAAGTGAATAAATAAAGGAGATTATGCCCAGGATCTGTGAATAGAAAAGCAATAAATCCTTTAACAATGCGATCAATAAATTCACAAAGGTAATCACAAATCAAAATGGATCTGACTCAGTGCTTCAGGTTAATAAACAATTGAAGTTCAGAATAGTGAAGCAAGGTTTCCAGCCTCCCGATATCCATGATTCTAATCCTCAAAATATCGACAATAATCTTAGAGGAATAACTGTAAATTAATTTTGTGAAGATTTTTCTATTGAAAATAATCAGCAAAGGTTCGATCAGAGTAAAATCATCTTCCGAATTTCTGCAAAAATAATCATTGATTTCTCAAGCACCAATATGCCAAAGTTATCCTACAAGCGTCAAAAATGATCCTCAAATAATAATTATCAAAAAACAACCCCGGATCTGTCCTCAAATTATGTCAAATTATAGAGCATGAAAAGAGCTTCAAAATGACATATTATATGCTGAAAATGGAGTTCGTATAAAAAAGATATGCTAAAATGAAATTCTAGGGACAAAAATGTAAATAAAATAAAGTTTTTCCTTCAAAATAGTCCCTAGAAGGACTTATCTACAATTTCTGAAAGTCGGTTAGGTACGGATGTAATTTACCCCTAGCGAGGGTATTTTTGTAATTTTCAAAATCAGCAGGGGCCTTCTCGAAATTTTCCCAATGCACACGTGCGGAACACGTGCGCCAGAGGCTCGAAGGTGGATCTTGAGGCTTGGGGGACCGAGCCTATGGTTCGGGCCCGGGCCTGAGGCTCGGAGCCCCGAACCAGAGGCTTGATCACGGAGCTGAGGCTCGGTCTGAGGCCAAGGCTCGGACGGATTGAGCCCCCACGCGGCTGGGATGGCGGCTCGGGGATGCCGAGCCTGGTGGTGTGGGGTTGTTGACGTGGGGACCGAATGACCGTCAGATCAAGGGACTCGTCCCTAGATCCGACGGTGCTTGTGGAGTGCGGCAGAGCTCGGCCGACACACGGTCGAGCGGTGGCAGTGGGCGAAGGGCGGAGCTGGTCTGCGGGAGGAGCAGGGCGGCGAGGCACGGAAGCCTTGACGAGGACAAGGCGGAAGACGGAGGTGCTCGGTGGTGGTCGATGGGCCGAGCGTGGTCGGGCGGAGGTGATGGGCTATTGGAGATTTTGCCGACAGTGGTTGTGTTGCACCTCGGCCGACACACGACGCGAGGGGCGGCGTTGGGAGGCTGACGACGATGGAGCGGCACGATGGAGGCGCGAAGCTGGAGGAGGACGGGCGGAGCGGCAGTCGTCGGCACGCTGCTGTGCGGAGGAGTGTGGTGGCGGATTTGCTGGACATGCTTGATGAAGATGGGTTCGCCGGTGGAAGGAGGAGCAGAGCTCTCTTCCAAGGTCTTTGCCTCAGAGGAATGGCGGAGGTCCTCGAAGCTGTGCTTGCCGGACGTGGAAGCTACATAGAGCTCGGCTCCGCGGATCTCGCCAAGAGAAGCTGCTGTCACCGACGTCGAGGAAAAGGGCGGATGGCGTGGAAGGTTGACGAGGCAGTGACTTTATAGGATGCACGATGGGTAATGGTGGGGGGTCGGAGATGGCGAGGCGGTGGCCGTTACCCGCGTAGGGGTTTAATGGCGGAGGCGAGGAAGGTGCAGCCGTTGCAGGAGATGCAACGTCAGGAGGAATGGGATGATGTCACGTGCGAGGCACGTGACTAGGAAGTGTGTGACAGGAGAGATAAGTGGGGTGGCACGTGGCACGCCCAGGGGCTGCCACGTGTCACTCCAAAAAAATTTCAAAATTTGTAGACAAAGAAAAATAGAAAAGAAATAGAAGGAGACCTCAGATCGAAAAATTTCCTTCATAAAAGTTGTTCGTCTCGATGAGATCTACAATTTTCATGAAGGGTCGTGAGCAAAAGAGGTCATCTGTGTGAAGTGGTTATTTTGGTGGTTCTCCATGTGTATTAAAACACCTGATTTTTGGGGGTTTGTATTTTTTGGTGGTTTTAGAGAGGATAAAAATTATAGAAAAAATACGATAAAATACAAGAAAATTATCTACACACTAATATATTTTTTGTATTTTTAATAAATAAGAAAATAGGAAAATAAAATAAAAGTCAGAAACACTCAACTTTTACACAGACCAACAACAGACACTTGGACTCAGTCAGTTTCTTTGATTTCATTTTTAATCTGGATTTGAATTTTTACGCTGCTTAATAAAACTTTCATCAAAGAACAATAATGAAGAAGAAATAAAATTCAAAGAGTTAATTAAGGACATAAAAACTGAGGTCAAAATAGCAAAAAGTCAAAATGCGCAAAAGAGGCCCAAAACCCAACTTTCACATATGAGCTCTGAATTTTACGAAATTAGTCTTGTTTTGAAGGTATTTGAAAATGGAGTACTTTAAAAGTGAGTAGACTAAAATCGGACACTGTATGTGGGAGATATGCTCATTTAAGCCCGTCAGATGTGAAACTAGACTTTGGGATTATTTGACACTTATTAAAGTTAGTATTTTTTCTGTATTTTTTATCTAATAAGGTTAGTAATATCTACACAATGGAGGTTGTTTTGGGTCAATCGGAGTTAGGATGAATTATCTAAAAATACGAGAAGTTAACGACTTTTTGGGCTAATTTACACATGGGATTTTTAATGCAATTTATGCATGATGAAATACAAATATTATTAACACATGTATGAATGCTAATGATGCTCTGTTAATGATTAAATGCATGTGAATTTTGGGGAATCGAGCCTAAATGACTAAATTTAGCATGATGAATACGAGATTCATCATACCCCTATACTTAGACCATGCCCGTCCCCGAGCATGAATGAATGACTTAGTTGAATACATCCCTGACTGTGCATGTGAATTTTCAAAGCTTAATTCATAGAAGACCCTTAAATTGAGTGATCCTAAAATTCTGGGCTCAACCAAGCTTTAATCAAAAGGAATCCAACCTCTCTAATTTTCAGACTCTCTGTTTGTATATATAATATAAGGATCTGATTTTTAATGTACTGCATTCATGAGAGTCAAGTTTAGACATCACCCAAAATTCTAATCCAAGAGACTCTCCTCTAGACCTAATCCTCAACACTAGGGAATAAGTCTATTCTTGCTTCAGTCAACCGTCTCATTAGTTTGTCAGACTTGAAAGTGTAGATGGACGGCCAGATAATGGAGGGCATAGGATTGTGTCTAATTTTCTCTCCCTCACATTGGAACAAGGTGCCTCTCGAGTGCCTTATTACTCAACACAAGTATATTTTTATTTTGTTGATCAATGTGTCCGTCAAGAGAATTTGGAGTCGTCTGCACTTGTTTTTCAGGGAGTACACCGGGGTGTGTCTTTTTTGAGTATCTAAGATACCTTCGACACCCAGACTTGTATCGCTTACGATGCAGAGCCCTTTTTGTGGTGCCATCCCGAATCCTTGGTCCTAATTAGCGCTTTGTCCAAGTAGACACTTTGAAAATGTTTGGGAGCGCTCGCCATTGGTGGAAGCTCATTTGGAATTTGACTTTGGATGATAGAGCTTTTCTTTGACATTTCTTTTTCTTTTCTTTTGTTGGCTAGCTCCACTGCTTTTACCAAAAGTTGGCACACACTGATCAACAATTTTCATTAAGTTTCATCACACCCTGACACTTAGGTCATTTATCAAAGAGATAGCATATGAATCATGTTCACATACTGGCTAGGGTTTTGCTGACACTCAGGTTTTCTACAACCTTCATTAACTTTATCCCATCCTCAAATATCATCAGATCAGGTCTAAACTCAAATCTCCAGTCCTAGTTCCTCAAGTGATATCTCAACTCATCTCATCAATCATGCAGTTGTGAAAGTGATTGTGTTGATCATATTCTTTTTTTGAAGGTAGAGATGAAGAGTGCAATATAGCGCTCAAATCTTTCAAACTAGGGAAGTGAGGATTATTAAGTTCAAAACCCTAATGACTAAGGCTGGCTAACTCGGAATCTCAAGATCTCAGAAATCAAGTATCCTCAAAAATCCTCAAGCTTTGAGTGATGGTGAATGTGTCAGGAATATATCGACCAAGGAATGCATGAAATGATTGATGAAATGCAAGACCATGAATGGTGATTTTTTTAATGCAAAAAGTTTTTTTTGGTGTTTTTTTTGTTTCTTTTTGTTTTTTTGTTTTTTTTGAAAAACATGTATTATACACACTACTTGTACCCATCCCCGATGTTATATAAAAATGATTAAAGTACGATCTATGGAAAAAGTAGATAAAATATATACAAACACCCCCCTATACTTAGCTTGTGCTATGTCCTCATGGCACAAAGTGAAATGTAGGCATAGCTCGTACGAAGTATAGATGGGTTAAAAACAAAAGAGAAGCGTTGTATAAACAATGGTAGCGGTCCCCCTATACTTATGCTCAGGTCAGCCTAAGTATAATTGGATAATTACAGATGGGGAACCGGGTAGATTTGCGGATGTACAAGATCAACGAGGTTTGCGACGGACCTTCTTGCGGGAGTGTGGAGGGAGATAATATGGAGATGTGGATGGCGATGAAAAGGAGGTTGATGAAGAAGACCAGCCATCGTTGGAGTCGTTCTCAGGAGAATAGAAGTCGTCTGCAGAGGATCTCCAACTTTTGTCGATCAGAGGTAAGTGCCCTTGGATCAGAGCTGTACCTATTGCACTTATCTGATGAACCACATCAGGACCGGACGAGGACTCTTCAGAAATCACCTGATGTCTAAGGTCAAAGGTGACTTTCTTGGTCGGTTTGTTTCCTTGAGAAGTATTGGGAGGAAGTTGGACAGTCTTCATTTCCCTGTCTTGAGTAACCGATGTGGCATTAGTGGGTTCCTCATCATATGAGTCCCCGTAAAAGTCTACCAATTCTTGAAGGGTCATGCGCTGCTTTGGTTGAGGGAGATTGTTCCTGGTGATTTTGTAGTTTATGGCTGGGGGTGTTGATGTCACTTCCGAATGACCGTGAATTTTGGTGACATCGGATGTTTCCAGAGTCGGTTCCTTATATGGTTCAAGTATCTCATGAATTACTGCCGACTCAAATATTGGATCACTCAAATAATCGTGATGATCTTCAATAATATGGTCCAATTCTTCATAAGCTCCAAAATCTTGATTTTTCCTAGGAGCAGTGATAGGGTGGTGAGAATCCAAAGTTTGTCCAGCAGTCAGTCTTTTAGGTGACTCTCCTAGTGTTTGTATCAGTGTGTCATGCAGAGATGTCTGATAATGTGAAATATTTATCTTCTGACCATATCTGTCGGTTTCAAGCTGATTTTCCTCAGGGCAAGATGTGTCATTGGGGGTTTGTTCATTGGGGTCTGAGTTCGGGAACTTGATTTCCTGAGTCTCGCAATTGACGATCGCCTTAGCGAAGGCTAAGAACGGCTTTGCTAAAATGATAGGAGACTCAGACATCCTTCTGGGGTGGTCAATGTCAAGGACAATAAAGTCCACTTTATGTTCTTTACCTCAGAAGTTTACGACGACAGAAACGATCCCCCGCGGTCTTTTGGTAGATCGATCGGGTAATTGAACGATCACCCTAGTCTTTTTGAGTTGTCCGAATTTAAGTTGATTAAAGACGGACTTCAGGAGGATGTTTAATGTAGAGTCGTCGTCTAACCGAACATGAGTGAATGTAGAATCCTCAATTTCACATGTGATCCAAGTCAACCTCTTGACTTTGCGGCTTTTGATTTTATGATTCATCACCAAAGAACTAGCCATAGATATGACATGATATTCAGTTCTTGATCATTTCTTGCCCGTCTTTTTGAGGTTCAGTTGACTCTTCACAAATCTCTTAAGATCGGGCACATATTCTATGGCTTTGAGTAATGGAAGCTCTAAGATCAGACTCTTGCAAAATGCTTCCATTTCAGAATTGTCCAATTTTTTTGAATTTTCGAATTTTTCAATTTTTTGGTATTTTCTGTAATATGGTCAGTGGGGGGGTCAGAGGTCAGCAGTGGTTGTGCCTGATTGTGTTGATGCAGTAGTTCGCATGGTGGTGGCCTCACTTCTTCTGAATTTTGCATAGATTGGATGAGATCATATATTCTCTCTGTTAAAGTGTCTGCTCTATGATTAATCCGAGCAATCTCATCCTCAAACATCTCATGACTAGTGATTGAATAATCATTCTCCATATGTCGTGATTTTGGCATGTAACTTTGAGTAGAGTATTGATTGTTCATAAACGTTATGCTTTGGTCATGAGTTATATTTCCTTGACTTTGGTTTTCTCGTGGATTGTCGAAGGAAAATTGATTGTACTCAAGAGGATAGTCATCTTGAGTAGAGGATGGTTCGGCTGTGAGATCATAGTAACTGGAAATCGTGTTCTGTTGTCAATATTGGTCACTCTATTGTTCATCCTCGATTCTGGTCTCTCTCTCATGTTCATAAGATTGTCAGAATGTGAGAGAGGGCTAATCCTAGAAGAAGTGTGGTCATAGGGTGGGATGTATGGGCGGGAAGAGAATGATGGCTGAGGGGAACTTGATTTGAAGCTCAGGTTCTCTTGAGGAGTGTGAGAAGAAGAATATCGGGACAAGGTCGTGGAGATCGGATAAGAAGACCATTGTGCCGATATCTTCTCAAGATGGATGGAATGATTAACGAACCACGATTTGCTTGCGATTGCAAGGCCTTTGACGCACACAAATCAAACACAAAACAAACACGTTGATTTACCCACTCAACACTGGTGAAGGCACGTTAGGGTTCGGCCGCTTATCTTTTCAATTTTAATTTAATGACAATACAATCTTGCAAATTAAGCAGAGCCGTTAGGTGCCGAAATATTTCACAAAGACTGTCCCCAGTTCATACAACTAGTTGCACCTGCTTTCAGCCAGTATAGGTGTAAGTACGGACCGTGTAAACGGTTACCCGTATTACTTGAGGATGGAGCCTTCCGCAGTGTCCTCTAAACCACCTACTCTGCTAAGGGAAGTCGGACCGTAAATGACTACCCGAGACCCTCACTGAAAAGTAGCTAATTGTTTAAAATCAGTAGTCTGAACGAAGCACTTCGGTTTTGGGCTCTTTCCTAAGTGTGCATTCTGGTCCTTACAAACAATGAGTGGGTTCCTCTCCACCAAACACAGGTTAATTTTATGTCAATTTATTTACAATCACCTTGATTAGCAGACCCAGTTTTAAGTTAAGGTTATCACTGTAGTTTATGTGAGCACAAAAATTCATGCCTAACGAGCAGTCCCAATTCCTTTAAATCCTAAGTTGTAAAACTTGAGAAGGAGAATCGGAAAAGCCAATGCAAACGTAAATCAATGATGCATGCTTAAGAGAAAGACTTACAGTGACTCCTCGCGCTCTTCATACGGGATGCATTACAAGAAATTAAAATTTACACTAAATGATATGCATAGATAAAAAACGCCCTAAATAGAAAGTTCTATTAGCGGGAAGAATTGATTTAAAAATTTGACTAATGTTGAATGATCTATAGTGCGTATAATTAGTGAATGTGTGGCCTAAGAATTACGAGCACAATCAAATAATAAACAAGCAAGCGTATATGTGCCTAAGTCCTACGCCACTCAAGTCGGGTCCCAACCACCTAGATGGGGTTGAAACAGACCCGACACACCACAGAAGTCTTCAGTCTGAATTATTACAAGGGTTCAAAGAGAGGGACCCCGAGAATATTACAGAAAATTAAACCTATGCTAAGCTCTCTCTCACAAAAAAAATTAAAAATCAATCTTCCTTGTAGATCCTTGATTAATATCCAAAATTGGACTCCCAGTAGTCTGTGAAGAGAGAATTTGCGGTTAGTAGCAAAAGTAAGAGAGAAATGCAAAATAAAATGCAGAAGAAAAAAATTACACAAAAATTAATCTCACAAAAATTAATTAAAAAAATTGATTTAAAACCCTGAAAATTCGCCATTCCCCGACAACGGCGCCATTTGATGAACGCGAAATTTACCTCTTTAAAAATGAATAATAATCGTAGTATAGGAGGCAAATTCGGTTCAACAAAAACCACAATCTGTGAATGTTGTGGAATATTTTTACTTGACAAGTATACCATGGTCGAACTTAGGGAACGGTGATTTTTAGTTGCGTGATTTTAAATCAAATTAAATAATTAATTAAAGTTCGTTTAATTTCTACGTTGAGAAAATATATAATGCAATGGTGAAGATGCAATGCAAAGTGAATAAACAAAGGAGATTATGCCTAGGATCTGTGAATTGAAAAGCGTTAAATCCTTTAACAATGCGATCAATAAATTCACAAAGGTAATCACAAATCAAAATGAATCTGACTCAGTGCTTCAGGTTAATAAACAATTGAAATTCAGAATAGTGAAGCAAGGTTTCCAGCCTCCCGATATCCATGATTCTAATCCTCAAAATATCAACAATAATCTTAGAGAAATAATTGTAAATTAATTTTGGTGAAGATTTTGCTATTGAAAATAATAAGCAAAGGTTCGATCAGAGTAAAATCATCTTCCGAATTCCTGCAAAAATAATCATTGATTTCTCAAGCACCAATATGCCAAAGTTATCCTGCAAGCGTCAACAATGATCCTCAAATAATAATTATCGAAAAACAACCTCGGATCTGTCCTCAAATTATGTCAATTTATAGAGCATGAAAAGAGCTTCAAAATGACATATTATATGATGAAAACGGAGTTCGTATGAAAACGATATGCTAAAATGAAATTCTAGGGACTAAAATGTAAATAAAATAAAGTTTTTCCTTCAAAATGGTCTCTAGAAGGGCTTATCTGTAATTTTTGAAAGTCAGCTGGGCACGGATGTAATTTACCCCTAGCGGGGGTATTTTTGTAATTTTCAAAATCGGCAGGGGCCTTCTCGCAATTTTCCCAATGCGCGCGTCCGGAGCACGTGCGCCAGAGGCTCGGGGGGCCGAGCCTATGATTCGGGCCCGGGCCTGAGGCCCGGAGCCCCGAACCAGAGGCTTGATCACGGAGTTGAGGCTCGGTCCGAGGCCAAGGCTCGGACGGACCGAGCCTCCACGCGGCCGGGATGTCACAGCTCGGGGATGCCGAGCCTGGTGGTTTGGGGCTCCTGACATGGCGACCGAATGACCGTCAGATCAAGGGACTCGTCCCTAGATCCGATGGTGCCTGTGGAGTGCGGCAGAGCTCGGCCGACACACGGCCGAGCAGTGGCAGTGGGCGAAGGGCGGAGCTGGTCTGCGGGAGGAGCGGGGCGGCGAGGCACGGAAGCCTTGACGGGGACGAGGCGGAAGACGGAGGTGCTCGGTGGTGGTCGATGGGCCGAGCGTGGTCGGGCGGAGGCGATGGGCTATTGGAGCTTTTGCCGACAGTGGTTGTGCTGCACCTTGGCCGACACACGGCGCGAGGGGCGGCGCTGGGAGGCTGACGACGGTGGAGCGGCACGGCGGAGGTGCGAAGCTGGAGGAGGACGGGCGGAGCGACAGTCGCCGGCCCGCTGCTGTGCGGAGGAGTGTGGTGGCGGATTTGCTAGACAAGCTTGATGAAGATGGGTTCGTCGGTGGACGGAGGAGCAGAGCTCTCTTCCAAGGTCTTTGCCTTAGAGGAATGGCGGAGGTCCTCGAAGCCGTGCTTGCCGGACGTGGAAGCTACACGGAGCTCGGCTCCGCGGATCTCGCCGAGAGAATCCGTTGTCACCGGCGTCGAGGAAGAGGGTGGATGGCGTGGAAGGTTGACGAGGCAGCGGCTTTATAGGATGCACGATGGGTAACGGTGGGGGTCGGAGATGGCGAGGCGATGACCGTTACCCGCGCAGGGGTTTAATAGCGGAGGTGAGGAAGGTGCAGCCGTTGCAGGAGATGCAACGTCAGGAGGAAGGGGATGACGTCACATGTGAGGCACGTGACTGGGAAGTGGGTGACAGGAGAGAGAAGTGGGGCGGCACGTAGCACGCCCAGGGGCTGCCACGTGTCACCCCAAAAAATTTTCAAAATTTGTAGACAAAGAAAAATAGAAAAGAAATAGAAGGAGTCCTCTGATCGAAAAAATTCCTTCATGAAAGTTGTTCGTCTCGACGAGATCTACAACTTTCATGAAGGACCCGTGAGCAAAAGAGTCATCTGTGAGAAGTGGTATTTTTGGTGGTTCTCCATGTGTATAGAAAACCTGATTTTTGGGTTTTTGTATTTGTTTGGTGGTTTTAGAGAGGAAAAAATATAGAAAAAAATATGATAAAATACAAGAAAATTATCTACACACTAATATAATTTTTTGTATTTTTAATAAACAAGAAAATAGGAAAATAAAATAAAAGTCAGAAACACTCAACTTTTACACAGACCGACAACGGACACATGGACACACGGACAACGGATTTGCTAGACAACCTTAATAAAACTTTCATCAAAGAACAATAATGAAGAAGAAATAAAATTAAAAGAGTTAATTAAGGACATAAAAATTGAGGTCAAAATAGCAAAAAGTCAAAATGCGCAAAAGAGGCCCAAAACCAACTTTCACATATGAGATCTGAATTTTATGAAATTGGTCTTGTTTTGAAGGTATTTGAAAATGGAGTACTTTAAAAGTGAGTAGATCAAAACCGGACACTGTATGTGGGAGATATGCTCATTTTAGTCCGTCAGATGTGAAATTAGACTTTGGGATTATTTGACACTTATTGAAGTTAGTAATTTTCTGTATTTTTTATCTAATAAGGTTAGTAATATCTCCACAATGGAGGTGGATTGGGTCAATCGGAGTTAGGATGAATTATCTAAAAATACGAGAAGTTAGCGGCTTTTTGGGCTAATTTACACATGGGATTTTTAATGCAATTTATGCATGATGAAATGCAAATATTATTAACACATGTATGAATGCTAATGATGCTCTGTTAATGATTAAATGCATGTGAATTTTGGAGAAACGAGCCTAAATGACTAAATTTAGCATGATGAATACGAGATTGATCAGTATTCACCCGCCATCTCGGCAAAGACCGTGATCATGCACCTTTGGAATGAATCTGGGGCGTTGCGTAACCCGAAGGGCATGTGCCTGAACGCATACGTTTGAAAGGGCATGTGAAGGTGGTTTACTCTTGGTCCTTGGGGGCTATGGCTACTTGATTGTAGCCTGAGTACCCATCCAAGAAGCAGAAGAACTATTTTCCTGTTAATCTCTCCAGGATCTGACCAATGAAAGGGGGGAAAGTGATCCTTCTTCATCACGGCATTCATGTGTTTATAATTCATACAAACACACCGCAACATGGGTACTTGCTTCATGATCTCCCCTCTGTCCTCGTTGGTGACAATATGAATGCTTGATTTCTTCGAGACAACGTGAAGTGGTGCCACTCACTTGGAATCAGAGATGGAATAAATAAAACCGACGTCACACCATTTATGTCTCTTTCTTCACGACCTCTCATAAGTTTGGATTTAGCCTACGTTGAAACTCATGAGAGGGTTTGACATCATCCTCCAAGTAGATATGATGTGAACACATAGCAAGATCTATCCCACAGAGATAAGAAATTCTCCAGTCTGTCACTTTACGGTTATGTTCCAGGATCTCTAGCAAGAAAGACTCCTGCTCCTCGGTCAATCACTAACTAATGATGACGGATATTTCTCCTTAAGACCCACAAGGAAGGCATACTTGAGGGTTGGTGGTAAAGTCTTGAGCTTGAAAAGGTATGACCATCATGGATGCCAGGCTCAATTGCCTCTAGCTCTGTGCCGATGATGGTCGAATCTGCCTCTGTTATTATTGCCATCAACTGCGTCTGTTGATCAGGAGTCAAATCGCAAAAGATATCAAGAAAACCAGTAACCACTGCATCTGACTCGTCATCATCACCCTCCGATTGTCCCATGGGGAACATGATAGGAATGCCTAGATCGGACGATCAGAGTCATGGTGAATGTAGGGATCTGTATCTATGCTTATGCATTGAAGAGGATCTCGGAAAAGCTCGCATCCTGTATCAAACACACTATCCTCCTAATGTGAGAGAAACTCATATGCATTAGTTGGGTTCTGTCTCCATCCGATCACATTCCACTTCTGATATCGAGTACTTAGTGTTGCTCTCAGAATATGGTCTCTGGCACTTTGTCTGTTTCATTTTCAACTCTACTTCATCTCCGTGAGCACAAAATTGGATCTTCCTATCACTGTAATTGAATACTGCCCCGACTGTCCTCAAAAAAGGGAGACCAAGGACTACTTAGGAATCCTTCTAGTGTCGAGGGACTTCCATGTCTAGAACGGTGAAATCAACCTTGTAGTCTCATCCCTCGATCGATACGACAACATTCCTCGGTAAACCTTTAGGTCTCTTTATAGATTAGTCAACGAACTAGAGACATGTCTGTGATCTCTTAAGAGGACCTAGATTAAGTATCTCAATCAGTGCAGAGGCTAAAAGATTAATTGAGGATCCATTGTCTAGTAGAGTGTACGTGTAAACGCAGTGCTAATGAATTGACTCCTCACATAATGAGAACCCATATCTTGTTTCTTCCTCAAGATCTCATTGCGAATGGCACGAGTCGTTTTTATAGATAACACATGTTTTTCTGTTCTTGTATTTTTATTCCTACTTGTCCTTGTAGGCATATATTTTGCTTTGAGATACTTCTTCATAGTAGGTGTGATATCAACAAACTCATCAAATGTCATCTAAACTTTAACATATTCCTTACAAATTCGTGTCATCTTGGAATCATATCTTCTAAATTTTGGGAATTTTCTTCCTTCTCCTTTTGAGAGCATGGGGGAAGAAGATTATTGAATGAGATGGAAGAGATGTGTTAGAATTAGAATCATGTAATTTGCTACTTTTATTTAAATCGAAAAAATGTTCTTAAATAGGACTCTAAACTGGACTCTCTACATGACTGACATGGTGCTCATAAGTAATATGCGGGAACTATAATGGTGTTGCACCTGCTCCTCAAAGTGTGAATCCCTCATCCTTGGCTGACTCACGTCCTAATGAATGGATGCTCATCCTACTGTTAGAATGCTGACGATTCTCCTCATATTCTGAGCCCTTCTTAGGTAGATGCTTGAATTACTCCTCTTCTCTCTCTTTAGCCCGATCAAGCATTTGCACAATCCTTTTGCACTTGAGAGATATGATGAGTATCATTACGTGAAAAGATCTCATGTCCAGAAAATGGATGTTCTAGAATGTATACATGATCATTAGGTTTTTGTTGTGGTGGTTGGTTCAGGTTATTAGGATTGACCTGAACCTAGGCGGGGAGCAAAGTCTTCGGTGCATAGTGCTCGCCTTGCCAACATGACACCCGATTGATGTTAATACTCATGTCATGTATCTCGTTGGTTATCCTCTTGAGTTGATCGAAAATCAACTAGAGATCTAGGGTGCTCGCATTGGATGGTCCAATCTCTTGCCTCTAGGGAGGCTGCTGGTAATGATAATCGCATGATGGCCCTTATTGGTAGCTCTACTACTGGAAGTTCTGTTGTGGCTGGCAATATGGTTGATGAACCGACGTTGGGCCCTGATGGTCCGATTGGTATTGTTGCCTTTGTTGTGTGGTTGCTGGTAGGTGGGGGATGAATGATATTGACATTGTGCAAGAGCAAAGTTGATGGGATCTGTGGTGTACCATACTCTGTTGACCTCCCACACATGTAGAGTCTCTTAATAAACAACTTGGACTGGTGGTTCGGTCTGCTAATAAGGTTGAACATTGTATTGTTCCTAACAGCTATATTGCCCCTACATCGGATGCTCCTGAATGTGGTGGACTCGATGCATGGGAATAGGAGGTGCAGATGGGGCATGTAACCTCAATTGGGCTACCCTCTTGATTAATTCTTCCATCTGCTTCAACAATTTGGTGAGATGTTCTAATTCAATGATCTTGTGGAGTTCACTGACTTTCTTGCTCATCTGCTCCATTGAGGTTAGCTTATCAAATAGAATCTCCATTCTTGGAATCAGATCCTATGCTACCTCTGTCGTGGTCTTCCTGCCCACCTCAGCTGGTGCTCGAGCAAGAGGGGTTTGATGATAGGATCTGCTTGCAGTCTATGAGTGACTAGTGTATGCCATCTATTCGAAGATCTTCTAGATGGTCTCAACATTCTTATTCAAGTAGCCGCATCCACAGGAAACACTCACTAACCCTTGCATCTCAAGAGTGAGACCACCAAATAAACTATGTACTATAACATGCTCGATTATTTCATGACAGGGACATTTATGTACCAAGTCTTCGATCTCTCCTATACCTCATGGAAGGGCTCGAGAGAGTACTGAGTGAAGCTTGTAATATGAACTTTCATTTGATTGGTTTGGTTTGGAGGATTATTCAAGAATATGTTTTTGAACTGTATCCATGTGGTCACTTTCGTCCTCAAATGCTTCAACCAATATGATGCCTTGTATGCCAAGGAAAAGGATATCGTATGCAGCCAGATGTAATCCTGACTGACAGGAGGGTTACTCCAATTATCATAGATCATTTCAAACTCTCGCAAGAATGCGAACGATTCTTTAATCTCATTCTCATTGAATTTGTAAACAACATTGTAGAGAACTAGATAGAGAAGCTGTTTTGTTTATAAATTACCATTTACAAGAGTAGGCTATCTTCTCGTTGCAGTCGTATTTCTCATAAGTTATACAACTCTATCTTAAATTATAAAAAAGTCACTAAAGATCTAAAATATGCTATAAGATGGCATAGCCTCTAGCTACTATGTAGTGTCCTCAGTCCTTATAGGATCTAAGCTCATATATACATGTAAATAATAATAAACAACGGAGGGTTGAGACTAAATCCAATAGTAATAGTCGTTTAACGACTACATAGAAATAAGCATGATAACTTAAGAAAGTCGGATCATTGAGAATGGTGTACTTCTTTACAAACAAGCTAATAATTAAAGGCCATTGAGGACTCTGCAGCAAAGTAGTCATGGTAGCATTGTAATCCTGGTTGAATGCAATGTATGATGACATAATTGATCAATGCAGTATCGGTCCTAAATTATCCACAACTTTGGAATACGACAAAGGTCGAGCCTAATATATTCCCTAAGGTGGACTAGAATATTGATGGTTATATAAGAAAGTAATTAAGGGATGGGAAGAAAAGGAAGTTTTGGATAGAATAAGGGTCTGTTTGGTTAATGGGATGGATTGGATTGGGGTAACCTCATGTGAATAGTAGCTGTTTGGATAGTTATGAGGGTTGGAATAAGGAATGTGATGTGATGCCACATTGATTTGTGATGGAATTCCAACTCAGGAATACAAGGGGGTAAATCAGGTTACTCCAGAGTAACTCAGTAACCAAACAGACCCTAATGGCTCGTTTGGTAACTGGGTTGGGTTGTGGTATCCTCTTGTGAGTATTAGTTGTTTTGATGGTTGGGAGGGTTGGAGAGAATTGAAATGATAAACGCGATGTGGTTTGACATTGATTATGTGTTATATTAATTTTTAATGATTATAATATATTTTTATATTAATTGTTTATTTAAATATAGTTAAAAATACTATAACAAATAAATTATACGATCCATACATCTAATTCTAACCCATGAATGTAGAGATAAAGCACAAGATATGTCAGGTTACCCTGAAGTAACCTGTCAAGCAAAGAGAATCATTTTCCAATATTTGATTTGTCTCCATTTTGCTTATCCTTCTTTACAAACGAGCACTTACTTTTCTCACTCATCAAATTGCAATGGTCTTAAATGATTCCTCATCCACTGCACTTCTCTGGTTGTTTTAGGCTTCTCTGCAACACTTTTCTTTCAGCATGTGATGTACATTTAAATGAAAGCTGTTAGGACTAATATTGTACACAATCGTTCTTTATATACTTATGAATGAATATTAGTTTAATGCTTTTCTTTAAAGCATACAATTTCTTCCTTATATTTTTAAACGGTTATTGTAATTTTTTAAGGAAAAGGGAATGTTTATTACTAATATTGGATAATGTTATTGTCAACTATCTAGATTCGAAATGGGAGGATTTGATGGCTTAGAAAAGGGGTTGTCACGTATTAATATCAAAAGTGTGGATAAAGTAAGGATACTCTAATAACATCTAATAGCAATACCTACAATTATATTCACAAATTGAGGAAGTATTGGGATTTTCGGATCTCGGTCTCAGTCCACATGAATGATTTTGTTCTTGATTTAAAAGTCCCACACCCTGTTAAGTTGAGAAAATCCTAATAGGTGTCCCTGACTTTCTCATATGATCATGGAATAACCACATAAGGGTAGTTGGTAGTTATCATGACAATGCTCGAGAAGATGGGGTGGTGGTAGTATGCCTTAGAGCAGAGACCCAATGCATATGTCGAGCTACTGTAGGTTTTTATATTAGAGGATACAAGTATATATATGTAACGTCTCGGGTTTAGGTTCCTGGTCTGTTAAGGTAGAGAACCGACCTTGACAACTTATTGGGCTCAGACTCGATCGGATCCATTGGCAACCACCCAAGATGCTTAAACTCAAGTTGTCAAGTAGTATTCCCCGTCACTTATAACCCACGCCCATAACTCGTGAGTTTTAGATGTATGACTGACTATGTTTGGGGTTGGGGTGTTACAACTTCCTATACTTATATCAGCAATGTCTTCGTTGCGACATGGCTCATTACTTATTCCCAGTGATAGTGGTAGTTACACGCTCCCGGTTTAAGTCCCTTCAGGTAGCCCTTCCCACTATTAGAAGGATATTGGCTCTAATACCATTTGTAGCGTCTCGGGCTTAGGTCCTCGATCCGTTAAGGGAGAGAACTGACCCTGACAAATTATTAAGCTCGGACCTGATTGATCCATTGCAACTACCCAAAATGCTCCAAGTTGTCAAGTAGTATTCCCCACCACTTATAACATACATGCATACTTCGTGAGTTTTAGATGTGGGACTGTGTTTGGAGTTGGAGTGTTACAATATAGCTATGTATACCCTTGGAAGATGATTCAGACTACAAATCATCTAGCAATGGAGTTTGCCTATACACTAGGAGAATGTGCAGTGGAGGATGCCAATCACAAGCATCACCCCGATTTTTGACTTACTAAAGGTAAGATACTGGCCTTCATGAAAGGTAGAAACTATCATAGGATAAGTGATGATTGATGTCATAGTTATTATATTGAGGATCATCCTTGCATCAACAAACTATTAGGTGCAATTTTAACTATTTTTTTAGTTGAGCTCACTCGAAGATTGTAGGAAGCCAAGACTATTTAATAGTTAGAACCCATCTCTTGCACTATCTTTTAGAAGCAAATTCACGCATGGTTATGACTCGCTCAACATGGAGGGATATATAGGAGGGATCTAGATACATGACTCTAAGATAGTTGGAGACTACTACTTTCTTTAAGCTCGCTTGCGTCATCAGAGAAAGCGAGGGGCCTCACAACAATTGACATCCAAATATCTAAACTCAATCTATCAAACCATGCACGAGGGCTTCAAAGAGTTTTTCTGATATGACCATTGATAAAGAATATATTTTGATGATGATTTCAAGGAAAGTTTGATAAATGAATTTATGTTTAAATTTTATGCACACTTTATTGTGAGTTAGAAGAAAAGATTAGATTATGTTGCGTTTGTCTTGACAAGCGGAGCAAGGCAATGACAACTTGTGGTATCAATTCCCTCACACCTCCCCATGGCATGACATCAACTTATTTTCAGTCAATCAACCCACTAACAAGACAAGTACCACAAATTGCAAGTTATTTATTTAAAATACTTCAAATAATTGGACAACCTCATACCACATAGGTTGGGTATTTCCATGTTAGTTTCTCCTAACAATCCTATGAGTTTTTTTTCGAAAAAAAGATCAGATTCAATCATCATTAAAGAAGAAAATCACGATTACATCATCATGGGATAGAGAGAGATGTTCAGGGGTCCGCACAGACATGGGGCATAAATAAAATTCTGAAGCGTCACCATAAAAAGAAACCAAAGTCGCAGGTGCAAATTAGAGTTTATATTGTCTTAAATCCACACCAAAAAAGTGACACATGCTCTAAATTCGATCACTAATCCAAGTGTTTCTGTAGAGCCAAAGGAGTACGCTTTTTGGAATCGGACATGTGAAATGGGAAAGCTTTGCTATCCAAAACGTCAATTGGGGCAACAACCACCTTGAGTAAATATGAGAGGCACATGTCGTAACCTCGCGGGAGCTGATCGCCCACGGGAATTGAGGAAATGCAACCGACTCTTTAACATAACTTTGTAAGCATGAGATTTTTTTAATAAAGCATATAAGATTCTTTTCAAATGGTATAACAATATAGCTCAAGTTATACCGGTGCATAATGATTTGTGAAAACACCTATTAACTCGGATGTATCGGTATTAATTTCGAGTAGAATTTTCAGGTGAAAGATGTATCATTAATTCTTTAGATATATTGGTACCTTTCCTATGATATATAGGTATATCTTTGAATATCTTGGTACACTTTTCTCCATGCCCAAATTCGGAGTACATGTTGACCTCTAGGTTTGTGGTTCATACGAACCCTAGTTTTTCTATCCAAAATTTAAACCCTTTTCTACTCAAAATCTATGTGTTAAAACTTCCTCATATTGTAATATTCATGAATACACATAAGCATGCCGATTCATAATCAAAATCACAATCTAAATCAAACTTGCATAATAAGATTTAAGCACGGAGAATAACCATATGAACAAACCCAAAGCCTTAAGCAAAATACTTGTTTTAAACTAATAAAAAACCCTAACATGAATGTTACCAAATCAAGCTAATGTTCTCATACACCCCCTTTTCCCTTTTAATCGTGTTTGGATCACATATGAATGATTTATCAATTAGAACTGTAGTTGAACAAATAACATAAAAAATGCATATAACTTAAATCGAGAAAGGGGAGAATCGGCTTCATCCTACCTAGTTTCTGCTACAACTCGCTCAGCGTGAGGTCTCTTGTAGATGCGTTCCTATCTACGATTCCTTGTGAAATTAAAAAATACTTGATTCAAGCTATATAATGCAAAGAATGTTCTCTGGAGTTATGTTAGATTTTTCTGTAGATTTTTTATACATTATAATGAATGTTAGAAGATTAACCGCTTATTCATAGTAGGCGTCTTTATACTGCAAAAAAACAATCTTTCGAACCTCATAACTTTTTATTGGAGGTCCTATTGGCACAAAGCTAGTGTTTTTTTGGAGAATTCTTATATGGAGTATCCAATGACATTACATATGTTAATGTTCAAGTGTCATGTCCCATTTTCTAGGCCGTCAGATTCTCCTTTTTAATGAATCTTGTTACTCAACAACAACTTTATCCAATAATAACATCTAACATAGAAACAGACTGCAGTAAAAATACTATATAGAGACCATCTCGTATTTTTCTTCCATTCACAAAATGAGGATTACATGGAAAATATGTCCCACTATTTTCGTATACGTGTGCATCAAGCTGAAAGAAAAGAACTATAAAAAAATTCACTAACGGCCTTAGACTAGAAGCTATTGTTGTCGGTTGGCTGGTTGGCTGACAAAGTTCATTATGATAGCTCAACGATACCTATTGGGTTCCTAGAAATCATAGGATAAAGATTAGTAAATGCTAAGTAATGAGGAAGGGAAAACAATATGGCAAGTTAGCCAATTTTATTATTATAGAAAAATTCCATTTCTTCTTATTAATCCATATTCCTTCTATTTCACGTCAGGGATTAGTCCAAGTGAAGTTCCTCATCTTTCATGGACTCCGAAGCTGTGGACACTTCGGGATTGAAGATTGCATTGATATGATGAGCTTATGTCGCCGTACGTTGCCTCAACCAATCCTCCAATACTAGTTTAACTCTTTCTTTTATTTCATTATCCGATGTTCAAAACCCTTAACACATACAAAAAACATACCATCCATGAGAATCCAGTATCTTAAAACTACAAGCTAATGTTTAATCACAAATACTAGCAGCTTTAAATACATTTGTCATGACCCAGCCGATATTAAACCACCCATGCCTTCATATGTCACAACAATATCTTCAGTTAATCAATCCCCCTAATGACAACTGAATACAATATATTGTAAATAATTTATTACGTGCTCTAAACATATCTGGACAATCGTGTACCATCTAGGTATAGCTTGCCAATATTGATGTTCTTTTGACAAACTTACAAATTGCATTCTCGACTTATAGTATTTACTCCAAGTCATCTTTATTGTAGAGACAAAAATCTTAAGTGGATCCACTTCAAGCCATATATTTTCACATAATATCGGAATAGTATTGCATGTAAATCATAACACTACAAGAAAGATTCACCATGTCAACTCTATTTTAGTAATTGTTTTAGAGTAAACTATGAAGCACACATGCGAACGTTCTTCATAATAATGAACACAATAAACAATAATTTTATCCAGCTTAACTTGAAAATCCAATAGCAAGAGGTATGATTTTGTTACCTAACGTATTAGCTTTTGTATGCACTGCAATCTACTTTGGTTCATTTTCAAATAAGATGTTTAGCGTCTCCTGAAATGATTGAAATCCATTTTTGCATCAAGAACACAAAAAACACATGAAGAACACACGAAGAACGGGCGAAGAACACTCCCTTGGAATTTTGGCAAAGTTTCCCCTTTATATCGAGGGATATTTTAAAGGAAATTTCAGCAGAATTTCCCCTTATATCATGTGATATTCTAAACAAAAAATCGATAGAGTTTCCTCTCATAGAAAGATAGTCGAACAAAACGAGACTTGAAATTACGAATCAAAAGAAGGAATTGTCCATAACAGGTACACCTTGCATCATGGGTGGGTGATGCGTACATTCACCGACGGCTCAGCTGCCCGCACCCAAGTAGGGTGTTACTCAGTTTTCTATACCATATATCAATGCTATTAGCATAAAATGAAGAATGGTTTAATCTCATGCCATGGGTGAGTGAAGCATGTTCACTGACAGGCGATAACACATCCCCCTGCACCCAAGCAAGGCTATACTCAGATATCTTCATTATATACCAATACTAACATAAGAAACGAAAAGAACTCGAAAGGACTTGAAACACTAGATCAAGATAGACTTGCTTACCTCATACTCGAAGCTGAGAGGAGAGGAGCGCACCATTTTCTTTCTCCTCTTCTTCTCGATAGCGCTTTGCTAGCGCTTCTTCCTTGCCCACCTCCCCTTCTCTCTACCCTATCCCCGAGAGTGGTGGTGGATGGATTGAAAACTTGGAGAGAATGAATGGGTGGGAGTGGGGGTATTTATCGGCCTCTGGGATGCCTACGTGTTATCCCAATTGACGCCTAGTCAATGGGATGGACGGATTATTGTTCGCCTGCTATGCAATACAGTCCCAGTCAACCGCCCTATCATTGTCAAAGCCATGGGCTATCCAACCCATGACTTTGCCCAATCTTATCACAAAGCCCATGGTTTTCCTAGTGACACTTCATTAGCGCTAATTGTAATTAATTATCAATGATCATTAACTAGTCTTAACTATTATTAATATTTACTAATGTATAATTCATATTTTCTATTTAGTACCTTTAATCATTATTAATCTTATTAATCATGATTAATTAATATTAATGACAATGATTAAGGATTAATGACAGCTTAACCGACTTCATCCTCTTTTACTTCTAAAATTCATAATAATTCGGAACAACCTCTGATTTAGACGAAACTAGTTCTTTGGATTCATCTCGTCGGATCGGATCCAATGTCCATATGAATGACATGATTTGAAGAAGTTGATTTTTAAGACTTTACATCAAGTATCCGTTCAAAAATCGATAGATTAAGATATTTCAATTAAAATTCAATAAAACATAATTTTCAAAATTCAAAACTAATCCATACAAACTTCGATTAACATAAAATTAGGTCTATTTGATTCATCTCGTCATTTTAGATCCAATACCTTTATATAAGATAAAGGTCAAAATATGTCAAAACACATAACAGGGGAAGTCGTCTCCTCTTAGGAAAGTGGAAATGTATAAGAAGAACGAATCTTATAAGTGTAGCTTTCTCCACAATATCATCAAGCATCTTGAAAAATAATATTTATCTCGATTTTTTCGATTGTTAACAACACAATATTCCAACTATTTGTAATGTTAAACAAATTATTAAGGATGAGGTTTTTGATTGAAGACGTAAATCAATTTGGTAGATACTATAGTTCATCTTGTTGAATTTCATACAAGATCACATGCCTATACTATGATTTTTTGAATCTTGTATTTGATGTTGATGCTTAGAGTTATATGCACACACCCTACATGCTGCATGAAAACTTAATAACTTGTTAATTTTGCTTACTTTGATGGTTTTCCAACGAAAGAAACTTAAATCTCACTCCTTTATGAGGTTCCTTAAGCATCATATTCTATTAATTTTGCCTCTTCAAAGTCTGATTTTGTGAAGCCCCCCTCTCAAGCTGACCACTACCAAGGAGATCAAGGGAGAGCAATGGGGACGAAGGCGACGACGACCGGAGAGTGGCTGGAGAGCGCTCTGCTGGAGCTGTGCGGGAACATGGAAACGGGTCTCAGTCTGGACCCCGATGTCATCTCCGGCCTCGCCTCCTACTGCGACCTCGCTGCCCCTCAGGACGCCGCCGAATACCTACACGTATGTACCCACACATTCATCTCCAGCTCTATTCAAGTATTTTGCCTCAAGTGATTGCTAACTTCCGTAGTTAGATTCTTAAGCCGATGCTATCGGGTTTTAATTAGGGTTCATTTGCTCCAACATTCTCATCTTTCTTACATGTTATTGTTTCTATTTCCCTTTTATCTTTATAGACTTTTTAGCAAGTTTGAAGTTAGTTTGATACAGAAATGAGATCGGGAACATGGGTATCACTAATTGTAAATATGTATCTCTGATTTATGTTTTGGGCATTGGTGGCGTTAATTCGGATTATCACTAATTTGGTGGTTGAAGTAGAGCTGATGGTTTGATGAGTTATGCAAGACAAGAATATTCTCTTGAAAGGAAAGAATGAGCATGTATTTTGGATCATCCATCGAGATGGAAGGAGGTCGGTTGTGTCATAGATAAATATGCTGATGCAAGGTGTGCTTAAATTTGATCTGCTATACGAGTTTCACATGAGAAGTTGTTGTGTCGCGAGAGGGGAAATTGTGAGAAATGTTTATTGTTGTTTTGGACATGTGGAGAGTGGAGAGAATGCTCATTCGTAGGTGTGAAAATGGCTAATGTGCCTTAAGAAGAGTTTGTTGGAACCAAGAAAGTAGTTCCTAAGTTGCATCCTGGAATAGTACCACATTGGATAGCCAAGAAATAACCCAGGTTACGACTAAAAGTTTCACAAATATCAGGTTTGATTATAATCAGAGTATAGAGAATCAATGCAACCCTACTCAACATTGTGGAGGGAAAAAACTACTTGGTTTTGTAGACTTAAATGATCAGATCCAAGAAAGAATGCAAATCTGTTACCCAATTTCCTTTCCATTTCATCATTGTCCATTATGACCAAATACAACAGAATGCACACGATTACAAAAATCTCAAACAAAAAGTTGTTATGTGCAATGCTAGGTAATCACAAAATAATCGCAAGTAAAAGCAGTGGCAAAAATGACACAACAAATTTAGTGATGAAATCCATCCATGTAATAATTTTGACCGGAGTTATCTATACTATCTAGTTATTTGTGAAGGTTTCATTCCATATAACATTTATCAAAACATCAAAATAGGAGACAAGCGGGAAACAAGTTGCGCCGCTAGTCCTTTTTTAATTGCAAAAAACAATCCTTCTAAACACTACATCCTTAAACCTAAGAACCAAAACATTACTGCTCATGACTTTTTGGACCCTCTTAAAAAACTCAATAGCTTCTGGTGCAAAGAATCCAAAAGTATCAAAACTAAAAGGGATGATGGCATGCTGACTCTCAATGCACGCTTTCTCGTGCTTCATCACTTTTGCTGAAACATCTTTAAGGTCAACATGCCCTGCTGTGAAGATCCCACTCTTCAACCCCATCAACGGAGATACTCCTATCAAATCTACACAAGCATGTTTCTCTCCAACCCATCCAAAAATCAAAATATCAGCATGTCTAAGTATGGATTTTCCCTCATGCGGATCAACTAAAAAGTTCATAGATGCCTCTTTTTTAGCAGCAACACCTGCACATCTGAGTACATCAAATAAAACGTCTCTAACAAGATCGTGTCTGTACCTAAAACCCAGAAGCTCCCTGCAATGATTTGCATGAACCCGAAAAGTATCTAAGCACGCCTTACAGCCATGGAAGACCATATCGGTATCGGTATCGATATCGGTACCATGTCGATACGATATATTGTCGATATATCGACGATATATCATTGTCATATCACCGATATCGAACCAAATTTGTGAATAAAATAACCTTGGAAGGCCAAGTATCGACCATTTCAGTGATATATCGGTCACATATCTACATCGATATATCCTTGATATATCACGATATGACCTTCCATGCTTACGACAAACTCATCATATCTCATCGGTTGGAAATAAAGGAATCATGAGACGATATTTGAGGATACTACAATACTCCATCGGTGACATGTGCAGACCAAGTTCGTCAATAGGAATAGCAACGAGAAAATCTTAAGCATGATCAGCTTGAAGACATCGAAAATTACCTTTTGTCTAGCAGTCATGTCAAATTTCACCTCCATGTCCTCAATTATTTTGCTAAAAAACACTCGCCAAAATATTGTGGGTTCTTGGAGGGATGATGTTCTTTCTAGAGAGATAACTAAGGTCGAATGAGGGAATCGTACCATGAAGTCGATAAAGAGCATAATCAAAGAGGGAGTCCATATTGTAAACCTCACTGTCTCACAAGATATATTCTTGAAGCTCTCAAGACTGCACACTGGAAGCCATGAAGCTATATGAAGAAGCCTCAACTGCTGAAAGTAGCCTCAAACCGCCAAGCCGAATGGGCAATGAAGTCACTCTCTATTGGATGCCTCCAAAAAAGAGGCCTCCGCAAACAACAATGTCTCCAATAGACTCTTGTAAGCCTCTGTTGAAGTTGCTTACACATTAACAACTCAACGACATTAAATGACCAGTCTAGAGATCACTTAGCGCTAAAGTTGATCTTCCATCCGAAAAAAAGGCTCCTACAACCTATGCATATGCTACATGGTATTGGAGACTTGGAGTTAGATCGTATGCAACTACTTGGGCGTGTGTCGGGTTAATAGGGCCTTGATCCAACCCGATGTTCATCCCTACTCAAACTGCTTTAGTGAGGCTTACACATCGATTGGCTTAGACAATACCGAGGTTGTGAGGCTAGATATCGAGTCTTCATCTTGATTATTTATGGAGTATGAAGATATTTTAAAGAATAAATTATGCTCTTATCTTATCTCTAAGTTATATATAAGAAACTTAGGAAGAATATCTATTTTCAGAATATCCAATTGTCTAGCGAATCTTTTAAGCAAGGTTGAAGAAAGCGTAGTCAGTACTCGATCGGCGAGGTCACTGACTAAGGATTAATCGGCAGTCGCGTGACTAATTGGATTTAGTCGGCCATTAGTCGGTTTTGAATTTTTTAATTATTTTAAATATATAAATCATTTATATATATATAGATTTATACATTTTCTATACTTTCATAATGAAATAAAAGAAGTAATTGACTTTACATATAACATTATTGCATATTAGAAAAGTTTGCTTATGTATTAACATAGATTTGTATATTTTCTATATTTATATAATGAAACAACATAAGTAATTGACTTTAAATATAACATTAAGCATATTAGAATAAGTTTGCTTTTAAAAAAAGCAAAAAACAAAAAAAATAAAAGCTTGATGTAAAAGTCAGCAGACTAGGCCCAGTCGAGTCGGCTATCCCCCCCCAGACTCGACTAGTTGGACCGACTAGTCGATCGATTTTTACAAGCTTGCTTTTAAGCTATAAATAGAATTTTACTGTCTATTGGATTCGTCTTTGATTATAAGGATTTGATTTTTCTGCATCCTTACCTTTTTCACTTTCTATGTTGAAGATTATATTACATGAGTGGGGTTTTTTTATTGCTTAGGTGCAAGAGGTTTAAAGAACCTTTTTGTTCGTAGTTTCATATAACTATGAGCTTCTTCCGAAATCTACGTAGACTATCATCAAATCATTGCTTTACCATGTTAGAAATATTAAATACGGAAATGTAATCAGAGAAAAGGATAATATCAAGAAAGAACACCGGGATTTTACGTGGAACCCTACTCCCTAAGGAGCGGGATGAAACCATGTGAGAACGCCTCAAAGAGTTGATGTGTTCATTGCACTTTCTCTCTCTGATACATGAAGCGAGGCTTCTTATATAGCCCCCATTGAGTCTCCACATCCCACAACAGGTAGATGTGGGACTAAACAACTGGATGTGGTAATTAGATCATGGAGGGATCCGATTACCTATCTACACAAGTGACACATATACTCCAACACTCACCCTCAAGCTGGAGCATGCAATGCTCAGCTTGGACAAAAAGAAAGAAATCTCAAACTCACAATATAAGACGTTACAGACAATATCAACTCAATGCAAACACAACTGTCGGTTGCTGTTGAGGACGTTGCTTCTCACTGTTGTAAAAATCGGCCGACTACCCCGTTTAGTCGGTCCGATTAGTCGACTCGGTGGGGTAGCCGAGTCGACTATGTGTAATCGGGTCATAATCGGACACAGCCGATTACTCGGCCGCTTAAGCGGTGTAGTCGGCCGACTAGGCGACCGCTTTTTGCAACAAGAATTCGGGTGCCCAATAAGCAAAGCCCGCTACTTATTTTCGACCGTAACCTAAAACCCCCAAAATCGCAACTTACTGTCCCACAGAACCTCTCCCACCCCCGAGCCCTAAAGCCCTGCCCCCTGCTCCCGCTTCGCCGCTCCTCCATCGCCGCTCCTCCATCGGATCTCCGGTCAGCAACTGCGCCACCCCTCCATCGCCTCGACGCCGCGCGCCCTCCTCCACCGCGACACCGCGCCACTCCTCCAGCTGATCGCCTCTCGCCGCCCAGGAGCCCAGGTTAGGGTTTTTGTGTTTTTTCTTCGTTTTTTTCTTTTTTATTAAGATCACTTGCATCATCATTTCTTATTAACGATTCTGGTAGAAATCTGCAGCAAACAATTTAGGCATTTTAAAATGTCAGTGATAACAAAAGTAATTTTTCAATCAAAAACGTTAGTTCCCATGCAAATGTTGTCTATTTTCCTACGGAAATTCATTTAGACATAAACTTGATGAAGACTTTAGCATAAAGAATGACTAAATTGAAAATATCGACCCAGCTACACAATATTCACTACGTCTTACAATTGAAACATGTGATTTTCCTAAGAAAAACAGATGCACATTTCTTACACTTGCAGTATACTTCAATCCGAACATATTATGCATTAAGGCATTGAGCTTTGTTTGTTTCTGATTTCTGTATGCTTCTAATTTCTATTAACTGTAGATATAATAATTTCTTTGTTGTCAAAAGCATGTTGTAAACGTTTTTTTATTTTCGAACATGTGCTTGTACTATGTACCAAACATTTTCTTCTTAACTTGCTTCTTCTTTCATTCTCTTGCTATATTGTTTAAGCTCTTAAAAATATTAAAACTGCTAAATATATGAATATAAATGGGAGTATATGTTATAAAAAATTTATTTATATATTTTAAATAATAAAAAATTCCAAACCGACTAATGCCCGACTAAATCCGATTACTCTCCCGACTGCCGATTAATCCTTAGTCAGTGACCCTACCGACCGAGTACCGACTGCCGACTTCTGCAACCTTGTTGCTTCTCATGTCGTGCAGGTGAGGAGGAACAAACGGGCTGGAATGTGAGTCGAATTGTATATCCTCGTCGGAGAACACATGCTCTAAACTGCGCCTATCGGAGTCACTGAAACTGAAAAGAGTCTCCTCGTCGGAATACTCTAGCCCGTCACATGTAGAAGTCTGAATTATGTGGACAACTGCTCCATCTTTGAAGGGCTGAACTGAAAAAGACGTGGAGGCATCCTCATCGGAGTCCACGGTCACTGGAGACTGGAGTCTAAAAAGTCTTCTCATCGGAGAACTGGTTCTCTCCCATACTAGCTCAGAGAATTGGATTTCTACTCTGGAGTCCCTATGAAATCACATGAAAACCCTAGCCCAAGGCCTTAAATGTCGGTTTCGATCACCATTTCGGTATCGACCAAAACAGAATTTCGATGGAATTTCGGTGGAATTTCGACCGAAATTTCGATCATTTTTTGTACTAGGACCTCCATATTTCGGTCATTTCAGTCATTTCGGTCGAATTTCGATTTCGACTGGATATCGATATACGACAGAAATTCGACCGAATTTCGCTGAAATTTGAGACCATGCCCTAGCCCACATGGCATAGGGAACGTGATCTCTACTATGGAGTTCCTATGGATCACATGAAAACTCTGAGAAAAACAAAGATGAGAACCACACGAATGATGAATGCATACATGCGCGCATCATACTGAAGACTCGGAAACAGTTTGAATGACGAGTCTGAACTGTAGAAACTGAAATCTGGCTGGCATGGAATCTGGAGAATATGAAAATCTGGCCTGTAGAACTCTACATAATACTCCCCCTTTCTCTCATACTTGTCGGAAAACAATGACATCGACAAAGTTGGGTGAAGACATGAAAAGAAAGGGGGAAATGAATTACATAAGTCGATTTCAATATTTTTTCGGCTTTCTTCTCAAAAAAATTTCGACTATTTCTTTTTTTCTTTAAAGTTGTCTTCCCCTTTTGTTTTCCACTATTTTTCTTCTCTCTTTTTTTAAGCTGCAACCCAAATTGGACTCGATATACTCACGACTTCATTTTTTTAACAACTGAACATGCCCACCCCTTCATTTAAATGAAGGGATATCGGGCCCAATCTTCTCACACTCACGAAGTTAGGGTTCCTACGATGGGAACCCCCTCTGCCGCCGCCTGGGAGAAAGCTCGCATGTCTCCTGCTTGGATGGCTGGAGGGGTGCACTGTGCACCGCTTGGAGGCCCACACGAGATCAGAGGAGCACCGCCCCAGCTCTGATAGGGCTTTCCTCCCAGATAGGCGCCGTCGCCTTGGATCTCGAAGGAGTGGCTGGTGGTGCTAGAAGGCAACACCGTGTAGTTGGTGGATTACTTATCTAAGATTGACGAGGGAGTTTTCTCGCCACGTTTGAGGCATGGCTCTGGAGGAGGTACCCCTAGAGGCAGTGATGCCAGGGATCGCTGCCTGGGGATAATGGTGTATTCTGTAGTGGGACTGGGAGGTCTTGGCGCTCGGAGGTGTTGTGCGATGTGTTGCACCTTCGAAGGGGTTCTGAGGGTCTCCTTCTGGGTAGTGATGCTGGAGTTGCGCCACTGTGGATGCTGCGCTGCCTCTGCTTGGAGGAATCGAGTGCAACACTGCTTATAACAGTTCTTCAAGCTGTTCTTCTTCTAATTCAAGTGTCATCGTAGAGTTCCAAATCAGAACATGTACACGATTGGATTTCATGAGGTGTGGGGCTTCTTATATAGCCATCACTGAGTCTCCACATCCCACAACTGGTAGATGTGGGACTAAAGAACTGGATGTGGTATACACAAGTGACGCATATACTCCAACATGCCATATAAAGGACTCCATCCTCTAAGTCAATAGTGAACTTTTAACTATGCATGCAACCTGATTAATTATTATAATACTAGAAATAGAGGGTTTAACAGTGAATTCTTATACGTTTGATCCAGAGTCTCATAATTTATGAACGGTTAAAACAAAACACCAAATAAATTTCCAACTTCCTAGTGAATTCAGAAGGCATGAATATTTTTTGATTTTTTAAGAAAAAAATGGCCTTCACCATATATATGTGTACCGAAAAACTTCTCTATTAATCATCGAAAAAAATACAAGCTTGTTACAAGTAAAAAAATACAACAAAAGCTACAAGTTTCAACCATCAGCTAATGCCCTAGCATGCACCACAATATTTTCACCGCAAAACGATCATGGAAAAACAACACTCCATTTCTGGCTAACCAATGTGACCAAATCATAGGCACACATCCTGATATCTCCTTTTCTGTACCATTCCAGTCTGCTCTAATGGATTCCTAGAAATCAGATACACCATCAACACATACCGTTTGATTCCCAAATAAGACCCAGGCCTCCAAGGAGCTCCTACACTTGAAGAAGAGGTGATTCGCATCCTCTGCCTCCTGACACCGAGAGCATGCAGGGTTAGCAACCTGAATGAATTGTGCTAACCTGTCCCCCGTCAACGGTCTCCCCCTCCTGAACAACCACATAAAACCTTCTCAAACGTTCAAACTTTCCACTTCCATATTATTCTACAGTCCGCGACACACCCTCTATGGTCAAAAACCATTGAGCCTTTCAAAGTACTGTAAACCTTTCCAACAAAATAAATTCCATCACACAAAGTCCAGCAATCTCGACCCTCAATGGACCCAATCACATTATTCAGCTCTGCAAGCATCACCAAAAGCTTCTCCAAACGTTGATATGAGAACTCAGATCTAAACTGAGGGAAGAACGGGTGCCCATCCCGTACATCTGCCACCAAACACTCCGGATCAAAAGCCAACACCATCAGACGTGAACACTCCCTCACTCCAATCATCATCCCATAACCTAAACCAAGTGTTGTCCCCAACGACAGGCCTCAAGAAGGGACGTATCTCCTACGCCACGCTGCGAACTCCTCGCCAAAAGTACGAAGGAGCATGTCCAAAATCCCTATGGCTAGGTAAAGAAGATTTTTTTTGTTGCAAAAGAGGGGGGAACACATTTAGGTGCCTGCCCTACGAATATTATTTATTGGAAAGATACATAAGTTACCTCATGACAACCAAGAGGCAAGGAAATTCTTAGCTTGGAAGATTACATTTTCAGTATAAACACGATCTACCGAAAAATAACTCTATTGCGGGAGAGCCGTAGTGCCCAAATAGTAGCAATCGGCAACAATAGCTCCAACGAAGCCCAAGATCTAACACAATAGTTGGATTCCCAGAAATGTACAAATTTCTGCAATGTACCCAATTGATCTCAAGGTCTTGCTAAAATACTCTCGACTTTCCACATTCAAAGACATGCGTGCAAAAGTTTCAGTTGCATTTTCACAAAGAGGGCATAAATCAATCAAGATCCCATACCATGGCCTCAAATTTCAACGAAATTCCACTGAAATTCTTCGAAATTTCCATTTCTTTAGGTCACCAAAATCAAAACGCTCCTTTATTTCATTTTCCAAGATTTCAACGAAATAACACCGAAATGTCAACGAAATTTCATCGAAATTACATGTCACTTTGACGAAACAACAAAAATTAGGGAATCTGCCATTCACTTTAATCGAATTTTGCATATATTAATGAATTTTCACTTATTTATCTGCTAATGTGTTGAGTTGTTAGATTTGCATTGTTTAAAGAAGTTTCTTTAGTTAGTTTCTATATTTTATCTAAATCCAAATCAAATCAGTTAGACACAAGATTTAAGAGTTAAATTAAAGTTTTAATTGAAGATATTTTTATTTTTTCTTTATTTTGATATATATGCTTTGATTAGTAGTTATCATATTTTTCACCTCATTCTGATTGAAAATATTCTCGCATGCCACCATTCTCTTCATGTTCAAGAGGAGAAACCAATGACTTCTAATTACGGTTCCAAATCTGGTTCTGGTTCTTAGCAACATGCTACTTTTTTGACTGACGGGACAGTTAGATGAAAATTTAATGTAACAGATCATATTAATATCTTACTATTAGCAAAAAAACTATCTTTCTGTCTCATTTATTGAGTTAAAGAATATTAGAAATCTTTATGTTTAAAAAACGAGTTTTCAAGTAATTTCCCCAATTTCCAGCCATTTCACCGAAATTCTATCGAAAATCCACCGAATTTCTCTTTTCAGGTTTACCGAAACGAAATCAAAATCCGACATTTAAGACCTTGCCTCGTACAGTCTTCACAACGATCTATTGTGAGAAATCTCCCTCGGCGGAGCAACTACAGGAAAGCTTTGACGCATGAGACCTTCAGATCCCAAATAAATATGTAATCTCTAACCATGCTTTCATGGCAAGGATTAAGGGGTCTATCTAAACACCTGTAGGCCTTTTTTACCGTGAAATCTCCATCACTCTAGGTCCAATGGTCTCTTCCTACTCCCGGGCCAGTTCGGGAAGACATTGCAATCTGGAAGTCCACAAACTCCAACACCCTCTGATCCAATGTTATTGAAACTGGACTGGACCGGCCAGTTTGACCGGTGAGCTGGGTCTGGAATGGTCTGGTTAACTGATTTTGGCGGTTTGATTCGAATTGGTATATTTTTTATCCGACCATGATTCAATTGACTATTTGCAACCTGGTTCAATTGAAATTGAACCACTAAATTGCAATTCAAATTTGAATTTATTTTAAATAATGAAGTCGGTGATGGGTGTTAGAACTCATGACCTCTGGGTTACCCATCTGAAAGTACTAACCAACTACTCCACTTCAACTTCTTGAAAGGGTTGGATTAAAAATATAACTAAACTATTATTATTAGTAGAGTATTTAATTTAACTGTTATATGTGGAGAAAAGAAGAGAAGAATATTGTGTGTTTATTCTGTGAGGTCTAGGGGTCCTTATATAGGACTAAACCCAAGGGTGCTCAGAGGAGAACTTACACAAATACCCCTGTAGGGTTACATAGGGAAACAATATATAAGGAAACAGTGATACATAGGGAAACAATGCATAAGGAAATAGAGGTAAATAAAGAAACAACAATATATGGTAATCTCTAACACTCCCCCTCAAGTTGGAGCATATTCATCAATCATGCCCAACTTGGAAGTTATCCAGGAAAGCCGCTTCTTAGTCACTGCCTTGGTAAAAATATCAGCAAGTTGAAGATCTGTTGGAATGTGCTGCGTGGTTATCTTCCCTCCTCGTACATCATCTCTGATAAAGTGACAATCAATCTCAATATGTTTTGTTCTCTCATGGAACACAGGATTGGTAGCAATGTAGGTAGCTGATTTGTTGTCACAGTACAAGGGAATAGGAGTGGATGTAGCAACATTTAGTTCTTGTAGAAAAGTGAGCAGCCACGTGATCTCACATGTAGCCTGAGCCATTGCTCTATATTGAGGTTCAGCACTAGATCTTGAAACAACTGCTTGTTTCTTGCTTCTCCAACTAACCAGGTTTCCTCCTACCATCATTGCATATCCAGTTGTAGATCGACGGTCTTCAGGAGAGCTTGCATAATCGACGTCAGCATATGCAGTAAGATTTGTGTGACCATTTGGCAAATAGAAGATTCCTCGTCCTGGCGAGTCTTTTAGGTAGCGAAGGATTTGAAGAACATCTTGCCAATGGCTGTAGCATGGTTTCTCCATATATTGGCTGGCTCTGCTTACATCATAAGATATATCATGTCTAGTAACTGTAAGATATAGAAGTTTGCCAACCAGGATCCTATATCGTGTCATGTCTTCAAAGAGAGGATCATTGGATGCAGAATGTTTTCTAGGCTCTGCTGGAATTCCTGAGGGTTTGCACCCAAGTAGTCCTGCCTCAGTTAATATGTCAAGGCAGTATTTCCTCTGTGACATATGTAAGCCTTTCTTAGCATGTAGAGCTTATATGCCTAGAAAATAACGAAGTTGTCCAAGATCCTTGGTGACGAATACTTTTTGCAAGAAAGCCTTGGTTTCTAGTATCCCTTGATCATCATCTCCAGTAATAATCATATCATCTACATATACAACAAGAATTACAACACCAGTCTTTCGCCTCCTGACAAAAACCGAATAGTCAGATGTAGTCCTCTGGAAGCCCATGGTGCCAATCTCTGTACTCAGTCTATCAAACCAAGCTCTTGGACTCTGCTTTAGTCCGTAGATAGCTTTGTGAAGTCGGCATACATACTCCCCCTTGACTTCGTAACCTGGGGGTTGTGTCATGTAGACTTCTTCGTCAAGCTCTCCATATAGAAACGCATTCTTGACATCTAACTGAAACATAGGCCACCCTTTGTTCATAACCACAGAGATGATAGTTCGTATGGATCCCATTCTAGCCACATGGGAGAATGTTTCGAAGTAGTCTACCTTGTATGTTTGAGTAAAGCCCTTTGCTACAAGTCTTGCTTTTAAACGATCAATAGAACCGTCAGGGGACTGCTTTGTAGTGAAGATCCAGCGACATGCAACTGGTTTAAATCCAAGAGGGCATTTGACAAGGTCCCATGTTTTCCGAGACTGTAATGCTTCCATTTCTTTATTCATTGATATTCTCCATCCCTCATCTTGTAATGCACTATGATGATCTTTGGGAACAGAAATAGCCATTATGGCATCTGCATATCTTTTGTCAGAGCAAGATAACCCATTAGTAGAGGTGAAATGAGATATTGGGTGAAGTGTACATTGCCTCTTTGTTCTTCGTAGTGCGATCGGTAGCTCCTGAGGACTATCCGGGGTAGCATTGGTGGGAGCACTCGAGGATGGCGTAGTGTCATGCAACAGTGGAATAGGTAAAGGAACCTGAACAAGATTAGACACAGTTCTTCTTTTATACACAATTGGTGGAGGGGGGAATTTTAGGGGAATATCGGACACTGTCTGAGTAAAGAAGTTGTTTTGTTCAAAGAAGGTGACATCAAGAGAAACGTAATAATGATGTCATGTAGGATCGTAACATATGTATCCTTTTTGAGTTTGAGAATACCCTAAAAAACACATTTGATAGCACGAGCAGATAATTTGTCCGTGGTATGGAAATTATGGACAAAGGCTGTGCATCCAAAAATTCGTAAGGGCAGAGGGAAAGGTTTCTCCTTGGGATATAGTAAGTTGAAGGGAGTGGAGCCATGTAGAGAAGCAGAGGGGACCCTGTTTATAAGATGAACAACAGTAAGGATAGCATTGCCCCAATATATCTTGCGAACATTCATATGGGTGAGTAAGGATCGAGCAATATCAAGAAGGTGTCTCAGTTTTCTTTCAGCAACCCCATTTTGTTGGGATGTATATGGGCAAGATGTTTGATGTATGGTTCCCTGGGAGGCATAAAAGGTTATCAAGTTATTCTGAGTAAATTCCAGAGCATTATCAGAACGAAAGATTTTAATAGTAGTAGAGAAGAAATTTTTGACATAATGAAAGAAATTCTTGACAATGATATTAATCTCTGAACGTTCTTTTAACAAAAATACCCAAGATAAGCGACTGTAGTCATCCACAAATATAACAAAGTACTTATGACCACTAATAGTTTTGACCGGACAGGGTCCCCAAATATCACAATGAATTAGGAAGAAAGGAGTAGTGCGATGAGGCTCAGTTCTAGCATGAAAGGAAACTCTATGATGTTTTCCGAACTGACATGCTTCACACTCAAAAGGTTTTAGCGTAGACAGTTCAGGGAATATCATAGAGAGAGCTTTGGCAGAAGGATGTCCCAGACGAAGATGCCATAGAAGGGGATCTTCAGTGATGGAGGTAGCGCTAGCAAAGTTGGAAGTGGTAGGGCTGTTGAGGTAATATAGGCCATTCCTCTCATGTCCCCCACCAAAAATCTACCTCGTCCGGATGTCCTGAAAATAGCAGCAGAATTCATAAAAAATAATACGACAATGTAGCTCACGACATAGCTTATGAACAATAAAAGACTGAGCGGGAAAGCAAGAGCATAATGCACATCTGTCAGTCGAAGTTTGTTGGAGAATTCTATAGTTCCAACAACAGTAACGGGAGAATGATCCCCATTGGCTACACGAACGCTCTTTATAGAGGTAGAGGGTTGAGATGAGGTGAGTAGACTTACATCTCCCGTTAGATGAGTGGTAGCTCCAGAATCAATAATCCATGCATGTTTGGTAACAGAAACTGAGTTTGCTACTGTACCTGATGTAGTGGTAAGGCTAGCAGTAGCAGCAGATGCGGTCGTGTCCTTTGTTGAGGGAGCAAAATCATTTAGAAATTGTCGCAACCGAGTATATTCAGAAGCAGTGAATGGAGTATGTTGTCCATCTGTACTCTGAGTAGTTGTATCATTGTTCATATCATGTGATTCATCGTCATACGTGTTATGGGCACTAGGTTGCCTGCCAAATGTTGCCTAGCAACGTTCAGACGGATGATTCTTGCGACCACAGTGTATGCATGCAGGATAACGACCAGTAGAGGAATCACGACCACGACCTCATCCAAGGTCACGTTCGCGGCCACGACCTCGGCCTCTAGGATAAGACTGTCGTCCTCTTTGCCCGATGAATAGTGGGTTGTTGTCTCTGTGGAAGAGTGAACCAGAGAATTTTGAATCGGAGCTTCCAGTTCCTGTAGTCGACCGAATATGGTTTCGATCGTAGGCAATTTATCTGCCATAAGAAATTGATCTTTTGCAATTTTGTACTTCGGGTGAAGTCCCGAGAGAAACTTGTAGACCTGCCACTCAGCACGTTTGCCTATTTGTTTATCACAGCATGCAGGTTGAAAGATTAGAAGTTCCTCAAACAAGCTTGTAAGTATCCGGTAGTATTCAGTTGGACTGGTCTCTTCTTGATTAGTAGACCAGATTCTTGTGTATATATCAAAGAGACGGGACTTAGTTGTTTTCTTGAAATATGTGTGCTCAAGATTTTCCCACATGGCTTTTGCAGTATATTTATATAAGAGATTTGCAGCAATATTTGGATGTACACTATTAGTTATCCAAGTAATTACCTGGCAATTATCGACAAACCATGCTTCATATTCTGCGTCAGTGATAGTAGGAGGAGTCTTTGTGAGGATGACACCCTTTCGTTGGCCACCAATATATATCTTGAAGGATCGAGACCATAGAACATAGTTTTCCGAGCCCTTCAACTTGATAGATGTGCCTTGTACCATTAGAGAAGAAGGCGGATACATAGGCTTGGTCTCGGTGGACGTCATGATAGCGTCTCTAGGTCAAGAAAAAGTGACCTAGATGAAGTATAGTTGATATGTAGAGCCTCCATTCTTGCATATTAGTAGAGAGTTGTGGAGGGTGAATGCCCTAAACCGGAGCCGAACAGGGGCCTAGGGCTGCAGCGGCGAGGTGTGCGCAGAAGCTTGATGCAGGGGCGCGCAGGTGCGCAGGGTCGAGGGGGGCAGAGGCGGAGGGGCTCGAGGCGCGCGGTGCGTGCAGGTGCGGAGGGGCATAAGGGGTGCGAGGTGCCTAGGGCTTAGAGCCCAAGGCGCAGGAGCCCGAGGTGCGCACGCCTAACGCAGGGCGTCGTGGATGGGAGAGAAGAAGGGGCGGGCGGTGGTAGGAGGGAAAATTAGGTCAGAACACCGGTCTAGGACCGCTGCTCTGATACCATGTGGAGAAAAGAAGAGAAGAATATTGTGTGTTTATTCTGTGAGGTCTAGGGGTCCTTATATAGGACTAAACCCTAGGGTGCTCAGAGGAGAACTTACACAAATACCCCTGTGGGGTTACATAGGGAAACGATATATAAAGAAACAATGATACATAGGGAAACAATGCATAAGGAAATAGAGATAAATAAAGAAACAACAATATACGGTAATCTCTAACATTATATATATATATATATATGAATAACATTTAATGTTGCATATGGAAGAAAATATGTTATGTATAAAGTAAATATTTTACATTGTTGGCTTATTTTATATGCATTTCAAGTGTATTTGAGCACGTTTTATGCATGTTTTGATTTATTCCGGTTTGATTAGCCGATTCAACCATTTTTTTGCTCGTCGGTTCGGTTTAGTCCAGTTTTAAAAAAGAACGATGTCATCATTCGGTTGAACTAGTTTGATTCCGTGGCCCAACCCAACCCAACCTTTTTCATGAGGTTTCTGGTTCATTCACCGGTTCAGTTTTAAAAACATTACTCTGATATGAAAAGGAGCCATTAAAAGTTGGCATCCATCTATTATCTACCCAAACATTGACCATCCGCGCATCTTTTGAGTAAAAAAAGCAAAAAGGCAAGGGAACCTAGATGCCAATGTCTCGTCTCCACTCTAGTCGTTCTTCCAAAAGGCGAATAGTCTCTCATCACCCAACATTGACTTAAATAACTCACGAGCTTTAGGCAAAAGGGAAGTGATACCCTTCTAGAATGCACGAGAAAGTGCTGGACTACGGAGTTTGGAGGACTTAAAAAAACAGGGATCACAGATAGGATTGCCTTGACGAGAACAAGCCTCCAACCACGAGATAACAACGCAACTTTTCAGCCCGATAGCTTTCTCTCCAACTTTTCATTAATCGATAGCCAATCCATCGTCTGTAGCTTACCACCCATAAGTGGAATGCCCAAATAACGGATCTGAAGAAACCCACATCCAGTCCTTAGTGCCATGCAACATTCCCCGACCTTCTCAGCTGGAAGGTTAATGGGGATGACCATCGACTTCTGTTTGTTTAGCTTAATGCCAAACAACTCTCCATAGATCTCTATCATCGTGGACATGCCCAATGCTTCATGTTTTCCTCCTTCGACAAACAAAATGGTGTCATCTGCATATTGGAATAGGGGGATGGAGATGTTCCCGCAAGTGTACCCTGCGATGGCACCCTGCTGGACAACATTTGACACCATTCATGCAAGAACATCTATTGTAATGACGAAAAGTAGATGTGCAAGCTTCTAATACTGCTCCGTGGTTGGAAAAAACCTCCTCTGACCTCCCATTAATTAGTATAGAGTATGAAGTCATGGTGATACACCTCTTCATCCACAAGATCCAAGTGTCAGAAAAGCAATTTTTGCCAACGCCGACCATAAGAATCGCCAGTCAATTGTGTCATAGGCCTTGGAGAAATCTACCTTCCACAACAGTGCATGTGGACGACGTCTCTTCTAGTTTGCAATAATCTCGCTCAACAATTCAAGGCTATCTCCACTGTGTTTTTCTGAGATGAAGGTAGATTATGCAGGGGAGATAATAGTTCCAAGAACTATTCCAAATCTTTTCGTCAGAACCTTTGCCACAATGAGATAGATTGCATTTTCAGACCCCACTTCCTTCGGAAGAAGAAATAATAGTGCCTTGTTTTATCTGTCGAAACCCGCATTCCCCACAAAGAAGTCTTCTACTACCACCATTACATCTGGGCTGACAACATCCTATAATTCCTTGTAGAAATATATAGGAAACCCATCTGGTCCAGGCACCCCATCTGCATTCAGGTTCCATACCGTCGCTTTCACCTCCATCGGGAGGACATAATCATCATATTGGTATGCTCCACAGAAGTGTTGGAGAGTCACTTCTCAACCATCTCTAAGGTCGACTCTCCTACCTACGTGAGAGCCCATGAAAGAAAGGCGTCGGTTCCGTGCCTATTGCTCCATAACCCTCAATCATCCTCTCTTCCACAACAACAGTCTGTATCAAGTTGTATTTGCGTCTCTCCTACTAGCTGGGTGGGATCTGGTTCGATTCCGGACATCTCTTTGCACGGTCCTGGGCCCGCCTTGGACACCTCGTTCCAGGTTTCTCGAGTGGACCTTGGTGTTGTGGATCGTCTTCTTTTGTCGCCTGATACGGTGGGTGATGCCTCCAGGACTGGGGTGCGCGACTCGGATGTCCATCTTGTAGGATCCTCGGGCGGCGTCGATCCCATTTCGCCTATTTTGGAGGGGAGCCACTTGTGGCGGGATCGTTGAGGGAGGAAACCTGTTTATGAGTGGGTTCTGCGCCCTTTGTCGTGGAGGCTTCGATGGCGATGGCGTCAGGGGAGGCTTGCAACGAAGGTGTTGGGGGCAGCGATCTGCAAGAGACTCCGCCTCTCCGGGAAGCGGATGAAATCAGCCTGGTTCAGGGGGCTGCATCGCAGGCTCGTAGTCGGAAGATGGCATTGAGGATTCTGGTCGCGGAAAGGGCAAGGAGGGGACGAAGATTGGCATTGGGTGAGGGGAATAGGAGGTCGAAACTGGATCCTCTACTCTCTTTCTCACGTAAAAGAAGGAAGCTGGAGGCAAGGTTGTGGTTGGAACGTGAATTGGAAGACACGGAGAAGGGTACGGTTGGGATCGAGAGCTCCTCGAAGACAGTGGGAGCTCAGCATCACTTGGAAGTTCAAGATGACATTTCGGCTAAGGATGCGGTGGACATTCACGTGCATGTTGCGGAATGTCTTGGGGTGATTATCCCCACCTCAAACCCTCCGATGGATCCAAATGAAGATCGTTTCTTGGAACGTGCGTGGGCTGGGGGATGGGGAGAAAAGGAGGACGGTTGGAAGACTGCTTAATTCTTAACAAGCAGATGTGGCACTTTTGCAGGAATCGAAAATCGGTTCTTGGAGCGATGTGCTTTGGAGCTCTAGTACAAAGACCGAAATATGGGGGCCCTAGTACAAAAAATGACCGAAATTTCGGTCGAATTTCGACCGAAATTCTGTTTCGGTTAGTCACCGAAATGGTGACCGAAATGGACATTTAAGGCCTTGATTCCCGCAAGGGGGAGTTATGGGGGTCTGGTTCTGGCATGGGATGCGACACTCTTCGATTTTGTTGCACAAAATGTAGCGAATCGATCTATCTTAGTGAGGGGGAGTTCTGGGGGTCTGGTTCTGGCATGGGATGCGACACTCTTCGATTTTGTTGCACAAAATAGCGAATCGATCTGTCTTAGTGGTGTTGGACTGCAAGCAGGGGACGGGCAAAAGTCTTTTTACGTTTGTTTACAATGAGGCCGGGGGGAGGGGGGCGACATGATTCTATGGGAGGAGTTGAAGGAGATCAGAAGATCTTACCTGAGCATCCACTGGCTAGTTGGAGGTGATTTTAATATGACTTTGTACGTGACGGATCGTCCCGACAATAGAGGCGGAAGGGACGTTGGTTCGGACAGTTTCTGTGATTTTTTGTGTGTGTGTGGGGGGGAATAAAGCTGGAGGTCATGGACGCAGTTAACCGAAGATACACATGGCGTAGCACTTCTTCAAGTTCTCGTATTGATCGTTTTCTTGTCTCAATGGAGTGTTTGGAGTGGTTCCTCCTTTCTGCGGTTCATGCCCTACCGAGGCCGAGGTCGGACCACACGCCCTTTGTTTGGGTCTCGGGGGATGGGCTGCTTGTGAAGTCGAGTCGGGTTTGAAAGATCTTGGTTGCTCGACGACGGGTTTAGAGAGATGGAACTAAAATTATTGCGGTGTATGTTGACGGAGCGTAAAAAACAGGTGATCCGAAGCAGAACCGAAAATCGAGAAAAGGCGGTTGCGGAGATTTCCAGATGGGATGCTATAGAAGATATACGGCCTTTGAATGGTGAAGAATTGATTGCCAGGGGAGCACTACAACAGGTGATCGCAGAGGAAGATAGACGAAGGGAGTTTTTTTTTAGGCTCAAAAAAGAGGGATACACTCATTGGTGTTCGCCCCAGTATTATATACTACGAATGGTATAGATAGACGAAGGGAGGTTGAGTGGCGGCAAAGGTCCAGACATAAATGGGCAAGGTTCAGGAAAGCGGTATGCGTATGCGTTCGGACAGATCACTGAATACTGAATAAGCGGTATGCGGGGGCATATGCGGGGTATATGCGGTTCTACGCGGTTTTCTAATTTTTAATTTAAAAATAAATAAATATCTATGAATAACATTACCACTGAATTTATGCATCTAAGTGGAGTTAAAGAAGAACTAAGAAAAACGGTTCATGTTAGATGCGTGTTTATATGCTTTTAATTGCCTCATATTTAATCACAAAAAACATTTACCATAAAAACTTCACATATTAGATAATTCGTGGTAAAAAAACTTCAATACACATACATGCACTACATGAGTAAAACCTCAATCGGCATTTATAAAAATATTCGACGATATATTACATATAATTGTGAAAACAATATATGAGGAAAACATAAAACATTGCATATACATAATGGTATAATGCATTGCAATTGTATACAAAATGCATATCATATTCTTACAATAGAATGAAGGAAGAGGCAGAGTTACGATATTAAAGACCTGAATGAGAAGATTGAAAAGTTGGAGCTGCTGGAGCAGTATGCGGGATATGCGGCACATATGCGGGCCGCATATGCGGGAAGGGCGCATAATGCACTGATTCATGTAATCGGTGCGTTCTGCATGCCGCCCAGGCATATGCGGCCGCATATGCGGCCCGTGCGGCCGATTTCATGAACACTGTAAATGGGTAAAGGAAGGAGATGCGAATACCAAATTTTTTCATGCAACGGCCAGTGGTAGGAGAAGGACGAACAAGATTTTTGAACTAAAAATAGAGGAAGCCATCGTTACTGGAGATAGGGAGATTGGGAAGACTCTTGTTGAGCACTTCCGCAGGTTCAGCAGGCGGCACCCCGGCTCAGGAGGGATCTGATCGGGGAGGGGACTCAAGAGGCTGGAAGAGAGTAGATGTGACCGGCTCATCTCGGCTTTTTCAAGGGAGGAGGTCTAGGCGACAGTTCGACCTCAATGCAGATGGTTGTCCGGGTCCAGATGGGTTCCCAATGGCCTTTTTTCGAGAATTCTGGGAGATGGTGGAGCCGGAAGTCATGAATCTGTTGGTGGAGTTCAGGGATGGAAACATGGGATTGGAAAAGCTTAACAAAGCAGTGTTGTTCTTGCTCTCTAAGAAAGAGGGGGCAATACATGTTGAGGAGTTCCAGCCAATTGCTTTGTCAAATGCTATCCATCTTATTATTGCAAAGGTGCCTGGCAACCAGATGTGTGGAGTAATGGATGATCTCATCTTACAATCCCAGACGACTTTTGTTCCGGACAGGTAGTTGTTGGATGGTGTGGTGGTAGCGGCAGAAATCGTTGCTGACTGGAAAAGGAGGGGTTCCTCAGGTTTCTTATGGAAGATCGACTTCTCCAAGGCTTATGATTGTTTTAACTGGAGATTTCTCTGGGCGTCGCTGATAAAGAGGGGCTTTCCAGCATTATGGATCGATTGGATGAAGAGGTGCATCACAACCGCTTCTTTGTCGGTTCTGGTGAATGGCAGACAAGAAGGGTGTTTCTTCCAGCCACAACGGGGGGTGAGGCAGGGATGCCCTTTAGCTCCTCTTCTGTTTGTCTTTGCAATGGGCGGATTGGCTACGATGGCGGAATTAGCGGTAGATGATGGATTTTTCAAAGGATACAATAGAGGGGATTGCTCGGTGCCGGTGCTACAATACACGGATGACACGTTACTCTTTGTTGAAGGAGGGGTTGAGGAGTGCAGGGCGGTGAAAGCGATGATTGACATTTTTGGGAAACTTTCTGGGTTGCAGGTGAATGGTACAAAATCGGCTTTTGTTCCTTTTAATCTGCATTCGGAAGTGGTGGTGAGATGTGCGGAGATCTTTGGGAACGGAGCAGAAATCTTTACCTATCAACTACCTGGGTCTTCCTCTGATAATAGGGAGTTTGAGACAGATGAATTGGATGTCGTTGATAGAGAAAATGGAAAGGAAATTAGCAGGTTGGAAAGCGTCTTTTCTATCGAAGGGGGGGGGGGGGAGCTGGTGCTGGTAAAGGCGGTGTTGGATGTCATTCCGATTTTCTTCATTTCAACTCGGGTTTTACCTGTTGGCGTGAGGCTGGAGGCCTTGATGCGTCGCTTCTTTTGGTCCTCCTCCGCGCAGGAGAGGGGTCTCGCTTTGGTTGATTGGTCTATGGTCTCCACTCCGCTCAAGGAGGGTGGTCTTGGAGTACTACGTCTTGCAGATATGAACAGAACCTTGCTGGCAAAGTGGGCAATGAAGATCTGGGGACCCGGGTGCGACCTTCTCTCCAGGATGATTCGTTCTATTTATGGTGTGTCGTCTGATCTTGGAGCTAGAGCGGACTGCGTTGCGTCGCCAATGACTTTTTGGAGAGGCATCTGCTTGATCTTGCCTGATCTGGTGCGATTTCTTCGATCGCAGTTGGGAAATGGGCGGGGCTTTCATTTTTGGACTGATGGCTGGACTGGTCTTGGAAAGATATGCGATCTTTTTCCACGGCTCTATGCTATGGCCTCGAACAAGGAGGCTTCTGTGGCAGAGTTTTGGTCGGATGGTTCAAGGACACCGACTTTTATCTCAATTCTATCTGAGCAGTGGGTTGATGAGTTCTTGCGTCTTTCCTACCATGTTGGGCAGTGCCGTTGGGCCAACTGTGGGGAGGGATTCTTGATGCTGGAGGGATGGTTCCTTCTCGGTTAGGAAGGCTTATAAGGTCCTCGTGGAGCAACAACCGGCGTCTGAGACAGGACCAAGAGGGGATTGTTCGAAAATCTGGAAATGGAGGATCCCATCGAGGGTAAAGATCTTCTTTTGGCTGTTTAGAAGAGAGCGGATTTTGACGGTGGCTAGGAGAGCCAGATTGTTTCCTGATGCTGAGGCTGGGTGCTTGCGTTGCGGATCAACTTTGGAAGACATAGATCATATGTTTTTTGTGTGTCCCGGTTTAGTTGAAGTGTGGCAAAAGGGAGATTGCCTGAGGTTAAACTGGACGGACAAGTCGTCTTTTTGGAACTCAATTTGTGGAGGTTGGACGGGCTTTGAGGAGAGGAGATCTAAAGCTTGCGCAATCGTTTGAGCATTGTGGTTGGCTAGAAATGATGTCATTTTTAAGGGAAGGAGATTTTATGCTGAAAATGTTTTGGGGCACGCCAATGCCCTCTTTGAGTCGTGGGGGATGTAATTTTCTTTATTTTTTTTTTAATTTATACATTTTTTTGATAGACCTCTAGAGGAGGTCTATCCCACCTTTCCCTAAAAAAATTGCATTCATTTATGTTTAAGTTTAATCAGCAAAGGGATTACTGGCCTTTTGGATGCCATTTGGAAACAGTATTCCACATTGATCACTGCTTATTTGAGCTTCAAAAAGGTCTGTCAACTGGAGTTTTTTTGGTTATTTTCTAATAGAGACTTTGTATCTACAGACTGGTGCTCGTTTATATTTTCTTGTGTAAAATTTATGGGAAATAAGGCTTCTCAATTCGAGCTTTTCTTCTTCTCTCACCAGATAAACAGGGATCCCCATTTCTGCAGTATGCTTGCATGGAATGAATGGCTTGATACTGGAAGTTTTCTCCCCAGTCCCCCTTCTTCCAATTGATTTCCATGACATTGTTTTAAAGAGAATCTGATTATATAATTGATTTCCATGACTGTTTTAAAGAGAATCTGAATCTATATGCAGTTTTTAGCTGACCAAATTTATAAAAATCAATCAGCTTACCAAAACATTATGACATAAGAAACGTCGCAAATTATTTTTGTGATCTGCTTCATACGCTTCCCAAAACGACATCATCTTCAAGTGTTAATTTACCTGCAGAATTTCCCTCATGCATCAAAAATAAGTTCATAAATACTGAGTTATCCTATAGCTCTAATAATAATGTAAGTTCAAATGGATCCCACGCTTCTCAGTTTTATCTCTTGAACTGAAGTCGGAATCGACGGAAAGTAATGGTTTTTTTACCATGCACCTCTCATGGTTATCCATTGGTTTTTAACAATAATGAAGAATTGCAACAGAAAAATGCCTGGGGTTTCTTTTTTCTATCGTATTCCTCAGATATTGCATGAATGCATCCTAAATACTTCGGCTGAATGCTGCAATCTAGAGTATATCATTGTAAAGGAAGAATAATCTTCTTTTCTATCCTCAATGTTGAGATTTCTTAAGTTTAGATAATTTTGAGTTATTCAATCTCAAATTTTCACTGCAGAATATTATTGGTCCTGAGGCAGGTGAACACGTTATAAGAGAATACTTACAAAAGCGTGGATATGTTGACCCTTCCATTAGCGCACCATCTGGGCAAAGTTATATCTTGAAGCCATATGTGAAGCCTCCAGCTAATGAAGAAGCAGGGAATGTCGGGAAGAGGCAGATGAAAATGCCGAAAGGGGGAGTTACGACTACTGTCAGGGAAACTAATGCACAAACTGAGGCTTCAGGTTCTACAGGCATCTCTAAGGGAAGTTCTAATACCTCTAGAAAGAAAAAGGTTGGAAAAGTAGTTTCACTTGCAGATGCTGCTAAGGGATCAGTTGTATTTCAGCAGGGTAAGCCCTGTTCATGCCAGGCTCGTCGACATAAACTTGTAAGCAACTGCTTGTCCTGTGGTAAGATTGTTTGTGAACAGGAAGGTGAGGGCCCTTGCAGTTTCTGTGGTGCACTGGTTCTAAAGGAAGGAAGCACTTATGCGGGACTAGAGAACGCTGAGGTACCTGTATCTGGTGCAGAAGCAGCTGCCGAAGCATTTGCCAAAAGGCTGGTGGAGTATGACCGCAATGCTGCTGCTAGGACTACTGTGATTGATGATCAGAGTGACTATTATGAAATCGAAGGAAACAAGTGGATGTCTAAAGAGGTATTTATGTGAATTGACCTTTTCAGAACCTGTTTGTCAGTAGCTTTTTGGAGAAGAATTATTTGGTTTTTATATTCTCATAAACATGGTGACAAACATCCAATACAAAACCACGCAGCAATGGGTGAAGACGGCAATCATACAGTAGGCTCTTTCCAGGCTTTTAGAATTATCTTTTCATGTTAAAATGTCCATATTTCTATCTTCCTTAATGATTATGGTTTTGGGGGGGTTTTATTTTTTAACCACGATCAATTGGGTCCTTTACATGGACGAACTAGTATGTACAATAACAACAAAGCCTTTTCTCACAATTAAGTAGGGTCGGCTACATGGATTCTTCGCCTCCATTCAGATCTATCCTGGGTCAATCCCGGGCTTATATCCACAAAACAAAGATCCATTCGTATGGTCTCATTCCAACACTTCTTGGGCCGTCCCCGCCCTCTCTTAGTCGGCTCAACATCCCAACACTCGCATCTCCTAACTGGTGCATCAGCTGATATTCTTTGCAAATGACCGAACCATCTTAAGCGGTTTTCTCGCATCTTATCCTCGATCAGAGCAACACCAACTTTCTTTCTGATTGCATCATTCCGAATCCGATCTTTACGTGTGTGTCCACACATCCACCTTAGTATTTTCATTTCTGCTATAGCCATTCTCTGCACATGTCTATGGTTCACATGCCAACATTCAGATCCATATAGCATAGCAGGTCTTACGGCTGCTTTGTAAAACCTTCCTTTAATTTTTAAAGGAATTTTCTTATCACAAAGAACAACAAAGGCTCCTCTCCACTTTAGCCAACCTGCATTTATTCTATTAGTAACATCTCCATCAATTTCCCCATCATGTTGCAAAATAGATCCCATATATCTAAAAGAATCTCTCTTCCGAATGTTATCATTACCAATCTTCACCTCAATTCCTTCACCATTGCTTCCATCTAAGGTGCACTCCATATATTTTGTCTTAGCCCTACTTATACGAAATCCTTTACTCTCCAACCCATGTCTTCAGACCTCGAGCTTTTCATTTACTCTATCTCTAGTCTCGTCAATCAACACAATATCATCTGCAAATAACATACACCAAGGTAACTCATCCTGAATGTGACTTGTCAACTCGTCCATAATCAAAGTAAAAAGAAATGGACTCAAAGTTGAACCTTGATGTAAACCAATGTTGATGTCAAAATAGCCAGTCTTCCCAGACGGGGTCCTTACACAAGATAAAGCCCTATCATACATGTCCTTTATGAAGTTAATGTATAGGACATGCACTTGTCTCTTCTCCAAAACTCTCCACAATACCTCTCGTGGGACAGAATCGTAAGCCTTCTCCAAATCAATAAAGATCATATGGAGGTTCTTCCTTTTAGCTCTATAAATCTCCATTGTTCTGCTCAGCAAATGGATGGCTTCAATAGTTGAGCGACATGGCATGAATCCGAATTAGTTTTCTTTGACGTTGGAAACTTGCCTTAACCTTCTCTCGATCACACGCTCCCAAATTTTCATAGTATGTAAAGTGAGTTAAATTTCTGTCAAACCAGTGCTGATCTATAGACTATAATATGTGAGAGCATCCATATCTAAATTAGTTTGCAAAGGACATGGAACCAAATCTACTTTAGCCCCGTCAAGCATCCCACATATTAAGATGCAGAACTGTACTGTAAAAATGTCTTTAGGCAATGGTAGAATCAGTTAAGACGATCTTCATTCACATGCTCATCTCTTTCGTTTTTCTCAGCTAAGGTGCACACGGCATATACCAAATTCCGTCTAGAAAGAGAAGTCCACACTGTATTCATTTTTTTGCTCCATTTTTAAAGTATTTGGTGAACTATGGGGAGGGATCCTTATTCACTATTGTCAAATGTCTCGAATTACTTAGGAAAAGGATCATCTAGCCAAGAAACAGCGGGAAATGAAAGAAGCTGAAGAGAAGCGGAAAAATAAAGTCATCATCTCTTTTGATTTGGTTGGCCGTAAGGTACACTCTAGATCCTTTGATGCATGAAATTATGTTTTTATGTAGAGTTCAATGCTTCAGCTTTGTACTTTTAGTTCCAACCCCTGAAGCTTCTAAAGTTGGTAGCATTTTAATCACCTGCTTTGTCTGTTTCAACTGTAATGAAAAAAATCTGCTGAACCTCGTGTTTTGGATCTCCTTACTGTGAACACAGGTTATGGTGAATGCGGATGATGCTTCCGAGTTGGAATCAGAGTATAGCATACTTAGACCTCCGGAAGAAAGAGAGCTGAGTCGCATCAAACCGAATCCTACGGTACGAATGCAACCGGTCTTTGTGGATACTGGCCCCTCGCGAAATCCAAACAGAGGAAAACAGATGAAACTGGCAAATGGGATGTGCTTAGAGATAAGCGGGAGAGTACAACGTGATGGAAACGAACTTAGGCAGTTGATGGCTGTCACCGAGTCATCAGAAGAGTCGACATGGGTAAGTACATCAACAAGCAGAGTTCCGCAAGAACAAGGGGACAGTTATGAGTGCTCATTAGATTACAATTGAGATCTTACTTTACATGACTAATGGCAGTCAATGATAAATAGAAACCCATAAAATTTTGTTGACTTGTGATTCCTTTTTTTGGGTATTTGGTATGTATAAGATGCAACTTCTGTTTTGTTAATTGTTTGCAGTGGATACTCTCCATAGATGTGAAATTTTGATTAAGCCGATTTGGTTAGGCTGCGGATATCTTCTGCTTTTGTTTCGATTGCTCGCAATCGCCACAACTTAAACACTTGAGTCAACTGTATGATGGATGTTATTCCAAGGTTGAGGGTGTTGTAGGGTCTAGTTAATCGCATAAACTAGTTGGAAATGTGGATGGGGAAACTGAAGCTCTCGAGAAATATCTTCTCGTGAGTGATGGGCAGGATTGGAAATATATTACGTACAAAATCCAATGAATGGGTACCAAGAAGCATCTTCTAAGGTATCCAGCTAAGTATCGTGTGTTGTAGATGCCTCGTGACTTGTTGCATTTCATATAAAACCATAAAGAGGGCATCTCATCTATCAATGGGGTGTATTATTGTAAGCGAATCTGAGACCAGTGTTTTTTGTGGGTTTTTTTAGAACTGAGAGAACGCACCTCCATAAAAGTCCCGAACAAAATGTGTATACTCAATAAAATTATAAACAAGACTTTGTAGGCGACGAAGGATGCTCCCCAATCAGACGAACGAGTAGTCTCAGCCGGAGACCTTACCACCAAAATTGTCGAAGAAGACAACTGCTCAAGGTAAAATTCTAAATTCTTTTCCTTTTGGCCATAGGACCCTCCACCGTAAAATCGTGGCGTCCCACAACAGGCCCCATCGACAGCTCCGAATTTGGAATTTCCCAAGTTCGACTTGAACAACCCCTCCCCAACGACCCCATAAGTCGAGGGATTAGCGACAAACTTGGCTCAGGGACAACTGATAGATGAAAGAACTCAGGCTCCACTGGGGGGATAGCTCCATCCCGGTTGCCTTGACGAAGACCAACCCGGCTTGGTCCACAACGACCCACAAGAAAAGGCGGCCCCAAAAGGCTCCCTCCAAGAACAATGGGCCTCCGACCTCATCCCCTCAAAATTCTTAATGTCAGTTGCGGTATGCAATGCACAAGGACTAAACAAGCCCCGTAAACTGAGGACCATGTTGGGGGACCTCATAAACAGACAAGCAGAAATAATTGGTCTAGTCGAGACGAAAATTAGGAGCGAAATTCGCTGCTCATGTCCCCAGTGGATGGGCTTTCGTCCATAATGATACGCCTCTGAGCTATACGTCTTATGGAAGGCCTCATGCTAGAGTTCTACTACTGTTGCCATGTCCTCATAGGCTATTACCATGAAATGCTCCAATCATTGGGGGCTGATGGTGGGTATCTCTGTCATTATGGCTCCAACTCTCCTGAGCACAGGGAGCTATGGGACCATCTCTACCAAACATATGCAACCATCAATGCGTCATGGCTCGTGATTGGAGACTTCAATGTGGTGAGATACACCCATGAAAAATTGGGTGGTCGGCCACCGCAGCAGGAACCAATGGGGGATTTTAATGACTGCATCGACCAGTGTTCTCTCATCGACCTGAATTCTCGCGGCAATCATTGGTCTTGGACTAACTCAACTGTTGGTCCATCCAGAATCATTGCCAGGCTAGACCGTGCCCTTGTCAACGAGGGTTGGCTCACTGCCTTCCCGCTGTCCAGGTGTTCCTACTCGCCTCTCCCGTCGAGTGATCACCAGCAGCTCACCGTGGAGCTCGCCCAACTCCCCTCTCTACCCAAGCCATTTAGATATTTTGACTATTGGATGTGTCGCCCTGGGTATGATGTTATCGTCCAAGGGGGATGGAACCTCCCTGTGGCTGGTACTCCCCTAATCCGTGTTGCAAGACGGCTAAAAATGTGAAATTGGGGCTGAAGTCTTGGACCGGCGCGGAGGGGAATGTTTTCAACGACTCCAAAATGGAAAAGGCCTTCCTTAATCATATCGATAATGCATTGGGAGATGCCCCCATGGACGATGTCCTTTCTCAACTGGATAAGGATACTAAAGGCTACCTTGATGGCCTGGACAAGGAACTTGAATCAGCTTGGAAGCAAAAGAGTCGAGTGGATTGGCTTAAGCATGGTGACCGTAACACCAAGTTTTTCCACCTTGAGGCAAAGGTCCGCACCAACAGGAACAATATTCCGTCGCTCTTGGATGAGCAATGACGGGACATAAATAAACTGAAGGAGGTCTCTTTGAAGGCGGTGGAATTCTTCAACACGCTGCTGGGGCCGGAGTTGCCTCGCCCGCCTAGGGTTGCCCCTCCACCTCGTCCAAACACATTCTCACTGAGCAAGCTACTGAGTGGCTCACCAGACCATTCCTTGAGGAGGAGATCGGGTGCTCTTTACGTTCGATCCCTTCCAATAAGGCTCCAGGGTCGAATGGCTTTAACACGAGATTCTTCAAAAACCATTAGGAAATGGTAAAAGGGGATATATGCTCGGCAATGGACTTCCTTCATAGAGGAGGGAGCATGGTGAGACAACTGAATCACACCTTCCTGACCTTGGTCCCTAAGACCACTTCCCCATGGGGGCTTGGTGACTATCGACCAATTTCGTGTTGCAATGTTATATATAAAATCTTCTCTAAGATTTTGGCCACTCGCTTGGCCGAGGTCCTTCCACAGTTGATCTCTCCCAACCAGTTGACCTTCATCAAGAGCCGTTCTATAGGGGATAATATAAGGCTGGCATAAGAACTTTTATGGGGCTTTAATAGGCGTCGTAGCTTAAACAGGGCATGCCTCAAGATAGACTTGACTAAGGCATTTGGCTCTATCGAACATTCTTTCATTCTTGAGGCCTTAAAGGTGACGGGGTTCAATGAAACCTGGATTAGATGGATTGGAAATTGCATTGAAACTACCTCCTTCTCCATCCTCTTAAATAGGTCCCCACATGGTTTCTTCAGGGGTACTCGTGGCCTGAGACAGGGTGATCGACTTAGCTCGTTGCTGTTCACAATTGGGCTGGAGTCCCTCTCTTGCCTGGAGGCAACCCTGCGTGATGGAAGGTTTTGGCCACTAGGAAAAGGGTGGACCACCGCTCCCACTCACCTCATCTACGCGGACGACATGTTAATCTTCTGCAAGGGCACCATGCGCTCCCTGCTGGCGGTCAAGAACATTCTCAAAGACTTCCATAACATCTCGGGGCTGCAGATGAATGCTAGGAAGATCAAACTTTTCCGCCCCAAGCACTTCCAAGACAATTTCTCCTATTCCCTCCGGATTGAAATTCTTTCCCAGTCCCTCCTGACTACTGACTTGAGCATTCCCATTGCTCTATCCTATGGTAGTAGGCTCATTCATAGGTATTTGGAGGACTGAGTTAGGATCCTGCTTGGTGGCTAGAAGGCAGCGACCCTAACCATGGCCGACCGTGCGCAACTACTTAGGTCAGTGCTTTTCGGTGTGCTACTTTATTGGACTGTCGATACTCTCATCCCCCTTTGTACTGTTTGTAAAATTGATATGCTCTATGCTGAGTTCTTGTGGAAAAGGAAGAGACATGATATTGCTTGGTCAACAATATGCCTTCCAAAACAGGAGGGGGTCTCGGAATCCGTTCTTTGACTACCCTGCGGAGTGCCATGATAGTTTCTTGGACATGGAGACTGTTAACATCTGATACTTCCATTTGGGCAAATTACATGCGGAGAAAATACCTCCACACTTATCCTCTATGGGATACACAACCCTCCTCCGCTCATAATTGTGCATGGAAGGCTATTCTGCACGGAAGGGAAGCTTTCCGTAGAGCAATCCACTCAACCTCCCCACCTATCCGTTGGTCTCTCCCTTAAAGTCTACTCGTTCGCCGGTGCGGTGGACCTCTTGTGTCCTTCTGCTCCCCCCAAAGCTTGGGCCCCCAAGGTTTGGGCAAAGAGAATTCCACCTAAGTACTCGCTCACTCTCTACAGGGCGGTTCTGGGCGTCCCCCCACCACAGACTGGCTTTCTAACTTTTGTATATGGACTTATGCGACATGTTACCTCTGTCTCATTCATCTCGAGACCCATGGTCACTTGCTATTCGATTGCATCTTCTCGAGCACCGTCTGGCTGGGCTCCTACTATGTTCTCGGCATGGCAGCTCCTCCTATGGCACCCTACAGGACCTTCTGGATTGGATTGCAAATATCCATGAATCGTCGTCCAGAGATCGGATGAGCCTTATTATTGTTACTGCGGTTGGTTGCATCTAGGAGGAGAGGAACAATCGGGGGACATCGGTACTCAAAAAACTATTGAGATGATTATCGACAAGGTTGTTCAAACATGTCGTCTGTTGCATTAACCCAGGTGAGTCCGAGTTTTTGTTCCCTCTCGGCCTAACGTTCATCCTGAATTACAATTTTCCGGATTTTGTTCTGCTGTAAACATGGTCGATAGTGCCTTATGTAAATATCTCTTACATGGAATAGATACTTGCTTGCTTTCGATGGACCCCTCCAATCAATTCCTATTGAGCTCCAGAACGAACCTACATTGTCCCATTTGATACCACGTAGATCAATTATCATTCGTGTCTCTCTTGACTTTGGGCATCGGAAGAAAAGGTGATCGATGGTCTCTACAACCTCTACACATTACACATGGCTACACATCTCATCACACCCAGGAAAGATCTTGGCCCTCCTCACACCTGCCATAGTCAGATATCTTTTCAGCACCTACATGGAAATTTTAATTTGCATGGGGACATTTCACCCTAAGAATCTTGTGCAATCGTAAGATGCCTTATCGGTTTCCGATACCGATGGGGGTAGAAAATGCCTTGTGTGCTTTCTTCACATTGAAAGGCCCATTTCTCTCAGACCAAGAATATCGTTCTTTTGTGCGTTTGGTTGCAGGGTTGGACAGGTTGGGTTGGGTTGGGGTACCCCTGTGAATAGTAAACTGTGAGGAGGATTGGAAGGGTTGGAAGGAGGAGTACCCCGGGTTGGGCCAACCCAACCCTGCCCAACCCTGTAACCAAACGCACCCTTAGGGGGTCCCTCATTTTGGCCAACATGCTCGATAAAGACAAGAGCTTCTCTGCTCTCTGATCAAACAACCCCGCTGCGAAAGTCGGTGTAATAACCAATATAAAAAGGGGTGCCTTTATAAAATTTCATTAAAATAGGAGGGGGATGTGCACAAGGTTTCTTCGTATGGAAGGTTGGATGTGGCTTTCTGCATGAATAAGAGGGGAGGGGTATGGACGTCTTTTGCATGGAAATGGAGGGACACATACCCCCCTTGTAATGGCTATAAATAAGATGGGATGGTGAGGCGTTAGAGATATCCCAACACCAAAGAGAGAACGAGAGAGATACAGAGAGAGTGCGAGAGATACGAGAGAGAAAGAGAGGAGAAAGAGAGAGAGAGGGAAGAGAGAGAGAAGAGTGAGAAAATAAAAAGAGAGAAATACATTGTTAAAAAATTAGGAGAAATATTGGTATGGTTACCTCATTTCGAATTTCTCTGTTTTTATTTTATCATGCAATTATATTATTATTATTTTAATCATGCCATATATTTATTAGGTCATGGTAATTGTGCTTAGATACTTGTCAATTATGTATGATCTTGTTAAAACATCGACCTTGAAAGGACAATTATTCTATGTTGTTATCGTTTCAATCCATCGAGAGTTGGATAATTTCGTATATGATATAGTATGATATTTGCATATATGGTATAACTAGTTATATTATAAGATATAGAGATGCTATAGAGACTCTTATTGGGCCAAGGGTATTATTGTACCACATCAAATTAAAGAAGGGTATACATGTTTTAATATTATGTATTAAATAGGATAAATGCCTACTAATTTTAATGTATGGCTTATTTTAATTAAATATTATTCAGATAAGATATGATCCAAAGAAGGAAACTCTAGAATAGAGTATAATAAGGAATAATACTATTAGGCATATGAAGCTAAGTGCTATGCTAAGGCGGGAGTCATTTCTAGAGTCCATTTGTTGGGTTCAAAGAGATGTTATCAGCCTAAACGGCAGCAACTTTCAAGGGTGTCAGGTTCAAAGGAACCTTGTGGGAAAAATCCACTATTGACTCAGCAGTTATAGTCATCATGTATCGTAGTGATTGAACGACCACATCGCCAGTGGTAGGTAAAATGCACCCTATATGAATATGAGGGTACTATTGATCGAATAGTGAAAGTATGAAGGCATATATGAAATTTTGATCGTGAAAGTATTCGTGAACTATGAATCATGAAATTATGAAGGTATACATGAAATATTGAGCAAGAAATCTTGTTTTGATTATAGTGCTATATTTTTAAGTTGTCTGCACATGAAAAATATGCATGTTGGTGCACACAATTTCTTGATAAATTATATTGTTATTGTCAACTTATATTGCTAATCTTTTCTTAATTTGCATTAAGTCATTATCAAGTTCGTTATTTTTTTGATACTATACTAAGTTATTTTGCTTACGAATATTTTTATTCCGCTCATGTGGTTTGTCCTGCTGCAGATGCATCTAAGGAGTGAGGAGCTGAAGACAGATTAAGTAGAAGAATGCAAGACTAAATTTGTAGTGGTAGTATAAACTTCCTTTTTATTAGTAAATTGTACTAGACTGGGATCATCTGTAACTTTGATAGATGTAATAAAAGTTAAATATTATATGGCCTTAGTTGTGACTGTGAATTATGGTATTGGTAATCGCATGTAACACCCCGGAGCGACGTGATAATATTATTTAATACTTCCGTTGGCTACCCGGATCCAAGGTCATTACAGGCGGTATCAAGGCCGAAGTTTACATAGGAACACTTAGGACTCACTGACTTGGATAATAAATTGACCTAGATTTTTCTTTTGACTTTTATATGGAATCTGGACACGAAATCATGCCTACTGAAGGAGGGTCTGAGAATACCCAGCCTCAAAATATGTAATTTATGGCTGATATGGGACAATGGCTTCGTGAAGAACGACAACGTGTCGCGATTGAATGTGAATTAGCACATGAAGAAAGAGAGATGGCCCATAAGCTATATGATCAATCGAAGGAAGAAGGAGTCACCTTGAGAAAATTCTTGCAACTTGACCCACCTATTTATAATGGAGAACCAGAACCATAGAAAGCAGAACACTAGCTTAAGGAAATTGAATTGGCCTTCAGTGCTCTAGATTGTGCTGAGGAAAAGAAGGTGATATTTGCCATGTTCAAGCTACGAGACAAAGCAAAGGATTGGTGGGAGGCTTGTAAGGGTATTTCTTTTTCGGATGAACAAATTGTTCCATGGAAGGAATTTATGAAGCAGTTCACAGATCACTTTATCCCTATGCGAGCTAAGAAAAAGAAGAAGCAGGAATTTATTGACCCGTAACAGAAGGAATTGAGTGTGGAAGCGTATACTGCTAAATTCCATCATCTGGAGAAGTATGGAAAGGGGATCTGCCAAACAGAATGGGAAAGAGCAAAGAAATATGTGACGTGACTAATAATTTATTTGCGAGGAAGGGTCTTAAACAACATGCCGGAGACACTTGCCAAGGTAGTGAATGTGGCTGTTATAATGGATGAAGAACATCAGCTGACCCAAATCAGTTGAAAAGGCAAAGTAAGTCAAGTGGAAGTTCTCGGGATAGTTTCCAAAACTTTATAAGAAGATGAAGGCTGGATGCCATGTTAGGGACAAGAATCGAGTCAAGCCTACTGATAGACCATCTTTTCCAGTCCGTCCTCATTGTTCAAGAAGACATTTTGGCAAATGTTACATGCTCATTGGGGCATGTCTGAAATGCGGACAAAAGATCACTTTATCCATGATTATCTACAGATAAAAGACTCTAATGATAAAATGAAGGAAACCGAGCCGACAAAGAAAATTATGGAACACGTATACTCGATCACGACTCAATCAGAAGACCTTAATCAGGTTATAGAAGGTACGCTTTCTGTCTCAGGATTTATACTAGAGTTCTTTATGATCCAGGCGCTTCAGATTCATTTATATCTAGTATATTTGTTAGATTGCTTTAATTACAACCTACAGAAATGCCATTCATATTGACTATCCCTTCACCAATGGGTAAAGTTGGCATGGCTGGATCCTTATTGCATGAGGTACCCATTGAAATTGAAGATAAGCCATCAGTTGCAAACTTAGTAATTCTTGAAATGACTGACTATGATGTCATTTTGGGAATGGATTGGCTCTATGAGAACTATGCACATGTTCTCTATAGAGAAAAGAATGCCATACTTTGTAAACCAGATGAACCCAAGATTTTGATTAAAAGTTCTAGGAAAATTCATTAACCAAATTCTTATCTCCTCAATAAAGGCGCACCGGATGATGTCAAAAGGTTGCATGTGATTTCTAGCCAGTATGGTGAAGCCAGATTCTTCACATATTTCTATGGATGATCTGCCCGTAGTTCGGGAATATATTGATGTAATTCTAGAAGACCTTCCTGGTTTACCTCATTATAGAGAAATTGACTTCAGTGTTGAAGTTATGTCCGGATCATTCCCTACTCCAAACCACCCTATCGTATGACTCCAGCAGAATTAGCAGAACTTAAGAAGCAACTAGATCAACTTCTTGAAAAAGACTTTATTCAGCCTAGTGTTTCTCCATGGGGCGCTCATGTGCTCTTTGTCAAGAAGAAGGATGGGATTCTTCGACTCTGTATTGATTATCAAGCTTTGAATCGGATTACCATCAAGAATGAGTATCCTTTACCTCTAATAGATGACCTATTCGACCTATTACAGAGGCTGTTATTTTCTCAAAGATTGACTAATGATCAGGCTATCATCAGCTAAGAATAAAGACAGAAGTTACATCAAAGACTACATTTCGATAAAGATATGGACATTACGAGTTTCGAGTAATGCCATTCGGATTGACCAATGCTCCTGCACCATTCAAAGACTTAATGAATAGGGTGTTTCATGACTTCCTTGATAAGTTTGTCATAGTTTTTGTTGATGACATCCTTATCTATTCTGAAGAAGAAACAACATGGGAACACTTGAGGTTAGTATTAGAGACTCTGAGACATCACCAACTTTATGCCAAATTCTCAAAATGCGAATTTTGCTTATTAAGGTGATATTCCTTGGGCATGTCATATCTAAGGATGGCATAGTTGTTGATCCATCAAAGGTTGAATTTGTTCAGAAATAGAATCAGCCAAAGACAGATACAGAGGTGATTAGTTTCTTAGGAGCGACCGGTTATTATAGACGTTTCATAGGGACTTCTCAAAGATAGCTCTACCATTAACAAAATTAATGAAGAAGGAAACTAAGTTTACATGGACTCCAAAATGTGAGGGGAGTTTCCAAAAATTGAAGGTTATGTTGACATCAGCTCAGGTTTTAACGCTCCCATCAGGTACTAAGGGTTTCACAGTACACACTGATGCATCAAGATTAGGTCTTGGTGCTGTATTAATGCATCATGATAAAGTCATGGCTTATGCATCTCGAAAGTTGAAAATTCATGAGCGTAATTACCCTACTCATGATTTAGAACTTGCCACAGTAGTTTTTGCTTTGAAAATATGGAGACATTATCTTTACGGAGAAAAATTCTAAGTATTTACTTATCACAAGAGTCTCAAATACCTGTTCTCTCAGAAAGACTTGAACATGAGACAATGACAATGGTTAGAATTATTAGAAATTATAATTTTTCCTTAGAATATCACCAAGGAAGAGTCAATGTGGTGGTTGATGCGCTAAGCATATAATAAGGGATTAAGCTTGCTAGTTTGAGGTTACAATGGAAGATTGTCAAGGATTTTATTCAATAGAAGTCTTTTGTTGATAAGAATCATGACATCTTCGTAACAATTGCAAATTCACTCTGAAGGATATAGAATGATCCTTAAGCGCATCACGAAAGCATGGGGGTCGTATCGAATACGATCGAGAACGATTAGTCGCACTAGTTGTTCGATGCATCAGAAATTAAAAAAATTTTCATGCAATGAAACCACGTGATTCAAGAACACTTCTTGAATCGTTTCATCTAACCATATACATAGATAAAGGAATACCTCTTGTAGCGTGGCCGTGATCAAGCCTCTAAGAAAAGAGGCCTCATGTCTCAAGTCCGATCTTTGGAGGAGACGCTTGCTAGTGCGGGGATGAATCACGTGCTTCTCACAATCCAAGATGTTGATCCAAGCAAGGGAACTCCTGATATCGTCGCATGAGATTGTACGTCTTCTTCGCGAGCGTGGCGCACCAAAGAAGATGGAGAACCAAGGGTCGTCGAGGCGGCAACACAACGGCAGGGCGACGACAACTTCTTCTTCCCTTGAGGGATAGGATGGACGGCCACCCAAGGAGAGAGAGGGAGAGAGGGTGTGAGAATTAAAGAGAGAGGAGAGAGCTTGTTGTTGTAATTGTTGTAACCTAGAAGAGCAAGGGGTGCCTCTTCTTATATAGAGTTTTGGGAGTCCATGGATCACAATCCATGGACTACACAAGATCAATGGTTTAGATTGATTTATGCTTCTTTCAATGGATAAGATTTTGTTGGTAAAAACCAACATCAATTAATTTAATTTAGATTAAATGTATATTGATAAATCAATATAAATTAATCCCAAAATTAAATCAATATCATATGGAGATCAAGGAGTAGAGATTACATCAATCCAAGATTATAGGGGGACAGTCATCCTTTCCTTATAGGAGTTGGTGGCTGTCCATCATATCTCACAGATATGTAATCTCATGCAATCTCATGAGATTGCATTACTCCTTGAAAATCTCCAAGATTTACAACAATACTTGTTGTAAATTATTCAACAAAAATAATTCATAATTATTTTGTGAATATTGCAATCTTGCCATCGGAGTTTTGTGAAACACATTCAAAACCCAAAATAATATGTAATTTACATTTTTAATTAATTATCTAATGTGAATCCAATTCACACCAATAATTAATCGACAAATATAAATCATAATAAGCTCTCTCTAATACATTATAAATCACATGTATAATATATTATGAATAATTGGATATTGCTATCCGCATTATTCTCATCCATAATAATTAAATCACACTTAATTATATTGGATTATCATTCTCATGAATCCCAATAATGTGGATCAAATTCACATCATTCAAGATAATTAAATCACATTTAATCATCCATTTCTCAATGCTTAGATATAATTCAACTATGGAATTATTCTTAAACCCTTTCAAGAATAATGTGCTTTCTCCGCAGATACTTGGAGATAAGGATAGGGTGATTGTATGTTCCACGTATAGTAACTTGGATATTGAGATTGCATCTCAAATCCAGATCTCGCGTACCTCTCATAGATGCTTGATTAAATTAAGACCATAAATCTAATCTTCTCATTGCATCTGAATCACATTCAGATCAATGTCCAACACTTGGACCAAGATCAGATCACTTCTCTACTATGAGGAGTCGCTAAAATCCAAACACAGTTTCATCACTCCCTCGGAATGGAAGCGTCATGGTTTTACAATCGTTTATGATCACATCACCCTCAAATATTCCTAATACATGTACATCCTGCATACTGGAAGACCTATGATGAACCCGATGATAAAGATCAATTTAACACTGTCATCTTCAGGATTTCATCATCAAGTTTCTCGATCTTGGTTATCGGGAAATGGTATCAATCATATGCTTACCCAAAGCATATATTATACCTACAAATTCTTGTCATGCTTCCAAAGCACGACGGCCATGCATGAAATTTGATCGGTCCCAATACCTCATGAGTGAGCTCATGTCTTCCGGTTCACAAGTGGACATGTATGATCCCTTTGAGAGATCGTATTACTCATATGCCCTCATATGCACACCAGCTCGTCGGTGTATAGACCTTGATTAGGTCATCAACCTATTGGTCTGCCAAATGTACGTACTTAGACATTCCGGTCAGAGGATGTGTGCATGTATCGTGACATTATAGTATATAGGACTTTGGTTATCTCGATCTCGTTAAGTCAACTCTTTGACCTAACTAATCTGACACCTCCGAATCTCTATTCCTATGCAGAGGACCTGCATCAAGAGGTTGGTCAGATATCAACCTAATGAGAAAGGATTGCCACCTCCTACTCAGGCAGGAGATCATCTCTTAATAATCATTTGACGGTGCTTGATGAGTCCTCTATCTAACTCCTTAGATATTCATCCAAACACCAACCTTTATGATTCTATTACTGAATCAACGGTTGTATGATTATTAAGATGGTCATGGTACATAACCCTGATTGTACAGAGGGACCTTATAGTGCATTCATTCATTTAATCTCAGAAAGGGAGTGAAATAATCAATAACTTTTATTGATAAATCAAATATTACAATAACATTAATGTTGGAATGGTTCACCTCAGGCTCACATGGCTAACAATCTCCCACTAGCCCTCAGAACCATTCAGGTACAATCCTTAAACCCGTACTCATTACATGTTGGTCGAAAACCTTCTGTGTCGAAGGTTTGGTAAGAGGATCAGCAATGTTGTCGGCAAAGTCCACCTTGGTGATGAAGATATCACCACACTTTTGAATCTCCTGAATGATGTGGTATTTCCTTTCCACGTGCTTGCTCTTTTGATGCCATCTGGATTCATTCGCCTGGGCAATGACTCCCGTGTTATCGCAGAGTAACGGGATGGGAGTATCAGAGGAAACTATACCAAGCTCTAGGATGAACTTGTGCAACCACACCGCCTCCTTTGCAGCATCCGATGCGGCAATGTATTTGGCTTTTGTTGTTGAATCTGTTGTAGTGTCCTACTTTTTGCTTCTCCAGCTCACAACACCACCATTCAACAAGAATAAAAACCCTGATGTCGACTTTTGATCATCTATATCTGACTGGAAATCTGAATCTATATATCATAAGACTTGGAGATCACCATCTCCATAGATCAAGATGCAATCTTGTGTCCGTCTTAGATACTTGAAAATGTTCTTTACTACATTCCAGTGTTGTTCTCCATAGAAGGATTGATAGAGATTTACCACTCCCACTACATGGCAGATATCTGGCCTAGTACACATCATGGCGTATATTAAGCTTCCTACATCTGATGCATATGGGCACCCAGTCATGTCTTTCTTTTCCTCAACAGTTTGAGGAGCCATCCCTTTAGATAGGTGGATAACATGTCTTAAGGGAGGAAACCTTTCTTAGAACTATCCATATGGAATCGTTCAAGAATCTTCTTAATGTACCCATGTTGTGATAATCCCAATATCATCTTTTGTCGGTTTCTGAACAACTTTAGACCCATGATGTAGGATGCTTCTACAAGATCTTTCATCTCAAATGTGGGGGACAACCAAATGTTAACATTGGTCATCATCCTTGTATCATTTCCAATGATAAGGATGTCATCTACGTAAAGCACGATGAACACAATGGTGCTCCCACTAAGCTTCTTGTATACACATGGTTCATCAAGATTCTGCACAAAATCATAACTCTTTATGGTTTCATCAAATCTGATGTTCCAGCTACGAGAAGCTTGTTTGAGTTCGTAGATGGATTTCTTCATCTTGCATACTTTACCATCCCCAGTTATGAATCTCTAGGGCTGCTCCACATAGATATCCTCTTTGAGGTATCCATTGAGGAAGGCTGTCTTGACGTCCATCTTCCAGATGTCGTAGTCAAGAGATGCAGCTATAGCTAACAGTGTCCTAATGGATTTAAGCATAGACACAGGAGAGAACATCTCATCATAATCGATGCCTTCTCTCTGTGTATAGCCTTTGGCTATGAGACGTGCCTTGAAAGTCTCTACTTTCCCATCAGGTCCCCTCTTTCTCTTGAAGATCCATTTACACCTAATGGGTTTACCCCTTTAGGTGGATCCTCTAAGGTCCATACACCATTCTTATGCATGGAGTCAATCTCTGACTTCATTGCTAGCATCCATCTATCCATGTCATGATCTGCGAGTGCTTCATCAAATGAAGAAGGATCATCGTCAGTTTCACCCGATACATGAAATCCACACTTTTCAGGTGGTGTAACCACCCTCGAACTCCTTCAAAGAGGTATGGGTGTTTCATCTTTATTTATCTCTTCAGTTTCTGGTTTAGGAAGCTCAGAATCCTCAGGGGATTTAATGAGTTCTTCTACTTTATTTTTGTCTTGACCTTTAAAGAAGTCATCCTCCAGAAATTTCACATCTCTAGAGACGAAAACCTTTTGGGTCTCAAGGTCATACAACTGGTATCCAATACCATCTTTAACATACCCAATGAAGTAACACTCACGAGAGCGAGATTCTAGCTTACTTGCATACACGTTCTTCGCATGGACCAAGCAACCCCAAACTCTCAAGTATTTTACATTAGGTTTGATTCCATACCAGAACTCATGAGGAGTCTTAGGTACAGATTTGCTAGGAATCTTATTTAGGATATATATTGCAGTCTCTACATATCCCCAGAAACTAAGTAGTAAATGTGCTTTGCTCATCATTGAATGAACCATATCCATGATAGTCCTGTTGTGTCTTTCAGCAACACCATTAAGTTGGGAGGTTCCAGGAGGAGTGAGATTGGAGACAATTTCATTCTCTTTAAGGTACTCCTTGAATTCATCCCACCTCGGTCAGATTGAATCCGTTTGATCTTCCTATCGGTTTGGTTTTGAACCAAAGCCTTGAACTCTTTGAACTTTTCAAAGGTTTCAAAGTTATGACGTAGTAGGAAGATAAACCCGTATCATGAATGGTCATTAATAAATATCAAATAATATCGATATCCATTTCAGGTTGCGGTATTGAAGGGACCGCATACGTCAGTATGTACTAGGTCAAGAATACCTTCGCATCGTGTAACCTTGTTACGAAAAGGCATATTAGTCATTTTACCTCGAATACAATGTTCGCATGTAGGTAAAGATTGAAACTGTAGAAAATCTAAGGGTCCATCTTTTATCAATCTATTGATCCTATCAATAGATAAATGACCAAGCCTTTGATGCCAAATCATATTCGAATGATTTGCATCCTACCTAGATCTTTTAGGGTTTTTATAAGTGGTAGTAACATTCATGACATGTTCATCAATGCACAATTCATAGAGTCCATCAGAAGTCAAAATACCATCCGCAATATATTTATCATAACAATTTATGACTAATTTATTACAGAATAGGAATGAATATCCACTTCTAACAAGTTTAGATACATATATTAAATTCTTTCTGACTTCAGGTACATAAAGATACTCTTTAAGTAAAAGGACTCTTCTACTAGATAATGATAGTCGGTATGTCTCGATGGCGACCGCTGCAACACTTGCATCAAATCCCATCTGGATGACTATCTCCCCTTCTTCGAGATTCTTAGTTTTCTGAAAATAGATGCAACAGATTGCATACATGAACATAAGCATCAGAATCAACAACCCAACTTCCTTCTCTTCCAATGAGAGAACTGGTTTCAATGATGAAAATAGATTTCATACCTGCAGGGACTTTACCTTTGTCGGTAGTCTTCAGGTATTCCAGACAATTGCGCTTCCAGTACCCCAGCTTCTTGTAGTTGTGACAAACATCGGTTTTCTTCGACGCTATCATCGTAGACGCATTGGAAGATGAGCCAATGCCTTGACTTTTCTTCTTTCTCTTCTGGGTCAGGCCCTTTCGAGAACCTTACTTCCGACCGCGCTTTCCTTTGACTTGTGCAACCACTGCACTGTCAAAGGGGTCATCCTTTCTCATTATGTCTTCAGTAGACTTTAATGCAGCCAATAGCCCATCGTTAGAATAATCAACTTCGCTCATATGAAATGTGACAACAAAGTTATTGAAAGACTTAGGGAGTGACAACTGAATGAAGTTAGCTTGCATGTCTGCGTCCATGTCAGCTCCTAGGGTTTCCAATTCAGAAAGGTACCCAAACATTTTGAGCACAAGCTCTCTGACAGAGGTTCCCTCCTGCATCTTGCAACGAATAAGATCTCTCATTATATTATAACGCTATGTGCGGTTTACGTTGCCAAACATTTCTCTCAGATTCGTCATAATATCATGGCAAGTGGCCATTTCCACATGTTGCTTCTGGAACACATTGGACAATGATCCCAGAATGTAACATCTTACCATATTACGGTCTTCCTCATATTTTTCATTATAACTGATTTCCTCCGGAGTCTTTGGGTGTTTGTATAATTTCTTTGTCAGCACATAAGATATGCGCTCAGCCGAAAGAACAAGATCCAGATTTCAGATCCAATCCGAATAATTTGGTCCGGTCAGTTGATTGACCTCTAAAAGCCTGCTAAGTGGGTTCATGGACTTCATTTTCTGAAATTAAGAATGCACTATATTAGAACATACAATAATTATATATTCAATTTTAAAAAAAAAATGATTAAGGAATTTCTAATCAAAATTATCTTGTTTTTTCAACTTTAAAAGCTCATTCCCTTAATCACTTTCAAAGCAAGAGATATACTTACCGCTATATCTCTAGCAAGAAACTTGGGATCTCCTCTTTACCTTTGTGACATCCCAATAGTATGAGAACTTGTAACTCGGATAAAGAGAAGCGGGAACACATTCTGCCTTGCAAATCTAACTTGCATCTCCCAATTCGATCTTTAACACCCGGACCCACCGCCCCTAAGGTGATGTTGACTCGTCGTTAATTGAACCAACCGTCAATAGGATTAGTACTCGCTATGCGCAATCCAATATCGCCCCAATAATATGAGGACTCGATATTGAGGTCACTATGCACACGACCTTGCTCTTTCAAGAAGCAAAGAGCTCGATCCAGATGCGCTTGCATATAGGAGCTGTCACTTTGGACAAGCATCTCTTACATACAATCCCTGACGATGGAACCTTTCGTCTTGACGGGAGATCATGGATGTCACTTATGTGATCATCCACCTTATATTCAAATTTTAATTAATTATTATTAATTATATTCATATAATTAATTATTCCAAGGAAAATACACATCTATTCATAATAGAGTATTTTAATTTTGGATATAATCAATTTAATCACATTAAATCAATTATCAATCCAATTCAATCAACAAACTTGATTGTTACTTGAATATATGGTATTATTTCAAAGTACATATTAATTCGAATTTTAATAATTAGAATAATATACCTTGATCTTTCCTGCATTATCGAGTCCCTACCCATTGTCATGACCAGTACCGACGGGAGTCGGACAAACCGCACACGGTGCAACCTGCTACCCCAACGCTCTCCCACTAGACACCATATCGACCTCAGAAAAGGATAATGCCAAATTGATCATTGTGTACTTGAGATGATAATCAGTTTTTCAACCGAAATTATACCATATCGTAGTAATCAAAACAATTTTGATTATAAGGAAATTTGCTAAACAAATTCTCAATCCTATTCAAGCAAGTTTGTTTGTTGATTATGTAACCAATTGTGATCTAGATCATATCTAATCAATTATTATTTAAGACATTGTCAATTAAGGAAATAATTATCATCAAATATTTCTCAAATATTTTCCATAATTATTTCAGGGAATTAACCATTAATTTCACTAATTGACAATCACATGGCTCTTGATTAGGAATGTAATTTCAACATGACTCCTACTTACTAAAATTAACATATCTCAATCAAATTAGATCTAAATTATGCAATATAAGTTTCCAAAGATTGCTAATTTGATTTAGAACAGAACTTAAGTGAGTTGCATGCATTTCTAAGCGTATCAAAATAGTAATTAACTCCTTAATTATGTTAAGATTTGCAGTCCCCGAAACAGTGGATACATGTTCATTAAAATGATCATATCTTGAGCAAACAAAATCCAAATTATGTAAACTCAGATCCCACGGTCTCCTTATTTAATGGAAAACAAAATCCAAGTGATTATTTTGTGTTTAAATATTTTAAATAGGGTCGAAATTATTCACTAAACAGAGGTGCAAAATTAAAATGCGACAAAATTTTCGCAACCCTAACGAACCCAAGTCTTTCTAGGTTTACAGATCGTATCCAAAACCTTCAACCTAAGGCCCTGATACCACTTGAAGGATATATAATGATCCTTAAGTGCATCACGGAAGTGTGGGGATCGTATCGAATACGATCGAGAACGACTAGTCGCACTAGTTGTTCGATGCGGCGGAAATTAAAAAAATTTGTGCGATGAAAGCACATGATTTAAGAACACTTCTTGAATCGTTTCATCTAACCACATACATAGATAAAGGAATACCTCTTGTAGCGTGGTTGTGATCAAGCCTCTAAGAAAAGAGACCTCCTATCTCAAGTCCGATCTTTGGAGTAGACGCTTGCGAGTGTGGGGATGAACCACGTGCTTCTCGCAATCTAAGATGTTGATCCAAGCATGGGAACTCCTGATCTCGTCGCACGAGATCGTATGTCTTCTTCGTGAGCGTGGCGCACCAAAGAAGATGGACAACCAAGGGTCGTCGAGGCGGCAGCACAACGGCAGTGCGATGACGACTTCTTCTTCCCTCTAGGGCTAGGGTAGACGGCCATCCAAGAAGAGAGAGGGAGAGAGGGCGTGAGAATGAAAGAGAGAGGAGAGAGCTTGTTGTTGTAATTTTTGTAACCTAGAAGAGCAAGGGGTGCCTCTTCTTATATAGAGTTTTGGGAGTCCATAGATCACAATCCATGGACTACACAAGATCAATGGTTTAGATTGATTTGTGCTTCTTTCAATGGCTAAGATTTTGCTGGTAAAAACCAACATCAATTAATTTTATTTAGATAAAATGTATATTGATAAATCAATATAAATTAATCCTAAAATTAAATCAATCTTATATGAAGATCAGTGGGTAGAGATTACATCAATCCAAGATTATAGGGGGACGACCACCCTTTCCTTGTAGGAGTTGGTGGCCATCCACCATATCTCACGGATGTATAATCTCATGCAATCTCATGAAATTGCATTACTCCTTGAAAATCTTCGAGATTTACAACAACACTTGTTGTAAACTATTCAACAAAAATAATTCATAATTATTTTGTGAATATTACAATCTTGCCGTTGGAGTTTTGTGAGTCACATTCACAACACCAATAATATGTGATTTACATTTTCAATTAATTATGTGAATCCAATTCACACCAATAATTAATCGACAAATATAAATCATAATAAGCTCTCTCTAATACATTATAAATCACATTTATAATATATTATGAATTATTAGATATTGCTATCAACATTATTCTCATCCATAATAATTAAATCTCATTTAATTATATTGGATTATCATTCTCATGAATCCTAATAATGTGAATCAAATTCATAACATTCAAGATAATTAAATCATATTTAATCATCCATTTCTCAATACTTAGATAAAATTCAACTATGGAATTATTCTTGATCCCTTTCAAGAATAATGTGCTTTCTATGCATATACTTGGAGATAAGGACAGGATGATTGTATGTTCCACGTATAATGACTTGGATATTGAGATTACATCTCAAATCCAGATCTTACGTACCTCTCATAGATGCTTGACTAAATCAAGACCGTAAATCTAATCTTCTCATTGCATATGAATCACATTCAGATCAATGTCCAACACTTGGATCAAGATCAGATTACTTCTCTATTGAGAGGAGTCACTAAAATCCAAACCCAGTTTCATCACTATCTCGGAATGGAAGCGTCATGGTTTTACAATTGTTTATGATCACATCACCCTCAAGTATTCCTAATACCGATACATCCTGCATACTGGAAGACCTATGATGAACCCGAAGATAAAGATCAATTTAACACTGTCATCTTCAGGGTTTCATCATCAAGTTTCTCAATCTTGGTTTCGGAAAATGGTATCAATCATATGCTTTCCCAAAGCATATATTATACCTACAAAATCTTGTCATGATTCCAAAGCACGACAACCATGCATGGAATTTGATCAGTCCTAATACCTCATGAGTGAGCTCATGTCTTCCGGTTCACAAGTGGACCTGTATAATCCCTTTGAGAGATCGTATTACTCATATGCCCTTATATGCACACCAGCTCGCCGGTGTATAGACCTTAATTAGGTCATCAACCTATTGGTCTGCCAAATGTACATACTTAGACATATAGTAACACATATGTCTCCGGTCAGAGGATGTGTGCCTGTATCGTGACAATATACAATATAGGACTTTGGTTATCTCGATCTCGTTAAGTCAACTTTCCGACCTAACTAATCTGTCACCTTCTAATCTCTATTCCTATGTAGAGGACCTGCATCAAGAGGTTTGTCAGATATCAGCCTAATGAGAAAGGATTGCCATCTCCTACTCAGGCTGGAGATCATCTCTTAATAATCATTTGACGTTGCTTGATGAATCCTCTATCTAACTCCTTAGATATTCATCCAAACACCAACCTTTATGATTCTATTACTGAATCAATAGTTGTATGATTATTAAGATGGCCATGGTACATAACCCTAATTATACAGAGGGACCTTATAGTGCATTCATTCATTTAATCTCAGAAAGGGAGTGAAACAATCAATAACTTTTATTGATAAATCAAATATTATAATAACATTTATTGTAGGAATGGTTCGCCTCGGGCTCACATGGCTAACACACTCAACGTTAATAGAAAATGTATTGTCAGCACAAAAAGATGATCCTGAACTGCCAGAAATGATTGAATTATCAAAGAAGCCTATTAGTGAGTTATTAGTAGCAATTGATGGAGGACTAAGATTTAGCAATAGATTATGGGTTCCTAATAATGTAGAAGTCAAGAAAGAAATTCTAAAAGAAGCACATAGTTTTATGTACTCCATTCATCCAGGGAGTACAAAAATGTATAAAAGACTTACAAAGGAATTTTTGATGGAAAAAAATATGAGGAGGGAATTGCATATTTGTCTCTAGGTGTCTTGTATGTATTTCAGCGAGTGAAGATAGAGTATCAGAAGCCAGCTGGAAAATTACCACCATTGGATATTCCAAAATAGAAATGGAAGCGTATCACTATGGACCTTGTAGTGGGTTTGCCTCCCACAAAATGTGCTAAATACGATTCCATTTGAGTGATTGTAGATCACTTAACTAAATCAGCACACTCTAACCAATAGGTTTTGGTCATTCCATTGAGAGTCTAGCTAAGTTGTTTGTACACGATATTGTAAAGTTACATGGAGTGTCTGTGTCTATTGTCTCTGATTGGGATGCACGTTTCACTTCTAGATTCTAGAAGAGCTTGAATGATACTCTGGGAACAAACTTAAAGTTTAGCACGTCTTTCCATCCACAGATAGATGGAAAGTCCAAAGAACTATCGAAACACTTAGAAGATATGCTCAGGTCTTGTGCACTAGATTTTGCTGGAATTTGGGACTTCCATCTACAATTAGTTGAATTCGTATATAATAATAGTTTTCATGCCAGTATTGGGATGGCACCATATGAACCATTATATGGTAGACCATGTCAATCTCACTTGTGTTGGAATTATGTAGGTGAAAGACAAATTATTGGACTAGAGATTGTATTAGACACTGCAAAGAAAATTGAGATTATCAAGAAGAGATTGTTAGCTGCCCAAAGCAGACAGAAGAGTTATGATCATCGAAGGCATGATATTAAATTTGAAATAGGAGATCAGGTCTTTATCAAAGTATCACCTATGTGAGGAATAGTTCATTTTGGGAAGTGAGGAAAGCTAAACCCTCGACATATGTCTTTTTGCCATCACCAAGAATATTGAGGAAATTGCTTATCAGATTGATCTTCCTCCTCAATTCAAGAATTTGCATGATGTCTTTCATGTTTCAATGCTAAGGAAGTATATACCTGATCCATCACATGTGACTGAGTATGATATTCCCGAAGTACAAGAAGGCTTGTCTTATGAAGAGAAGCCAATCATGATCATTAATCGTAAGGAGAATCAGCTAAGAAGTCGTACTATTTCTATGGTCAAAGTCTTATGTAAGCATCACAAGCATGAAGAAGCTACATAGGAGACATAGGAAGACATGAAAGCTAAATATGCTAAACTTTTTTGTAAGTTCTTTGACTCGTAAACTTCAGGACGATTTTTTTAAGTAGGGTAGATTGTAATAACCAATACAAAATGGGTGCCTTCATAAAATTTCATTAAAATAGGAGGCACATGGGCAAAAGGTTTCTTCGTATGGAAGGTTGGACGTGGCTTTCTACATGAATACGAGGAGAGAGGTGTGGATGTCTTTTGCATGGAAATGGAGGGACACATATCCCCTTGTAGTGGCTATAAATAGGTTGGGATGTGAGGCGTTAGATGCATCCCAATACCAAAGAGAGAATGAGAGAGATAAAGAGTGAGTGCGAGAGATAGAGAGATATGAGTGAAAGAGAGAGAGAGAGAGAGAGAGAGAGAGAGAGAGAAAGGGAAGAGAGAGAGAGAGTGAAGCGAGGGAGAACGAAGAGTGAGAAAATAAAAAGAGAGAACTATATTGTTAAAAAATTAGAAGGAGAAATATTGGTGCAGTTACTCTTCATTTCGAATTCCTTTGTTTTTATTTTATCATGTATTTATATTATTATTATTTTAATCATGCTAGATATTTATTAGGCCATGGTAATTATGCTTAGATAATTGTATAATTTCAATTATGCATGATCTTGTTAAAATATCAGCCTTGAAAGGGCAGTCATTGCATGTTGTTATCGTGTCGATCCATCGAGAGTCGGATAATTTTGCATATGATATAGTATGATATTTACATATATGGTATAAGTGGTTATATTATAAGATATAGAGATGCTATAGAGTCCATATCAAATTAAAGAAGGGTATACATGTTTTAACATTATGTATTAAATAGGATTAATGCCTATTAATTTTAATGTATGACTTATTTTAATTAAATATTATCAAGATAAGATATGATCCAAAGAAGGAAACTCTTAAATAAAGTATACTAAAGAATGACACTATAACGATATATAGAGCTAAGTGCTACGCTAAGGCGGGAGCCACCTTTAGAGTCCATTTGTCGGGTCCAAAGGGACATTATCGGCCTAAAGGGTGTCACCTTCCGGGGGTGTCGGTTTCAAGGGAACCTTGTAGAAAAAGTCCACTATTGACTCAGCAACTGTTGTCATCATGTATCGTAGTGATTGAACGACCACTGTGCCAGTGGTAAGTAAAATGCACCCTATATGAATATGATGGGTACCGTTGATCGATCAATGAAAGTATGAAGGCATATATGAAATATTGATTCTGAAAGTGTTCATGAACTATGAATCATGAAATTATGAAGGTATACATGAAATATTGAGCAATAAATCATGTTTTGATTATATTATCATATTTTTAAATTGTCTGCACATGAAAAATATGAATGTTAAGGTGCACATAATTTCTTGATAAGTTATATTGTTATTGCCAACTTATATTGTCAATCTTTTCTTAATTTGCATCAAGTCATTATCAAATTCGTTATTTTTTTGATACCATACTAAGGTATTTTGCTTACGAGCATTTTTGTTCCGCTCCTGTGGTTTGCCCTGTTGCAGATACATCTGAGGAGTGAGGAGTTGAAGGCAGATTAAGCAGAAGAACGCAAGACTAAATTTGTAGTGGTAGTATAAACTTCCTTTTTATTAGTAAATTGTACTACACTGGGATCATCTTTAACTTTGATAGATGTAACAAAAGTTTAATCTTATATGACCTTAGTTGTCTCTGTGAACTATGGTATTGGTAATCGCATGCAACACCCCAAACCTGACAATGCTATATTATTTAATGCTTTCGCTGGCCACCTGAATCCGAGGTCGTTACACTGTCCAGAACCCTCTAACTATACACATACAACTCACACCTCTTTGTCCACTGCCTAAGGCATAAAGTCTAGAAAAAGTGTCTAGAAAAAGTATCACAGGGCTCCTCCTCCATCCAATCATCTTACCAAAACAAGAAGCCGTTCCTATCACCCAAGATTGGTCGAGGCGAAGCAACCACATCGGGCAAGACAGAGTAAATACCACTCCAAAACGTGGAGGGCGGAGGATGATGCCACAACATCCACACGTGCGCAAAGGGTGACTGACCGAGTAAACATATTATATCAATCTGGAAAGCTAAGCCAGAACTATCTCCGAAGATATGGATTGCCCACTTTGAGAGCATCGATTTGTTCATGTCTCTGAGCCGCAACACCCCAGTCCACTCTCTTTTGTAGCCATTGTCACCAAATCCCACTCTACCACAACGATTCCCTTGCTATTGTCGGAAGATGACCAGAAATATACCACATTAATGCCTCAACTGCTTGCGGATGCCAAATTTTAATACCCACGATGAAAGAAAAAAAACACAGGTACCACCCTCATCGACAGTAGATGTTTGTTTTATAAGAGCGGCTTCTTGTTTTCTCCGTATTAGATGCTCGTTTTACGAGAATAAGTTCAATGAGATTTTACAAATAATAACCAGTGCCATTCGAATCAAAGCTTCAAAAGAGGGAGCAACTGTTCCTAAATTAACACGAGGAAGTTTCAAAAATAAAGCCAACCTGTTGAAATCAAAGCAGTTTATTACTCCGATTATTTGGCTGCTCCTCATCGACATTAGGGGGAAAATCCTTCTCCCCGAAATCTATCTTCCACAATCACTTAATTTCAGGGAGATCTTAACTTAAAAATTCGATTACCAGTCTCAATATTCAGCAGACAGCAAGAAGCTCCACGATTAGCCAGAAGTGGACATCGTTAGGATTACATGTCAAGTCTCAAGATTTAGCGCAGACCATTTTGTTCTTAAATTTATGAGGTAAGTGTGCTAGTGAACATAAGTAGATGGTCTCATGGTGGAGTACGAGGGCTTATCATCGTAGATGATTAGGTGGTAAGGGAAAGTGGTTGATAGCAGATGCCTCCTCCACGATCGCCGCCTGCTATACTCTTACGCTGTCCTTACTTTTTCCCGTACAAACTTGAGGCATCCCATGTGCGCAACCTGTTCGATGGAATGCCCCAGAAGAACCCGACTGATGATTTTATTGGTGCTCAACTCGGCAACTCACCCAAAGTTCACCCGAAGAATGTCTTGTCGAGTGCTGCTCATCTCGTCGATGGCAGTGGAGAAAGTTGCAATCTTTCGATCCAGAAATCCATGGCTTGGCATGCCCACCTTGCAAAAACGCCTCGCTTGCTTTCTGATGAGTTTGCTTCTGCCAAAGTAATTGATGCTTATTGCAAAAGCGGGGCACTGGATGAGGCGTTCAACTTACTTGAAAGAATGCATGTACTGAATTCTGTGAAATGGAACCATGCAATATCTGGATACAATAAGAGTTGCCAATTTGACAAGTCACTTAGAACCTTTCATAGGCTGCGGCTTGCAGGGGCGGAGGCTACACAGTTCACGTATGGGGGCGTTCTATCTGCTTGTTCAGCTTTGGAAAATGTTGAGTTGGCAAGACAAATTCATTGCCTTGTTATAAAAGATGGGTACATTTTAGATGACTTTATTAGAACCGGGCTGCTCGATTTGTTTGCGAAAAATTGCTGCTTTGATGAGGCAATGGGGTTGTTCGTGGAAATTCCCACAGTACATAATGTTGTCTGTTGGAATGCTATCATTGCCGGTGCAGTTAGAAACGGAGACTATGTTGTTGCTTTAGAGCTGTTTGGAAATATGCACGAGTTTTGCTTACCCAGTGGATTTACGATATCGAGTGTCTTGACTGCATGTACTGCTATTGTGCATCTAGACTTGGGTATGGGGGTTCATGGGTTTGCTGCCAAATGTGGAGCACTTGATGACATCTTTGTCGGAACGGGGATAATTGGCTTGTATATGAAATGCGGTGATATAAATGATGCAATAAAGGAATTCTCCTTGATGCCAGTTCAAAATGCTGTGTCGTGGACTTCCATGATTTCAGGCTTTGTACAGAGGGAGGAGCCTGCTCTAGCATTGCAATTTTTAACAGAAATGAGACAAGAAGCTGTGGGAATCAACAAGTTCACATTAACAAGTATCCTTGCAGGTTTGTCTAGTCCGAAATTTGCGAAAGAAGTTTCTCTGTTGCACGGTTTAACTGCCAAGATCGGCCTCTTATCATATTCTGAGGTTGGGAATGCTCTAATTGGCACTTACGCAAAGAACGGGGATATAGAATTGTCTGTAAAGATGTTTGAGGAGATGGGCACCGTAAGAGACATGAGCTCTTGGGCAGGTCTAATATCTGGTCTTTCTCAATGCCAGAAACCTATGAGGGCCATTGAATTGTTTCAGAGGATGATTCATGAAGGCCTTCGACCGGATGACTTTTGTAGCACGGGCATTTTAAGTGTTGTAAATTGTCTGTATATAGGAAGACAGTTACATTCGTATATTCTTAAATCTAACATGTTGCCCGCCATCTATGTAGCATCTGCTCTATTGACCATGTATTACAGATGTGGTAATTTGGGCGATAGCTATGATGTTTTTCATCAGATGATTGACAGAGACAAGGTTACATGGACGTCTATGATAGCGGGGCTTGTAAACCATGGATATGTAGACGATGCAGTTCGTCTATCGCACCAAATGATTATTGAAGGGATTATACCTGATCAAATGACCTTAATAATCATTCTCAGTGCATGTTCTTCCCACACTCTCCTAACTAAGGGGAAGGAAATTCATGGTTTTATTTTAAGAGCCGATCTTTTTTCCGAAGAACTTCTTATGGGTGCTTTAATAACGATGTACTCTAATTGCGGATCTCTAATATATGCTGTACGAGCATTTAGTAACATTCATACAAAGGATCACAACTCATGGTCTGCAATGGTCTCAGGATATGCTCAAAATGGCTATTGCACTGAAGCAGCTCTGACCTTTCATCAAATGACGAGTAAAGGTCTCATAATAGATCACTGTACACTATCATCAGCTCTCAGGGCATCTTCAAGCTTATTGGATTCTTCTTATGGTAAAAGTTTACATGCTTACATCTGGAAAGCTGGATACCATGCTGATTTTTCAGTGAGCTCTGCATTAGTCACGATGTATTCCAAATGCGGAAGTGCTAAAGATTCTTATAGAGTATTTGCTCAAATTAATGAACCTGATCTGGTCACATGGACAGCACTTATCGATAATTATGCACATCATGGGGATGGTAATGAAGCTGTCAAAACGTATCAAACGATGATAGAAAGCGGCATTAAACCAGATTCTATCACCTTCATAAGCATCTTATCTGCTTGTAGCCACAATAATTTGATCAAAGAAGGCTCTTCAATATTTGATTCTATGAGAACATATGGCATTGAGCCAGATCATTGCCACTTTGCATGCATGGTTGATCTATTTTGTCGGTCTGGTAGGCTAAAGGAGGCAGAAAGTTTTATCGAGAAGATGCCAATAAAACCTGATGCATTGATTTGGAGTGTGCTACTTGATGCTTGTAAATTACATGGCGAATTGGACCTGGCAAAAAAAGCAGCAGAAAATATTTTTGAAATGGACTGTAATAATTCTGGAACATACATATCTCTGTCAAACATCTGTGCTGAACTTGGTGATTGGGAAGGAGTTGTTGGGATCAGAAAGGTTATGAAAAGAGTTGGTTCAAAGAAGGAACCTGGATGGAGTTCCATGTGACTTGAACTGTAATGTTGTTAATGTTCACACAGTTGTCTTGCAGAATGAGGTACACTTGATCGCTTAAAAATATAATGTTTTCTTTCTCTCTTTTTTTAACTTCCGCTTGCGAAAGATTTTTGAGTGACTGGTGTAAAACCTGTATTGTCTCTGAGGTGATTGTTATGAGAAGTGCAGCTAGGCATTCGGCATACATTCCCTTGTCAGTTTGAGTAACTTCATAAGTACGTATTGAATCCATACTAACTCAGAGGCTGCATGAGCCATTGCTCTATACTTGCTCTATATTCTAGAGCAAGCAACAACCATTCCTTATTCTTCAGGTGACGAGGTCTCTTGTTACATAGGTGCAAAAATCGGTAACCGATTTATACAACATACTTTTTCCATAGTTAACGTCACAATAGGTTATGTGATCAAAGTTAGGACCCTTGTTGAATACCAAATCCTCTTCCAGGAGAGTACTTGATGTATCTCAGAACCATCATTTGCATGCACCAAAGTTTGGAGTAGGAGAATCCATTAACTGACTTAGCAAGCCAATTTGTGGTTTCGAGATGGTTCGAGAAAAAAAATATAAATTTTATATTTGTTATAAGGGAAATTTACACCCATAACTCTGAGTAATTTCGTATTTACCCCAGAAACCTTCTATAATCACGAATTACATCTAGGATCTTGAATAGCGCTTAACTCTTACACTCATAACCCCGTGTTAACTTCCATCCGATTTTCCGTTAAATATGACAATATCCGTTAAATATTTTACAATTTATACCCTTAAAGTTCCCATTATTTACGATGACCATTCTCCTTCCTCCTCGAACCAACCAACTTCCTTCTCCTCCTTTCCTTCCTCCTCCAGGCAGACAATCCCTTCCCACCACCATCGAGCAACCCCCGCCGACCACCTCCTCCCCTCCCCTCCACCAGTCTCTGTAAGTCGAAGCCCTGCCGGCAACAAGAACTCACCTCGACGTCTGCCGCAAGCACGCCTCCACCACGAAGCCACTCACGGGTCGAGGAGCTCCCGCTGACCAGCTCCTCGGCCAACCTCCACCAATCGAACCGCAGATTGCTGCAGGCCCTCCCCGCCCACCCCTCCACTGTGGAAGCCCTGACCACGAAGCCCCCCACCCATGGAAGCCCGGAGCCCGACTCCTCCGTGCCTCCATCCACCATCGTCGCCCTGCCCACCTCGAACATCGCCGCCGCACGACGAAGCCCATGCCCACCCCCTGACTGCCAGCAAGAATCCCCACCCTCAGTGGAAGCCCCCCTGCTTCACCACGAACCCCCGTCCTGTGGAAGCCTTAACCCGGCCACCCCGCACCCTGTGGAAGCCCGACTCCCCACCGCACCACGAAGCCCCCTCGGGCCTGACTCATTGCCAGCCTCCGCTCGAAGCCTTCTCCCCCCCTTCCAGCAAGCCCAGTGCTTCTTTTCTTTTCTTTTCTTTTTTCTTTTTATTTTTTGGTTAATCCCAACTCTCAGATAGTGGATTGGTTAGATTAACTCACTCGTATTATTAAGTTAATGAACCAAATTAATGGAAGGTTATAGGTGTAAAATATAGCATTTATTCAAGGTCCTAGATGTAATTCGTGATTATAGAGAGTTTCATGACATTACTCAGGTTATAGTTGTAAATATACTTTTTTATTATATTGGAATTCGAAGGATTTGTGAAAGATGCTCTTGTGTGATCAAGTGAGGTTCGGTGAGAGGTTGGACTTTTGCAGGGATTAAACTAATGTACATTCTTTAATCACAAAAAAAATCAAACTGTGAAGCAGATTTAATTTAATTTCGCGTCTTCAATTTCTGCGGGTTTCAATCCCACATACACATCCACCGTTGCAGGAGCGGCAAATATCTTAAAAATTGTATATTAGATAACTCTTAAGTCAAATTTAATTAACCCGGAAATTTCCTCTAGCTTGGAGTTCTAATCCCACACAAAATAAAAAGAAAACAATCTACGAATTCCACAGTGCCGCCACTCGTCGTCAGCACTCCTGCTTGTCCTCTCCTCCCTCCTGCGTTCCTCCCGTTTCCCCGACGACGTTTTCCCCGCTCATCGCCTTCCAGAGCCGGAGATCCCGTCCAGATATACGATCCCGGCGCGATCCGTGCGCCGGATATCTAAGCTGGATCCCCTCCAGCAGCCCCCCCTCAAGCCGTCCGCCTCCAACGGCCGGATCCGCTACCGCTCGGCCTCGGCGGCGGAGCTCGAGGGGCAGGTCCACGCCGCCGACCTCGAGGCGAGGATGCGCAAGGTGGCGAGGCAGGACTACCCGTCCTCGGACCGCGGTAGTCGCCTCAGGGGCATCGCCCTTGCCGCGTCCGTTGCGTCCTTCCTCTTCCTCATGTTCTACGCCACGCCCCGAGGTGGGGACTATGCGGGCCCCATTGCAGAGGGCGGGCGCAAGGCGGTGCCTGGTGGAGGGGCGGGGAGGAGGTACGCCGTCGTGTTCGATGCTGGGAGCTCCGGGAGTAGGGTTCACGATTACTGCTTCGATGGTGGTCTGGACCTTGTGCCCATTGGAAAGGATCTCGAGCTCTTCCTCCAGGTAGTGGCTTTGCTTTTGTTGGTTGACGGTGCTGCGAAACACGAGAAATTGGAATGCTCCTTTGTTGAACATCGTTATTTTCATCACTTCCATTCCACCTCAGATTAGCGGCGTTGAATTTTTTTACTTAATTGTAGTACGAGGAAATAGGACGGCTGCTTTGAAGATGTTCACATAAGAAAATGGCAGTGCCCGGCATATGACGTTTTTGCTCGAGAGAAAAAAAAACAATTTCAATTCCTTGTTATCTAGCAAAAGAACTCAAAAAATAAAATAAATGAGGAGAACCGACGGAGCATGAGCATGATGGGTGGGAATGGAGCATGTGTGTAGAAGAGGGTTGAGAGGGGGAATGTGAAAGTGGGCAGGGTGAGGGAGATTGGGGGATGCGTAGAGGTGCATGTTTTAGGCGTCTGGAAAATGGACACTGGGCTCAGGACTGCTATGTCATGATCTTTTCCTTGAATGTTGGGAGGTTGGTCAACAAATGGTGTCATCTCTTTGGGCTGGTCTTTGGGCATAATGATGTACTGTTGTAATATCCCAGACTTAAGTTTTCAGATTATCATCGAGGAAAATTGGCCTTAAGAATTTGTTGGATTTTAACTCGATTGGACTCGTTGAAAACCGTCCAAAATGCCCAAGTCTAAATTGTCAAGTGGTAATCTCCCACTCTCATACTTTGTGATTTTTAGATGTTGGATTATGTTAGGGATGTCACAACCTCCCCCATTTATATTCACAACAGTTTCATTACAACATGATCAATCACTTATTTTCAGCAGTAGTGGTGGTTACATGCTCTAGTTTAGGTCCCCTTAGGTAGCTCTTTCCATTTTGCAAGAGAACTCGCTCTGATATCATTTGTATTGTCTCAAGATTTGGTCCATGGACCATTATCGAGGAAATTTGCTCATGACAACTTGTTGGGGTCAGGCTCAATCAAACCCGTTGCCAACTATCCAAAATGCTTAATCCCAAGTTGTCAAGTAATCATCTCCCACTCTCACTGTATGAGTTTTAGATGCGATACTATGGACATAGTCCCACATTTAAAATTCACAAATTGCGAGAGCCAGTTATAAGAGTAGGGGATTACTACTTGACAACTTGGGCTTAAGCAGCATGGATTATTGTCAACAGGTTCAATCGGGCTAAAAACCCAATGAGTTGTCATGCCCAGTTATCCTCGATAATGATCCATGAACTTAAGCTTGTGACATTACAAATAAAATATCAAAGAATGTTATTTCTCATAGTGGCAAGAACTACCCGAGGGGATCTAAGTGTGGAACATGCATCCACTATTTTTTATTCAAAGAGGGGGTAACACATTATGGTGTCCACCCCAACATGCATCTACTATTATCAATGGGAATAAGTGAATGGATATATCACAACGAGGATATTGTGAATATAAGTGGGGGATGTTGTAACACCCCGAACATAGCCTCACATCTGAAACTCGCAAAGTGTGAGAGTGAGTTATAAATGGGAGATTATTACTTGACAACTTTGACTTATGCATTTTGGATGATTGTCAACGGGATGCAATTAGGCAGAAAATCCAACAAGTTTTCAGGATTAGTTTTCCTCGTTAACGGTTTAGGGATCTAAGCTCGAGACATTAGAAATGGTATCAGAGTATGTTCCCTTTGATAGTAGAAAGGACTACCTGAGGGACACGAGCTTGAAGCGCGCAACTACCACATTGAGAATAAAAGATATGCCATATCACAATGAGAATGTCGCGGATATAAATGGTACAAGTTGTAAGACACCAAACATATTCTCACATCTAAAACTCATGAAGTGTGAGAGTGAGATATAAGAGTGGGGACTACTAGTTGACAACATGGGCTTAAGCATTTTGGTGGTTGTCAACGAGTCTAATTGTGTTCGAACCTAACTAGTTGTGAGGGTCAGTTTTTCTTGATAATGATCCAGAAACCTAAGCTCAGTATCGGTATCCTGGTAGATGCCAAAAACACTGCTCGAGCAGTACTAATGGTGGTCTGATGGTGGGCATGGCGTCTAGAAGTAGGGGAATTCAAATTGTTGAATAGTTCATTTACGCATCTAGGGGAGGTCACCTCCCTTTGGTTGTTCGATGTGGATGTGTCAACCGTCATGTTGCATGTGAAGTGGCGGTGAGATTGTTACATGGATTCCTCTTACTTTGTCCTAATGATTAGACTAAGTGCGACAATAGTGTAGGCGAAGAGGGAGATGGCAAAGATAGTGATTACAATGGAAGTTGAAGTGGTGATGTTTGAGTAGGGGCATGTCAACAAAGGATGATGGTGCAACTAGAAGTGGTGCTGATGGCTTGAGTTTATGAAGCCCATGCCCAATGAACATGGTGTTTGTTTGCACTTTGCACACATCGAGATTCAAATGTACACGATTTGAGGATGAGGGTGGTGAGACACTTGTTGTGGGGCACAATAGATGACATGCACGTATGGAAGGCAAACTGTTGGAAGACAACTCGAAATTTCGATGAAATTCGGTGAAATTTTCATTTCCACAAGTTGGCATTTTTCAAAATTGCAATACTGATATTTGACAGAACTTCTTTGCATTTTCATGATTTCAGTCGAAATGGGTGAAACATTGGCTTCCCCATGTCATTGATATGTCCTCGATATTTCGGGTTCCCCACATCACCAATGATGTCGGCTTGTCGCCAATATTTCGATTTCCCCATGTCACCAATATGCTAGAGAAATCGATATTTAAGGCCTTGTTGGAAGATAGGAGAGGTCTAAGGGAGGCGAGAGTAGACATATTTTTTATTTTCGTCAATTATGCTACGGAGTTGGGTAGGGCGACCGCTCCTTAAGTGATGTTGATACAATTGCCTTTTGATCAAGTTAATTCAAAATATGTTTGATCAGAATTTGAAAGTGAACGATCATAAACAATATAGGTTGAAGTATTCGATCAGGCAAGGTGTGGTAATCGATCAGAAAATAACCATGAACAAAAAAACAATCGATTATTTCAGTATGGTTTATCAATCAATGGTTGTTGATCGATAAAATCAACAAGCTTGGGCCTAACATAAGATAACACTAGAGAAAGGTACCATTATGGCTATATGTTACATATGCATATACGGAAACTTTTTACATTTGCATATTAGAAAAGTCTTCTTTCCACTTATTTTAGTTTGTTCATAGATTTTAACTTGTCCTTTGGATTTGGCTTTGCCATCCTTGTAAAACAAGTGCTTGAGTAGCTAAGTGGGTTCTCTTTTTGTCTTTCATTCTCCATAAATAGGTTCTTTTATGCTTTATACTTGGAGTGAAGTTGTCGTGAAATCTGCAGTTTTATCTTTGCTCACATGAGTTTGTTATCGTCAAAACAATAATACTATTAACATGCATTCAATTTTCTAATATTTCCCCTGTTGATGATGACAAACAAACAAAACTTGGAGATTAATATATCCACGACTTTTCCCCTTTCTGACATATCAAGGAGTTTTCATTTGAAGTTTTTCCCTACTTTCAAAAGTATAAAATGCTCCATCCATTCTATTATTTAAAAATATACATCATGCTTAATAAGTTATTTTCTTTAAAAGATATTTGTTAATTTTGAACAAACAAGGCTCTCCCTTTTTATGTACTATAAGATGAATAAAAAAGAACTAGTAGTAAAAGTCATAGGTCAATAATGTTGTATACTATGACTAGGGAGAATGACTGTGGTATGATCATGGCACACATTAATTTGAATACAATGCTTCATGGTATTTGCTTTCATCTATATGAATGTCGTTCCTCCATGGTGGGACTTTTCTTCCTCATGGTCTTCTTGAATAATGCAGCACATGGTTTGAATTTTTCGTGTACTCCTTTCTTGGTGGCTCTTCTTACAATTTTCTCTATCCACCTAGATAAATTATAATGGTATCCATTTTCTTTGGATTAACAAAGTCAATTTTATAATTCTCAACTTCACTTTTTGGATCCAATAACTTTAGAATAAAAGTGATAGATGCCTGGTAGCTTATCTCAATTTCTTTACTATTAATAAAGTTAGCAAGATCATTATTTAATTTTTTATTGTCAATTTTTAGCATATTAATGTGATCTTTTAAAAAATAACTTTCTTTTTGAAGGGATTCATTTTCTACTTTATCTTTCTTGCTGGATTTCTTTAAACTCTATTTTTATTTATTAGTTTTTTTGCATGGTCATCAATGTTGCAGAACTCGGTACTCGATCGACGATGTCACTGACTAAGGATTAATCGACAGTCAGACAACTAATCGGATTTAGTTGATCATTAGTTAGTTTGAATTTTTTAATTATTTTAAATATATAAATCATTTTTTATACATATATTCTTATATATTTGCATAGATTTGTACATTTTTTTATTATCATAGTGAAACAAACGAAGTAATTGACTTTAATATATCGCTAAGCATATTAGAATAAGTTAGCTATTAAAAAAAGAAAGTAATTGACTTTAAATATAACATTAAGCATATTAGAACAAGTTTGCTTTAAAAAAGCATAAAAAATAAAAATCTCTATGTAGAAGTCGGCCAAGTAGTCGGCTCGATTTGTCGGGTTGACCGACTAGGCCTAGTCGAGTCGGCTACCCCCCACCCCCCGACTCGATTAGTCGACCTAGTCGGCCGACTTTTACAACAGTCGGTCATGTAATTCTTGAACAACTTCAAATAATTCGTCAAAAGAAAATTTTACCTCATTATCAGCTTTTCACGTGTCTTCCTTTTCATCTTCACTTGAATCGGACTTGATAATAGTTTTGGATGTGAGATGGGTCTCTCCTTCATTGCTTGTATTAAAGTCCTTCCATACTGTTGTGAGAGACTTCTTTGTTCTTTAATATGTGAGGACTCCGTTGAAACGTCTTTCTTTGCACAAAGGTCCTTATTTTTTTGTTCCTTTTCATAATAGGATATTCTCATCTAATTTGTCTTTTTTCTTTACAACTATAACAAATGTTTTTTCTACATCTGTTCTTTTCAACTCTCATTGTCTCTTTAAATAATTTTTTGATTAATGTTTTTTCATCATTTCCATCTTCAGAGTAATTCAGAGTAGCGATTGCTACTCGCTAGGAGTGCGACAATCCTTGACTATGCATTCATAATGTGTATACTGGCTTCTTTATTGGATTACATTTTGTGTTCATTTTCAACTTCGTAAACTAGAAGATTTACAATCAACTCTTCCAAAGGAAGCGTACTTCTATCATTTGTTTCCTTGATCATCGTGGTTGTGGTCCTCTAGTTAATAGTAAGCGTTCTAAGGAGCTTTTTGACAAGTGTACATCCCCTTGGTAATAAGCGATCTAAATTTTGAAATGAATTCAAAATTTTCGTGAAAAAAGTATGCATCATCTTGGTGGTTTTTCTTTTATTCATCCAGAAAAGTTTATATCTTTGCTGCAATGAAATTCTAGTTCCTTTTTCTTGTGATGTACCTTTGTGTGTAATGGTAAGTTTGTTTCATACATCATAACCATACTTGTTTCACTGTTTTCGAGTTGTTTGCCATATTTTTTCTTTTCAATGTTTGCGAGGGAAACTCCTTTTGTGACTTCGATACTCGCTTCCAATAATATTCTATATCTCGAGATCCATTCTATCTAAATGAATTTGCATGCGAGTCTTCGAATAACCAAAATTAGTAGCGTTAACTGATGGAGGTTTTACTGTGGATTGTCCTTCTGAAGAGTTGGTGAGTGCAGTCATATGCATACATTTCATTACGTCCTCTGGCTTTGCAAAACCAGGCAACAAAATTGAGTAATTCTTCCAGATCACTAAACAGATAATTATGATTAAAAATAGCTATCGCATATAATAATCTCCATATATATAAAAAATAATCCACAGAATAAATGCAACCTCAAGAAACAATGATTTTAATGTGGAAAATGCACTGGTTAAAAACCACGATCCAAGGTCACTGACTTAGGATTTCCGATCGTCTAAGTAATTAACTAATTCATTATTTGAGTTATTTTTCATTCGATAATTCAACCGCTTAAAGGTGCTTTGTATCACATACAAAAGGCTTTGTCCACAACTTGGATTACACACTAAGTTCTTTGTATACTTTGGATCAAACATCAAGTGTCATAGGGTAGTGGTAAAGTAAAAGTAAATGTTACAACAATCTACAAAACCTCAAATACAAATATGCAATGAGAATATTTAGGAAATAGGTGCACACTATACCGAATAAAGAAATGCTAACCGAGCGTGTAGAATGATTGCTTTGAAGATGGAATCGTTGAGTAGAGAACAAGCCTTGAATGTAGCTTTGAGAGAGAGAGAGAGAGGCTAAAAGGATTTTCTCTTTTTATAATGTATATGACTTGTACTAATGCACAATAGATAACCTTGTATTTACAGGTTAACCTTAAGGCTCAACAAGTTGACTAAAAAACGTCTCAACAAGGCAGGTAGGTGACTTTTAAGGAAATCACGGCTGGTATAAAATCAAATAATATCTCCTTAATTGAAAAGTAAAATGACTAGTTTTTCAAAAGAAGTTTTGAGTAGATATTTATCAAGTGTTTCAACAGCTAAAAAAACAGATTAATCAATTTGGTCATTGGTTATTAGTCAACTAAAGTAAAGTGGTCGATCATATCGACCATCGATCGATCGATCAAGTGATGTTGATTGATTAATCAGTTGACTGTTGTCCAATTAATTCAAAACATATCAATCAGAATTTCAAGATGATCGATCATGAACAATAGGTTGAAGTGATCAGTTATGCAACGTGGGGTGATAAATCAGAAAATAACTAGAGACATAGTGATTGTCTTGTCAACATGGTTGATCGACTAGTGGTTGTTGATCGATTAGATTATCTTGGTTGATCAATCAATGTAGCATGAATCTAAAATAAGATAATGTTAAAGAAAGATCTTATTATGCCTATATTTTACATATACATATATTGAGACTTTTTATGTATGCCTATTAGCTATTACAAAAGTCTTCTTTCCATTTCATTGAGTTTGTCCATAGCTTTCGGCTTGTCCATTAGATTTGGCTTTGCCATCCTTGTAAAACAATTGCTTGAGTAGTTAAATGGCTTCTCTTTTGTCTTTTATTCTCTGTAAATTGGCTCTTTTGTGCTTCACATCTGGAGTGAAGTTGTCATAAAATCTGCAGTATTATTTGTACTCACAAAGTTTATTATCATCAAAATAAAAAATACAATTAGCCTAACGTTCTTCCTCTTTTAAGAAATCCTAGAACCACAATTACTACATGGTCTCGTATGTCGCTAGATTATGTATGATTAAGATTCATGGGCTCTTTCCTCGAGTTCTTGTATGGGGTGAGGGCACTGCTCTCCCCTTAGACCACACATCTAGGCTCGCTGACTGGGAAACAAAACCCCCATTTTTGACAGGGGATTCACCTCTTACTCATGAGGAAAGACATAAATATAATCCGGACTAATTGACAAGTTAGTATTTAAAGGTGTGGAGAACAACGAAAGAATGAAATAGCATGTCTTATTGTGGAGGTCTAGGAGTCCTTATATAGGACAAAATCCTAGAGAGCTCAAAAAAAGAGAAAATACATAAGTGCCCCTAACAGGGTTACAAGAATAATAATTATGAACTCTAGGGTACATTACTAACACTTTCCCTCAAGTTGGAGCGTATTTATCAATCATGCCCAACTTGGAAACAATCCAGGAAAGTCGCTTCTTGGGTAAGGGCTTTGTGAATACATCTGCAAGCTGAAGATCCGTATTGATGTGAGTAGTGATCCTTCCACTCCTAACAACATCACGAATAAAATGACAGTCGACCTCTTTATGCTTGGTTCGCTCATGGAACACATGATTTGTGGCCATGTATGTAGCAGATTTGTTGTCACAGTATAGTGGAATAGGAGTAATGATAACTATACCGAGTTCTTGCAGAAAAGTTAATAACCACGAGATCTCACAAGTAGCTTGAGCCATCGCCTGTACTCTGCTTCTGCACTGGATCTAAATACAATAGTTTGCTTCTTGCTTCTCCAAGTAACAAGGTTTCCTCCAACAACGAACTTGCATAATCAACAACATCATATGCAATAAATCAGTGTACCCATTTGCCCCATAGAAGAGGCCACGCCCTGGTGATTCCTTCAAATATCGTAGAATCTGAAGAACATCTTGCCAGTGATTGTAATAAGGTTGCTCCATGTGTTGGCTAGCTCTGCTCACTGCATAAGAAATATCTAGTCTGGTGACAGTAAGATAAAGAAGTTTGCTAACCAGGCTTCTGTATCGAGTAGCATCTTCGAAGATAGGATCAAATGATGTGAAGTGCTTCTTTGGATCCACATGAATGCCAGAGGGCTTGCATCTAAGTAATCCGGCTTCAGTAAGAATGTTCGGGCAATATTTCCTCTGTAAGAGATGGATGTCCTCTGTAGTACGTGGTACTTCTATGCCCAAGAAATAGCGTAGTGGATCAAGGTCCTTGGTAACAAATACCTTCTCGGGGAAGGCCTTGATCTTTAGTATCCCTTTATTATCATCACCTGTGACAACCATATCATCCACGTAGACTGCAAGTATAACAATACTAGTTGTTCGTCTTCTGACAAACACAGAATAGTCAGAGGTTGTTCTCTGGAAGACTAGAGTACTGATCACTGCAGTTTGTCTGTTGAACCATGCCCTTGGGCTTTTGCTTTAGGCCATATATGGCCTTGTGAAGTCGACATACACACTCCCCCTCGACTTCATAACCCAGAGGCCGCATCATGTACACTTCCTCATCAAGATCGCCATAAAGGAACGCATTCTTCACATCTAACTGAAAGATAGGCCATACCTTATCAGCTGCCACTGAAAGTATAGTCTGTATTGACCCTATTCGTGCAATCGAGGAGAATGTCTCAAAGTAATCCACTCCATATGTCTGTGTAAAGCCCTTGGCCACAAGGCAAGCTTTCAATCTGTCAATAGACCCATCTGGTGACTGCATAATCATGAAGACCCATCTGCACGTCACTGGTCTAGTCCCCTTTGGACACTGCACTAGATCCCATGTCCCCCTGGAAATAAGAGCATCCATCTCTTCATCCATGGCCTTTTGCCATTCTGAATCCTGCAAAGCACTATGGTGGTCTCTCGGAATATAAATAGTCATGAGAGCATCTGCATATTGTCTGTCAGTGGAAGATAAACCAACAGTGGAAGTAAAATGAGACATGGGATGAGAAGTACATTACCTCTTAGTTCTGCGTAGAGCAACTGGAAGCTCTTGAGAAGCATCCGAGGCAGCAATGGAGGGGACATTTGTAGAAGGCATATCATCCCGCAATAAAGAAATAGGTAAAGGAACATCTGATGGTGAAGATATTTGTCTGCGCTTATAGACAATGGGTGGAGGTGGGAGATCCAGAGAGATATCTTACAGATTGATTGAAGAAACCGGTATGTTAAAAAAAGGTTACATATGTAGAAATATAGTAGGGATATCCAATTAGATCATAACACATGTACCCTTTTTGAGTGCGAGAATAACCAAGGAAGACACATTTTATTGTACGAGGGGAAAGTTTATCTGTAGTGTGAAAATTATGAACAAAGCACATACATTCAAATATTCGCAAGTGAAGAGGAAAGACTGAGTTAGTTGGGTAAAGTAGAGAGAAAGGGGTTGATCCATTTAGGTAGGTAGATGGAATTCTGTTGATAAGATGAACAACGGTTAGAACGGCATCACCCCAATAAGTCTTGGGAACTTTCATCTGAGTAAGAAGTGAACATGCAATATTTAGGAGATGTCTTAGTTTTCTCTCTGCTATCCCATTTTGTTGGGACGTATATGGGCAGGAGGTTTGATGTAGGGTACCTTGGGAGGCAAAGAGATTTGTTAGGTCATGTTGAGTGAATTCCAAGGCATTATCAAACCGGAAAATTTGTATACCAGCGGAGAAAATATTCTTAACATAATAAAAGAAAATTTTGACAATTTTATTAATCTCCGAACGCTTTTTTAAACGATAGGCCCAAGACAACCTACTGTAATCATCAACAAAAATGACAAAATACTTATGTCCACTCAGAGTACGGACCGGACAGGGTCCCCAAATATCACAATGGATTAAAGAGAATGGAACTTCACGACGAGACTTAGTACGAGCAGGGAACGTCGCTCGATGATGTTTCTCGAACTGACATGCGTTGCACTCAAAAGGCTTAAGCTCAGAGAGTTCGGGAAACATTAAAGAGAGAGCTTTGGCAGATGTATGGCAGAGACGAAGATGCCAGAGAAGAGGATCAACGGAGATTGACAAAGCACCAGCAAAACCAGAGTTAGAAGGGATGTCAAGATAATAGCAATGTTCAGGAAGGCGGTATGCAGTATTCAGTCGAAAGGGTCACTGCATAGAGAGTATGCAATATGCGGGAGAGTATGCGAAGAGTATGCAATTTTATGCGGTTTGATAATTTATTATTAAAAAATATAAATATAAATTTAATATTATGTTAATATCCTCAGTCGGGAGAGTATGTGGGAGAGTATGCGATTTTATGCGGGAGAGTATGCAATTTTATGCGGGGAGTATGCGATTTTATGTTATTATGCGGGTGGGTTTATTTGGGTTTAGGATAGATAAAAAATTATTTATTAGGAAAGCGGCCGAGTAGACTGCCACATAGGGGGTATACTTGGCCGAGTATGCGGGTCAACCCACATACATAGTCGTTTCACCATACTTAGAGCGACAAGGCTATCAAGTACGAGTACGCGGCTGAGTATGCGGTTTACTCAACTGCTTTCCTGAACACTGGATAATAGAGACCGTTCTTCTCATGTCCCCCACCAAAATCTGTCCCGTCTGGATGTCCTGAAAATATCAGCAAAACTCATCAAATATAACTCGACAGTTAAGCTCAGTGCACAACTTGTGGACAGATAATAGACTAAGAGGAAAATCAGGAGCGCAGTGAACTCCAGTAAGTCAGAGTTTGGAGGAAAACTCAATAGTGTCCACAGTAGTAATAGGTGAATGAGCTCCATTTGCAACGCAATCAGTCTTACAATGAAAGACAACCATGAGGAAGTGAGAAGACTACCTTCTCTCATCAGATGATTGAGGCACCCGAGTCAATAATCCACGCAGGAGCAGATGTAGAGGCAAAGCTGGCAATTGTACCTGATGTAGTGGAAAGACTAGCAGCAGGAACAGAAGTAGCAATGTCACTGGTAGAGTTCTGTAGCAGTTGTCGAAGTCGAGCATACTCAGATGCAGTAAAGGAAGTCTGACTATGACCAGGAGGTTGAATACGAGAGGCATCTGCAATATCATAGGTGCCATCATAGGAGGTTGTCTCATAGACATTGTTGGCATTTTGAGGCATGCCAAACTTTGCTCTGCAGTATTCTAATAGATGATTTAGGCATCCACAATGTGTACACATTGGATAGTGAGCAGTAGTTGGATCACATCCACGTCTGCATCCTGAGTCACGTCCTCGCCCGAACTCACGACCACGAGTACGACCAAATTCACTTCTGCGTCCCCCTTGGTATTTGGATCGTCCCCTAGCAACATATGCAGTAGTCTCAACAAACAGAGGTGGTGGAGGAGATTCAAGTTCCTGTAGTCGATCAAAGATGGTCTCAAGAGTGGGTAGGGCTGCAACAGTCAGAAATTGATCCTTCACCGGCTTGTATCGCGGATGTAATCCTGATAAGAACCGATATGCGTGCTACTATGTGCGTTCGCCTATTTGTTTATCGCAACAAGCAGGTTGAAAGATAAAAAGCTCCTCAAACTTGCCGGTAAGGAGTCGGTAATATTCAATCAAGGATGTATCTCCTTGATTTGCATACCAAATCCGTGTGTAGATATCAGAAAGCTTGGACTTGGTTGTCTTCTGGGAGTAAGTATTTTCAAGGCTCTCCTACATTGCCTTTGCCATCTCTTTGTAGAGCAGATTCGAAGCTATTTTTGGATCAACGCTATTGGTCATCCACGTGATACCCGACAGTTGTTCGCATACCAAGTATCATAGTCCTTATTCGTCTCCTTAGGCGGATCTTTGTTGTGAACATAGTTCTTTAGCTTACTGGCGAATCTTCATCAGATGGGAGGTGGAGAGAAACGCTGGTGGAGAATGAGAGAGCGGTGGAAGCCTAAGGAAGATGCACGTGAGATTCGGAAGCGAGTTGTGGAGTCCAGAGGCGCTCGCTTCTCAGTCACATCAAGAGGAAGGACATCAAGAGGAAGGACTTCATGGAGACCGAAGACATCTTTCGCGGGAGTGCCTCTATTCGTTTTTGGGAAAACCATGGAGAGCTCGGCTAGCGTGATGAACGATGGCCGCGCGCTGGGAGTCGACTTCAAAGGAAAGGGCGTTCTCCGGGGGAGTGCTCACGCCGACGAGCACGTCTCCGCGGAGCATGAAGAGGGTGGTGCTTGGGTTCGTGTTTCTCACAAGAAGCCGGGTAAGCGTTGTTTTAGATGTGGCGAACATGGTCATACTGCTCCGGCCTGTGCGATGCCTGCAATATATTTTGGTTGTGGAAGGGTTGGCCACAAGAAAGTTTCCTGGTGGTTCGGGGTTGCCCGAGCGGTTCCTTTTGTTCACAAGGATTCTCGTTCGTCCGGGAGGGAGGATACTGTGCATGCTGCTTCGATCGACGTGGTCCCTGTAGGGGGGAAGAGCTCGCGGTCTTTTGCGCAGGTGGTTAGTGATTCCAGGACCCCCCCTCATGCGAAAGACCCTGAAAGGGATTCGTCAACCTCTTTTGCTGGCGATGCCAACCTCGAGAAGGCAGGTGGGTGCCGCGGTGTGGAAGATGCTTCTCAAGGGGGGGGAGAAGTCGATGGAAGGTTCGCTGCATGGCCAACTCGTGAAGGGGGGTGGGTGTGATGGAGTTGCTGTGGGGTTAGCCCTACGTAAAGGAGTATATTGGAGTATCGTGGGCATGCGTCTGCATGGATTCCTGGGACCCATGTTCGGTGGCGACATGGTTGTTCTCGACAACTTTAGGTGCTGTGTTCGTGGCCTATCGGTGGAGCAACGGCGAAACTTATTGACGAGTGTTATTTTTGAGGACATCTCGTGGAGACCTTTGCGCTACGATGATGGAGCCTACGTTGATGTTGATATTTGTGTGGTGGAGGTGAGAGGGGTTCCTTTCCTCTCTCGCAAGATGCAGGGCTTGGGCAAACTTCTTCGCTGATGGGGGGAGCTGCTGGCGATTGTGGGGGATGGCTACAGGCTAGGTTCAGATTGGAAGTCAACCCGGGTCCTTTTGGAATGTGGCAGAAGTTTGCTTGATGACGTCTTGGGCAAGGTGGTCTTTGAGACCTTCTCGGTTGGTCGATTCTCGTTCCCGGTGGAGATTTCTTTCTTGGAGCCTCTTGCTCAACCGCAGGCGGTGGCTGGGCCGGCGGGTTCCTCGTTAAGGACGCTGGCCTCTGCGGTTGTCGACGTCGCCTCGTATTCCGGTGGCCAGTTGGCGTTGCATGGGGGCCTTTGCAAAACGTCGCCCCCCCTGGATTGATTGCCCACGCCGCTTCAATGATCCCTCTCGTTTCCCGAGTGATTTCGCCCGAAGTGGCGGTCTGTCTTTGAGGGGAACGTCAGAGGTTGATTCGTTTCTTGGCTCTTTTGCTTGGAAGGTGGACCGTGCGATGAGCGCTTCTTATTCAGACGCGTGGACGGGTCTCTCTTCTTCGATTGCTGGCGGATTGGGGTCTTTCGGGTCTTGGTCCGGTGGGGAAACATCTTTCCTTTCCGCGGATTCGGATCCGGAACCCTCCCGGGCTTCTTTGGGGCCCATCATTGGACCGGGTAATGTTGCGGTGGTGCTTCACGACTCTCCTTCAGTTCGGGACTTGCCTGGCTCGGGCCTTCTTTCGGGTAATGCTTTGCCTATTGTGCTGGGTTCAAATTCACTATCCATCCTGGGGCCTTTTTCTAAAGATGATGAGGGCTCGCCTATCCTTGCCTTGCCTAGCCCTGTCATGGGTGACTCAGTGGCGGGCCGTGAGGTCGATCAGGGATCCCGCTCCGATAGGAGATCGGGGAAAAGATATCGTCGGCGGAGCAGGTCTCGTACGGGATTTGCGCCTATTCTTACTTGTGCGCATGGCCTCAAATTTCGCCGAAATTCGACCGAATTTCGGTCGAATTTCAGTTTCGGTGGATCACCGAAATGTGACCGAAATGGCCTATATCGGCCGAAATTTGGGGGCCTTAGTTCAAAAAACGACCGAAATGACCGAAATTTCGGTCGAATTTCGACCGAAATTCGGCCGAAATGTCGTTTCGGTCAGTCACCGAAACGAAACCAAAATCCGACATTTAAGGCCTTGCTTGTGCGTCGTTGAGAGACACTGTGGTTGAGGCAGCTGGCCTTGCGCTTTCTGGAGGGCGTCACCAACCTTCTTAATGAAAGTTCTTTCCTGGAATGTGAGGGGGCTAGGGGACGATGTGAAGCGAAAGGCTCTGGGTGCCCACTTGTCGGAGTGGGGTTGTGATATTGCCTTGATCCAGGAGTCGAAATTGCGTGGGCTGGATGATGTTCTGTGGCGCTCCTTTGGTGCGGGGGCTTTGGATGGCTTTATGGCCTTGGATGCGGTGGGAGCGGCGGGGGGCCTCTTCATTGCGTGGAAATCGGCCGCTTTTACGCTTGATTCGACCATCTCGGGGAGACATATGCTTTCTGTGGTGCTGGTTAGGAGTGACTCGGCCTCTCCCATTGCTTTTTCTTGTGTGTATGGGCCTTGCTGTCATATCAAGAGAGCTGAACTCTGGGAGGACATGCGTGACGCGGGGCGTGCTTTTGTGGGTCTCCCTTGGATCATTGGGGGAGATTTCAATGTGACTATTCTCTCTTCTGATCGCCCCCGGGCAAGGGGGGGCGTGACCCGGGGTCTTTGTCTTTCAAGGAGATTGTGGACTCCTTGGCTTTGGAGAACTTGGTGGCATATGATATAAGATATACTTGGAGGAGCGACACTTCACGATCCCGGATCGATCGTTTCTTGGCTTCGGGAGCTTTGTTGGAAAGATTTCCTTCTTGCTCGGTCTCTTCTTGACCCAGGGCTTTCTCTAACCACTCGCCGATTATGTGGGATTCTGGTGAGTCTCTCTCTCTGAAGGACCTCTTTAGATACGAACGTTGCTGGCTCCTTGAGCCTTCTTTCAGGGGTGTTGTGGCTGACCAATGGGTTTCTTCTATTGTGGAGGGGTCTGCGGCTGTGAGACTTAGCCACAAGCTTGATTCTTTGCGAAGGAGATTGGCGCGCTTTAAGAGGGAGACGCGGGTGGCGCAGGTGGCTCTTAGAACAGAGGCGGAGGAGATTATTACGAGGCTTGATTCTGTTGAAAGTGAGAGACAGCTCAATGTAGATGAGCTCGAGGAGCGGTCCTCTGCGCAAAAAAAGGTGGCGGAGGAGGGCAAGAAGAGAGCTATTGAGTGGCGGCAACGCTCCAAGCTTAAGTGGCTCAAAGATGGTGATGCAAACACGGCATACTTCCACAGGGTTGCTAGTGGGAGGAAACGAAATAATTCAATACGCGCGGTCTCTGTTGATGGGGAGCGTTTCGTTGGGGATAATGCTATGGGATCTGCCATTATGGGGCACTTTAGGGGTGTCATGTCGACTCGCTCCACACGCTCTTGGAAGTGGTTGGGGCTGGGAGTGCCCAAGGTTTCCGAGGAGGACTGTGCCATGCTTATTAGGCCGATTTCGATGGTGGGGACTAAAGGGGCTGTGTGGGATCTTAATCTTGATGGATCCCCGGGGCCTGATGGTTTCTCTGTGGCTTTCTTTCGGGACTTTTGGGACTTGGTGGGAGTTGAAGTTTTTGAGGTGGTGGTGGAGTTTTGTGAAGGAAATGCGGGTTTTGATAGGCTGAACAGAGCCTTATTGCTTTTGATTCCAAAGAGAGATGCGACGGAGGACATTGGGGACTTTCGCCCCATTTCGATCTCAAATGCCGTATACTTAATTGTGGCTACAGTGCTGGGTAGGAGACTTTCTAGAGTGCTGGACTCGCTTGTCTCCCCCGATCTGGCGGCCTTCATTAAGGGAAGACAAATTTCTGACTATATTGCGGTTGCGTCGGAATTGGTGGCTGATTGGAAAGCTTCGGGGAGACAGGGAGTGCTATGGAAAATAGATTGCTAAACCCACTTAATGGTCTAGTGGTAGTACAGTATGTCTACCACGCAAAAGACCAGGGTTCAAATCCCACTCTTGCAGGGGTTGCGTTAGGTAGTCGACGGCCAGCGTAAAAAATAGTCGAATCTTTCAACATGGATTTGAGCAAGAATCCATGTAACCGACCCTACTTATAGTGGGAGAAGGCTTAGCACTTTTTTTATGATAGCATTGATTGGGCCTTCCTCTGGTCGGTCCTCACGAGGCGCGGGTTCCTGGAGCTGTGGATTTCATGGATGCGGTGATGCGTGACTACTGCTTCTTTTTCTCTATTGCTCAACAACGGTTTGGAAGGGGGGCGCTTTCAGCCGAGACAGGGCCTTCGCCAGGGTTGCCCGCTGGCCCCCCTCCTCTTTGTCCTTGCTTCGGATGTCTTGGCTCGTATGGTGGACCGGGTTGTTGCTGCGGGCCTCTCCAAGGGCTTCTCTAAGGGGGCCATCTCCGTGTTGTTAATTCAATTTGCTGATGACACTTTGTGCTTCATTGAAGGGGGCGCTACTGAGGTCGCTGCCATGTCGGTAACTATGGACCTCTTTAGCGAATTATCGAGGCTGCGCATAAATGGTACTAAATCTAAGGTTATTCCTTTTGGTCTTTCGGAGGTTATGGCGTTGGATTTTGCGAACATTCTGGGCTCTGCTTTGGGGAATCTACCGATTGATTACCTGGGCCTTCCCTTGGTGGTTGGAAGGACAAGACTTAGGGATTGGAGTGGGGTGGTGGAGAAGGTGGAGGCGAGATTGGCGGGTTGGCGCGCGACGCTCCTCTCGAAAGGCGGAAGGCTGGTTCTCCTTCAATCGGTCCTGGCTGCCATTCTGGTGCACTTTTTGTCGACTCGACGTCTGCCTGTTGGGATTTGCAGGAGACTAGAGTCTTGCTTCAAGAGATTCTTATGGGGGAAATCGGGTGCTGAAGGGAGAGGGATTCACCTGGTTGCTTGGGTGGAGGTGGCGAGGGAGAAGAAGGCAGGGGGGTTGGGGGTTAGGCGCCTCCAGTTGGTCAATGACGCGTTCTTCCTTAAGTGGGCAAGCATGGTGTGGGGAAGAGATGGAAGTTTCTTTATTGATATATTGAGGGAGCTCCACGGGAGGGAGTGGGCTGGGGAAGACAGGGTGGGGGTGGTGAATGCACGATCTCCGTTCTGGCGTGGTGTTCAGGAGGTCTTCTTGAAGAACAGAGCGAGATTCAAGCCGGTCCTGGGGGACGACCGTGCCTTCTCCTTTTGGAAGGACAACTGGTTGGGGGGGATCCGCTCTCTGTCCGCTTCCCCCGGCTCTTTGCGTTGGCGGAGAACAAGGATGCCTCCGTCGCTTGCTGCTGGGAGAATGAGTGTTGGTCTCCTCGCTTTGGGGGGAATTTCTCGGATCAGAGGTTCTTGGACTTTCTTGCTCTGATGGACGTCGTAGCTCATGCGGATTCGCCTTCCGTGGGCTTGGATCACTGGATTTGGAGGGATGGTGGCTTCTCGACTCGGAAGGCCTATGCTGGACTGATAGAAATTTTGCCTGCTTGCTCGGATTCCCTGGTGAGAGACTGTGGTTTATTCTGGAGCTTGGGACTGCCCTTGCGCATTGTTTTCTTCTTATGGCTGGTCCGCAAAAAGAGGCTTATGACGCGTGATCGATGCTCAAGGTTGATGCTCTCGGTTTCCAATCTATGCGTCCTGTGTGATTCGAATGTGGAATCCCTGGATCATATCTTCTTTGCTTGCCCTATGGTCCGGGGGCTTTGGGAAGACCCCCCCTTGGCTTGGGTGAGTGCTTGCGATGTGGAGACCTTCTGTGACTCTCTCTTCATGAATAGACATATGGCTAGAAGGCGGCTCTTGACACCGGTGGCAAGATTATGGTCGATCTGGCTTAGTCGCAACGAGGCTATTTTCTCTTCGCAACGTTTCTACTTGGAGAATGTGCTCGTTCGCGCGAGGGGTTTGGTGGATGACTGGAGTGGTGCTTAGTTTTTTATATCTTTTTTCTTTGGTGTTTTTGCCCAGAACTGGAGGTTTCTCGCCTCCTTTACTGGGTCGCTCTTTTTTATTTTTTTCTTTGTAACTTTGACTCTCGTTCTTTTTAATATATTGGGGTGAACACCATTGAGTGTATCCCCCTTTTCTTGGCTTCAAAAAAAAATAGTTCTTTAGCTGACCACCAATAAACACCTTGAATGATCGAGACTATAGCACATAGTTCTCGGAGCCCTTCATTTTGATAGACGTGCCCTGAACCATTACAGAAGAAGTTGGGTACAAAGGCTTGGTCTCAACAGAAGCTATGGTGCCCGCACAGGTCAAGAAAAAGTGACCTAGATAGTACATGTCGTCTTGATCAACCAAGCATCATGAAGAGTTAGTATTGCATCGATGAAGAAGCCAATCGTAAGAGAATGGACACGCGAAACAGGGAGTAGTGGCCTAAGGCCTAGAGCGCGATGCAAAGGCGCATACAGCTTCGACTGAAGGCACAGAGACTCCTGAAGCCCGGAACGAAGCCGCAAGAGCCACATAAAGACTCGTTGGAGGGCACTGGCGGGGCGCGAAGCACCGGGAGGAGCCGCCAGAGCACTTGGGAGTGCTTGTGGAGGCGTGAGAGGCAGGGCGAGCACGGGAGGCACGGAAGCATGCGATGCATGGAGGCCCGGAGCACCGCCGCTGGAGGGAGAGCGCCGCCGCCTGGGCGCGGGAGTGAGAGCCCGGGAGGGAGAGGAGGGGGTGGCGGGTTCGGACCGCCGCTGGAGGCACATGAAGAAAAGGATGGGGAGTCGGATCGCTGTTGGAGGTGCGGGAGGAGGCTGACGGTAGTGGGTGGGAATTAGGTCAGAGCACCGGTCTAGGACTGCTGCTCTGATACCATGTGGAGAACAACGAAAGAATGAAATAACACGTCTTATTCTAGAGGTTTAGGGGTCCTTATATGGGACAAAACGCTAGAGAGCTTAAAAAAAGGAGAAAATACATAAGTGCCTCAACGAGTTTACAAGAATAATAACATAAACCGTAGGATACATTACTAACAAAAGGTATACCATCAAATCATCGTTTCTCGGAGTGCATATACTTATTGTTTCATCAATCTCCCTCCTCCATCATGCACACATACAACCACTCATATATAGACGTTTATGGTTGAACTTGACACCATGTCTTCTTATATGACATGGATACAAGGAATACTTGATGAACTACAGAATCATTAATCCTACATGAATGACATGGGATAATTATGTCAAATAGAGAGGCTCGATTAGGAGATAGTATGGAGGATGACCTCAAGCATGGTAAATGGAATCCAACAAGACACCATTGATTTTGATCCAACAAAAACTATAATTTATCTTATGCAGTGATTATAATGTCAATACTACCATTAAACTATATTTAGACCTTTATTTTTGCAAACAAGTGTGTATTTATATCTTATCTATTGATTAAAAAAATTGAGCCTCAGTTTTGCTTAAAAGTTGATTTGTATAGTCATGTTTGGCGATATTCCCTGGTATTTTCCTTTCTGGGGTTAGCGAACAACTCTGGCATTGGTATTCAAGGCCATGCTGCTAAAGCAATTTATTATGTATGGGTTTGCTCTTGTACTTGATGGACATCGTACATGCTACTCTGTAATCATTTTCAAGTTTTGATTGAATTTATGACAGCTTCCTACCCCTCTCGAATAGTCATCCTTTGATGTTTTTTAAATGGGATATTTACACCCATAACCCTGAATAACTTCGTAATTACCCGGATACCCTCTATAATCACGAATTACACCCATGACCTCCAATAGTGCTTAATTCTTACATTCAAAACCCTGTGTTAACTTCTATCGAATTTTCCGTTAATTATAACAGTATCCGTTAAATGTTTTATACTCTATACCCTTTAATTCCCATTATTTACAAATAGCCATGTCTCTTCTTCCTCCAACCAAAGCCGGCGACTTCCTCCTCATCTTTCAACCAGGCAACCCCCCACCGACCTCCGCCGCCACCGACCACCGTTTCCTCTCCCATCGACCATCCTCTGCTCTCCTTTGCCAAAATCTTTGAAGCCCCTCCCCCCTCTCTTTCTTGTTCTTGATCTGTTTTCTCTGCTACTCACTCCAAATCTAAACCCAACATCACCATCTTTTTCCTTGCTTTGTTGGTGGCCTGATCGAACCATCGTTCTTGAACAGGATGCAAGCCACCTAGTCGTATGCCTCGTGAATCATTAGCAGAGTTCCTTCTCCACCATGCCTAGCATCCACTAGACCCGCACCGCCGCCTCCACCACCATTCAACCGCAAGAGACACCCTCCTCGATGGAGCCGTCCGCCTCGAGCTCCTTGTCATCCCACCATGCTCTACCGTCTCCGCGACCGACTCAACCCCCCCTCCCTGCGATGAAGCTCCTCCCTTCGACCCCCTCCCCCCAGGTCGCAACGATCCCTCCTCCCCCACTATGAAGCTCCTCCCTTCGGCCCTCCTCCCCCCAGGTCGCAACGACCCTCCCTCCCCCGCGATGAAGCTCCTCCCCTCGGCCCCCCTCCCCCCAGGTCGCAACCCCCCCTCCCCCCCCCCCAGGTCGCAACGACCCCCCCTCCCGCGATGAAGCTCCTCCATTCGTCCCCCTCCCTCCAGGTTGCAACCCCTCCCCCCGCCGCTGACTCAACCCCCCCTCCCTGCGATGAAGCTCCTCCCTTCGGCCCCCTCCCCCCAGGTCGCAACGACCCCTCCCTCCCCCGCGATGAAGCTCCTCCCTTCGGCCCTTCTCTCCCCAGGTCGCAACGACCCCCCCCCCGATGAAGCTCCTCCCTTCGGCCCCCTCCCCCCAGGTCACAACCCCCCTCCCCTCGGGTCGGAACGACCCCCCTCCCCCACGATGAAGTTCCTCCCTTCGGCCCCCTCCCCTCAAGTTGCAACAAGCCCGCGATGAAGCTACTACCTTCGGCCCCCTCCCCCCAGGTCGGAACGAACCCCCCCCCCCCCCCCCCCCCCCCCCCACCCACCCAAACGAAGCTCGTCCCCCCTCCGGCCTCGGCCCAATCTCCACCATCTCTGCAACGAA